>JAOPSE010000045.1:5781332-6125522 GCA_029449295.1 Zea luxurians | reverse complement strand
GCTCAAGCTAGATTATCGACAGCGAATGCACAAACCACATGACGGGGGAGAAGAAGATGTTCACCTCCTACGTCAAGAATAAGGATTCCCAAGATACAATAATATTTGGAGATGGGAATCAAGGGAAGGTCAAAGGCTTAGGCAAGATAGCTATCACTAATGAGCACTCTATCTCTAATGTATTTCTAGTAGAGTCGCTAGGCTATAATCTGCTGTCTGTTAGTCAATTGTGCCACATGGATTATAATTGTCTATTTACAAAATGTAGATGTGTCTGTCTTTAGAAGGAGTGATGGTTCACTAGCTTTTAAGGGTGTACTAGATGGCAAACTCTATTTAGTGGATTTTTCGAAAGAGGAGGCCAATCTAGATGCATGCTTAATTGCTAAGACTAGCATGGGCTGGCTGTGGCATTGCCGTCTAGCACATGTTGGGATGAAGAACCTTCACAAACTTCTAAAGGGACAACATGTGTTTAGGTCTAACAAATGTGTTTTTGAAAAAGATAGACCTTGTGCGGCTTGTCAAGCAGGCAAACAGGTGGGAAGCGCTCATCACAGCAAAAATGTGATGACCACATCAAGACCTTTGGAGCTACTTCACATGGACCTCTTCGGACCCGTCGCCTACCTCATCATAGGGGGAAGTAAGTATGGTCTTGTTGTTGTTGATGATTTTTCCCGCTTCACTTGGGTATTCTTTTTGCAGGATAAATCAGAAACCCAAGGGACGCTCAAGCGCTTTCTAAAGCTAGCTCAAAATGAATTTGAGCTCAAGGTGAAAAAGATTAGAAGCGACAACGGGTCCGAGTTCAAGAACCTTCAAGTGGAGGAGTTCCTTGAGGAGGAAGGAACCAAGCACGAGTTCTCCGCTCCCTACACACCACAGCAAAACGGTGTGGTAGAGAGGAAGAACAGGACACTGTTGGAACTTGCTCTCCGGCGCAAGTTGATCCAACGGGGGTGTGTAGCGATGTAAACAGGGTTTTTGCTCGAGATGGCAATAGCTCTGTTAATCTAGCCTCTCAAGGGCACTGTGCGGGGGTATTTATCGGTATCTGAGTGCCCAGCGTCCAGTGTTAAGGACGCATGTGCCCTCAGGCACCTAGGTTATCCCCGGAATATTCCCATAAAGCAGGGTTACATATCGTAATTACAGGGAGACCTTTACAAATTAGGCCCGTAATGCGCAGCGGCCACGCAGGGCCTGTTACAATGGGCTGGATCACACGTGGGCCTCCATGTTGAGCGAGGTCGCAAGATGAGACGACCTCGTCATAAGACTTCGTCCGGCGACGTGTGGGACGAAGGGTAGGTTTGCCCGTCGTCTTGCCTTCGTTGGTGCAGCGAGGTCGGCGAAGGCATCGAGCGAAGGGTGGCGTCTTCGCCTTCGCCCCAACATTTGCCCTCCGAGGGACCAGTTCGACTAAGTCATCTGGTGCCGAAGACGTCGCTAGATGGTGGAGACGCTGCCCTCACTCAAAGTGGTTCCACGGGGGTTTTTGACATGACCGTTGATTGACGTCGTACTGTTGGATTGCGGGTTTCCCAAAGCGCCGCGCTCTGTGTATAAAAGGGGGTGGGGGGTGGCGCGTTTTGAACTTTATCTTTCCGCGCTCCGCGAAAACCCTAACCGCCTTCTCAAACCGCTCGCTGCTCGTCTGCCCTCCTTGCTCTTGCTCGTCGGAGATCTGGCCCGTGTGAAGCAGACCGCCCGCCGCCGCCGATGGTACGTAGCGATGCCGTCCTCTTCCTCTTCTGCTGCCGCTACACCGTCGGCCGGCGCTCGTCCGGGGAGACGCTGAGCAATGTGGCAGCGGAGGAGTTGCGCGCCGGTGACACAGTGGAGTTCGGCGTGTCGCGGATGTCCTCGGTCCGCGTGCAAGACATGCAACAGCTTGGTTATTTCGGCGGTGGAGTGACACGTGTCCCGGGGACGGAGGAGGTCCCCGAGCCAGAAGGTGAGTTGGTTGTGTTCGAGGCTTTTTTCGCTGCTGGCCTTCGTCTGCCCGCACATTGATTTGTGGGAGAAGTCCTGCGTAGGTTCAACGTCCAGGTCCACCAGCTGACGCCAAATGCCGTGGTGGCTCTGGCGAAATATGTCTGGGCAACGACTTCGTACGGTGGGCAGCCCTCGGTCGAAGTCTTCACGAAGTATTATTGTCTGCACTGGCAGAAAAGGAAAATCGGAAATAAGATTGCTCAATTTGGATCTTGCACGTTTACGCCGAAGACGGGCAAGACTTTGATGGAGGTCGTTGAGTTGGTTCCCTGTGCACGCAATAAATGGGGCAACTGGTGGGAATTTTGGTTCTATGTTGCCGAAGGCACAGTCGAAGACCATCCGGGGCTCCCCGTGGCCAAGATGTGTTCGCATTATTATTCAGCATACCCGCGGTTTGAAGTAGCGGAGGAGGATGCAGACGAAGGGGCCCTGCGGTGCGCGGCCGGCCTGAGTAGCGGGCGCGATCTGGTTGAGGAGTTTGTCGCGTATGGGGTGTGGCCCTTGGCGCATGGCTGGGCGCTGGGCGAAGTGTGCCCTCGCCAGATGCCTTCCCGTGGCGGGATGCTGGTGCGGAGTCCCGCCTTCGAACTAGATTTGCATGGTCGAGATCCCGCCGCATTCGTGCGTGAGGCGGAGGATGGGGCGGCACGGATAGTTGGTCGCTACGTGCCGAAGACGGAGGGCCAGCGTAGTTGGGATATACGTGGATCCAACGATCGCTTGAATAGGGTCTTCGAGTTGAACCGTCTGCCGTATGGCGGTTATCCCGGGCAAGACGATGTCGATCGCCGTGGGAAGAAACCGGCGGCAGAGACTGAAGACGACCCCGCGCCGGCGGCCGCTCCATCCACTAAGAAGAGGAAGCTAGGTACTGTGATGGGAGGACTGGGGGTCTCCGATAGTTTTGCTGTGGAGCTGATGGGGACATGCGCGGCCCCCGGGGGAAGGATGTCTTCGCCCGAGCTCTGGGAGTCTTTGGCGCGGATGCTGAAGGTTACCGGGGGTTGGTGGCCTGAGAACGTTCCTATCCCCCGTGCGGCCGGCGAAGACTTTTTTACATCTCGCATGGTTCTTGAGTTGAGAGTGTTTCCTTATGGACGGAATATTGCTGCTGTTGTGTCGGCAGTGATGGACAAGGATCGTCAGGAAGCTGCGCAAAAGCGCTGGGCTGTCATCAGGCTGCCCGAGGCTAGGCCGAAGAGGGCGCGGGGGACTGCGAAGGCTGCCGCCTCCGGCGGTAGCCATCCGACGCTTGCGGCGAAGTCGGCTGCCCCTGGGTCCAGCAAGGTGCCGAATGTCGTGAAGGCAGCCGGCGCCGGTGTAGCCAAGTCTGCTCAGCCGGAGTCGTGAAGGCCCAAGACTTGTTTCGCCGGCGAAGCGCGTTGCCGATTTCGGCACTGACATTAGTGTGGATGATTATCTCACTGGTAAGTCGCTGGCCCGAGTATAATTTTTTTTGACTGTTGATACTTTGCAGGATCGGGCGAGGGGCAACTTGTTGTTGTTCCGCCTGCGGTGGCGACCACGGTGTCTGCCACGGTGCCTGGGGCGAAGGGTAGCGCTCTCAGTGCTGGCGGTGAGATTTCGGCGCTCACCGCCGTCAAAGACGAAGCGGGCACTGTGTCCCGCCGGCTGAGGGAGGCGTCGCAGCGGCTGAGTCAGGTAGTTGGGCTAGACTTCGGTTTTTACCGTTTTCGTTGGGATTGTGATCTTATGTTTGTCTTTTAGGCGGCTGACTTCGCTGACCGCGTGGCGTCGGGGGCCCTTACGGCAGTTGTGTCTGCCGAAGTCGAGAGACTTCAGGCGCAGCATGCTGACGCTGTCCAGGAAAAGTCGGCCGCCGATAGCAAGTGCCGCAAGCTGACAGAGAAGGTGGTCGCGCTGGAGGGCGAGAGGACTGACCTCCGGCGCCAGCTGGTGGAGGAGAGGATGGAGGCTAATCAGGCCCTCGCCAAGGCGCAGTTGGCGCAGGCGGAGGCCAATCTGGCGCAGGTGGAGGGTAGTCTCGCCAGCCAGCGCGCCGAGGAATGGGAGACGCGGTTCAACGCTCTGCAGGCCTGCATGGAGAGGGCCGAGGCCTCAATGCGCTCGGAAGTTGAGCGGACACGCAAACAGCTCATGGACTCATACCGCGAGCTGGGCGCGCGGACCGCTGACTTCGAAGTGCCCGACCGAGAGTCAGGCCTTCGCTGCCTCGAGTGGCTGCAAGAGGAGTTGTTGGCGCTCCCGACCATTGTGGAGGGATTTATGTCCTTTGCCTCCCTGGTCACCTGCGAAGGGGCGATGAACGCGCTGTCCCGCGAAGGGTGCAGTCACTATGAGGTCTTCGACCGATCTGATGAGGATTTCGAGCGCAAAATTTACAAGGTCGAGGACCCTGTGGTGAAGGAATCCGCGGGAGCCCTCTTTGACCAGATGTGGGGCCCCCACGATCGGGAGGTGGTGAGGGAGCGGTCCGACCGGGCGAGGGATCAGGTAATGTTTATCTTTTGTTTAGTGTTGTTGGATGTGGGTTATACGTGGGTTTGCTGAATCGGTGTGCTGTGTTGCAGGCGGCGCGTGATGAGACAGTGGAGGACTTCGGAGCTTTGAACAGCGCGCGGCCTGAAGCGGAGTCGAGCCCGGTGGCACCGCCCCTGGAAACCGTCGAAGGCCCCCACGCTGCCCCTGCGGCTACTGTGTCCGATGGTGGCTCGTCGCCAACCGCAGTGCCGAGGGCTGATGATCCCCCGAAGACGGCGATGGAGCCGGCAGCGGAGGATCCCACGGCGGCTGGGCCTTCGCAGGTGGCTTAGTGGGTGTGGGTAGTTAGGGAATTTTGTATATGTTGCTGAACCTTGGTTGCTGCGCAGGTTCAAGGTTTTGGGCCTGCGCACGCAACCTCCACTACTAATTTTTTGGCGGCTTCGACCGTGGATGCTGGGAATGAATCGAATGAGTCTGCTTCTAAGTTTTCTGATTTTGGTGACTCTAGGGGTTCGGTTGAGTGGACGGAAGAGTCGTCGGATGAGGACTTGGATTACTTTGCGACCTTGGATGTGGCAGCGGCGGAGGCTTCGCCGCGTGCTGCGGATGCTGAAGTTGTGCCTGGTCCGAGCGCTGGGCGCAGGCGGCGAAGGGCGGTTGCGAAGCGTAGAGTGAGTGAGGTGGATGGCGGTCGACTTCGTGTGGGCGGGGCTGGCAAGCAGGAATTGTTGTCCTCGCCGGCCGTTGCGAGTGTAGGTGAGGGGGAGTTGCGAAGTCTTTTTGAGGGTGAGGAGCTTAGGATAATGCTATTTAACTATAGTGAGATGGGAATCATTCCGAAGGTTGAACCGATGTAAGGTGTGATGCCCTCGCTGTATATATGTAACTATAATTTGTATGATGAGGTTGTGCGCCTGCACGCATCCGGCTATGCTTATAAAGGCGTTGTGCGCTTGGTCTAGTATGTTTATTATGTCGGTCCGGCGCGCCTGTAGTCAGTCTTTGCGCGGACAGTTTGGTGTAGGGTTTAGCACGGGTAGTCTTCTGAGGAAGACTTCGATTTTTCGCACTTGTTGCGCTAGTCCGGCTGCACCCTTAGGCGACTTTTGCATGGATAGTCTTTTTGAGGAAGACTTCGATTTTTCGCACTTGTTGTGCTAGTCCGGCTGCACCCTTAGGCGACTTTTGCACGGATAGTCTTTTTGAGAAGACTTCGAATTACGCAGTTGTTGTGCTAGTCCGGCTGCACCCTTAGGCGACTTTTGCATGGATAGTCTTTTTGAGAAGACTTCGAATTACGCACTTGTTGTGCTAGTACGGCTGCACCCTTAAGCGACTTTTGCACGGACTGTCGCACGCGAGGGTAGCCATCGCTGCCCCTCGCGGTGACTTTTGTGTCGGTCGAATGTCGAAGACCGTTTAATCGGTCTTTTTCGACGTAGTTTTTGCGGGGGATTTTTCGCGTGTATATTACATGGCTCCGCCTCGTTAAAAACCTCACCCCCCGGGAGGAAAAGAGTGCGGGCCGGCTGAAAACTATTCTGCGGATTACAAGGGCAAAGTGGCCCTGAGGAGTTAAACAAAAAATTTGCGAAGATTATCAATGTTCCAAGAATGTTCTAAGTCTTCGCCGGATGGAGTTGTGAGTCTGTACGCACTAGGGGATGCCTTCGTCTTGACGATGAAAGGGCCCTCCCACTTCGGCTCCAACTTGCCCCGGGACTCTGTCCGAGCTGTCCGGACGAGTACGAGGTCTCCTTCGTTGAACTCCCTCGGGATGACTGTGTGGTCGCGCCATGCTTTTGTCTGGGCTTGGTATTTGTCCAGAGCTTGTAGGGCGAAGACGCAGTCTCCGTCGATGAGGTCCTTCGAAGTCGGCTCGTCTACGTCGGGGACGGCCGACGCGGCTGTCCGAGGCGACCCATGTTTCATTTCTTGCGGAGTCATAGCCTCCGATCCGTATAGAAGGCGGAAAGGGGTGAACCCAGTCGCCCTGCACTCAGTTGTGTTCAGAGCCCAGACCACTCCGGGTAACAGGTCGGGCCACTTGCCTTTTTTGTCGTCGAGGAGCATTTTCTTGACGGCTGTGAAAATTTTGCCGTTGGCGCGCTCCACGACTCCGTTGGATTGGGGGTGGTACACGGAGGCGAAGGCAAGCTTGGTGCCGATGGAGAAGCAGAAATCTTTGAAGTCTTGGTTGTCGAACTGCTTGCCATTGTTGACCGTGAGTTCAGACGGGACTCCGAAGCGGCAAACAATATTTTGCCAAAAGAATTTCTGTGCTGTCTTCGATGTTATAGTGGATACTGCCCTCGCTTCAATCCATTTGGTGAAGTATTCGACGACGACGAAGGTGAACTTGAGGTTCCCCTGAGCTGTGGGCAGGGGCCCGACAATGTCTAGGCCCTAGCGCTGAAGGGGCCACGTGTGGGCGATTAGCTTCGTGAACTGCGAAGGGCGTCCCGAGCGTGGGGAAAATTTCTAACAGGCTTCGTAGGACCTCACGACCCGATTTGCGGCGCAAATCATGGCGGGCCAGTAGAAACCTTGGCGAATCACCTTTGCCGCTTAGCCCCTAGGCCCTGCGTGGGAGCCGCAAGTCCCGCTGTGGACTTCGCGCAGAATTTGGACGCCTTCGGTCTCGGTGACGCACTTAAGCATCGGTTGACTGACCCCCTTCTTGTAAAGTTGGCCCTCGATCAGTGCGAAGTCCCGGCTTCGGTGTTTGAGGCGCTTGGCCTCATTGTTGTCGGTTGGATGATAGTACCCCTGCAAGTACAGGGTTATTGGCGCCCGCCAGTCTTCGGTCATGATGAGGTTGACTATGCGGTGGCCCTCGCTGTCATTGGTTATTCGGAGCCCTTCAGGGCTGCGGACGGCTGGCGTGCCGATGATGTGGTAGAACACGTCGGAGGGTAGGGCCTCGCCCCTGGCGGCTGCTTTGGCTAGTGCATCGGCCTCCTCATTCTTGGCTCGGTCCACGTGCTGCAACGTGAAACCCTTGAATTGTCTTTCGAGGCTGCGGATGGTCGTGAGGTACTGCATGAGTGCGGGGTCCTTCGCTGCATAGTTTTTCTCGACCTAGCCGGCGACTACCTTGGAGTCTGTTCTGATGATGCAGGTGGTGACACTGAGTGCCCTTAGCTTGCGAAGGCCGAGGATGACAGCCTCGTATTCTGCTATGTTGTTGGTGCACCTATCAGACTCCAAAGCAAAGCTGAGGCGCGTTGCGTATTTGTGCTTAATCCCGGTGGGCGAAGTAATGACTGCAGCGGCGCCTGCCCCCGCATGGCACCATGCGCCGTCACAATGGATTGTCTAGATTTTTTCTGCAGATGGCTCCGGTTGCGTTATTGGTCCAGTCCAGTCTACGACGAAGTCTGCCAGGACTTGCGACTTGATGGCTGTCCTGGGTTCAAATTTGATGTGGTAGCCGGAGAGTTCGGCTGCCCACTTGGAAATCCGTACTAACGCCTCCGGGTTTCTAAACAGCTCGCCGAGTCCTCTGTCTGAGGTAACCCGGACCTTGAATGCCTCAAAATAATGGTGTAATTTGTGCATCACGACTGCATAGGCAATCTTTTCCAGCTCCGTCATGTTGCATTTTGATGTTGTGAGCACTTCAGAGACGTAATAAACTGGACGCTGCTTGGTCATGCCCTCTCTGGTCTGCTCTTGAACCAGTGCTTTGCTGACCGCATGTGGCGAAGCCGCGACATAGAGCAATAGGTGTAGCGAAGGGTCGGGGCTTGTAAGAATCGCTAGTTCCGACAAGTACTGTTTTAGTGAAGCGAAGGCCGCCGCCTGTTCTGGCCCCCATGCGAAGTCTTTTGCGCCACGGAGTGTTTTGAGGAACCGGAGACTCCGCTCCGCGGACTTGGAGATAAATCTATTGAGGGCGGCCAACCTACCTGTCAGTCGTTGCACGTCTCTGGCTGACTGCGGGGGCGTCATATTGATGATTGCCTGGATTTTGGTTGGATTGGCCTCAATTCCGCAGTGTGATACCAGGTAGTCCAAGATTTTTCCCTGGCGGACTCCGAAAACGCACTTTTCAGGGTTGAGGCGAAGTCGTGCGGCTCGCATGCTCGCGAACGTTTCGGCGAGGTCGGCCAGGTGGTCTTCCTTGCTTCTGCTGGCAACGACGATGTCGTCCACATATGTGAATATATTTCTGCCGATCTGGCTCTCGAGCACCGTTTTGGTGAGTCGAGAGAAAGTGGACCCGGCATTCTTGAGTCCCTCTGGCATTCTGATGAAACAATACGTGCCAAAGGGTGTTATGAAGCTGGTGTTTGCCTTGTCCTCCTCCTTCATATATATTTGGTGGTAGCCGGAGAAGCAGTCGAGGAATGACATGACTTCGCACCCGGCTGCGCTATCGACGATTTTGTCGATTCGGGGCAGCGGGAAATTGTCCTTGGGGCAGGCCTTGTTAAGACTGGTGAAGTCTTTGCACATCCGCCACTTGCCGCTCTTCTTCTGCACCATCACCACATTGGCGAGCCATGTGGGGTAGGCGATTGGCTCGATGAAATTGGCTTCGAGCAGGCGATGTACCTCGGCCTTGGCGGCTTCTGTCTTCTCGTCAGTCATCTTGCGCAGCCGTTGTTTCTTCGATCTCACCGAAGGGTCAATTCCTAAGCCGTGCTCGATGATGGAGCGACTGACTTCGACTAGGTCGAGGGCGGACTAGGCGAAGACGTCTTTATTTTTGGATAGACAGCAGAGGAGCCGCTCTTCGTCGTGCGAAGTGAGGTCTTCGCTGATGGTAACCATCTGCTGGGGCGTTGCCTGGTCGAGGGGGACAGTCTTGGTCCCGTCGTTGCTCTGCAGTTGTGCTTTTCCATGCCCTTTGGCGGTTGGATTGGCGGACTCGGGGACTTCGCGTTGGGCCGTGAGGCAGTGTACGTTTCTTTGTCTGGGGACGAAGTCTCTTTCTATGTTACGCGCAACCTGCTGGTTGCCGTAAACTGTGATGGCGCCTTGCGGACCTAGGATCTTCATGCAGAGGTAAAGTCCGTGGATAGCTGCCTCAAACTTATTGATGGAGCCCCGGCCCATTATGGCATTGTACGGGTACACCATGTCGACGATGTCGAACGTGATCTGCTCACTTCGGGCATTGGGTGCTACACCGAAGGAGAGGGGCAACTCTATTTTACCGACGGGAAAGGTGCCCTTGCCGCCGAAGCCGTACAGGGGGTTGTCCGAGGGCTTGAGCAGGCTGTGGCTTATGCCCATGCGATCGAAGGCATGGAGGAAGATGATGTCCGCCTGGCTGCCATTGTCAACCAAGACTTTGTGCAAGTCCCAGCCTGCCACGCTGCAATTGATGACCATGGCGTCGATGTCGGGGGCGCTGCGCAGATCGACGTCTCGGGCGTCGAAGGTCAATGGCACGTGGGACCACTTTGTCTGCATGACCGGGCCGGTGACGGCGACGTGGTTGATGCTGCGGTAGTGGTCCCTCTTTTGCCGCTTTGTGTCGAAGTCGGAGCTGGACCCCCCGGTAATCATATGGATGACTCCGCGATACGGTTGATCGGTGAAGTCCTCTTGCTTTGGTGCTTGGGGGTGGTTGGGGTGGTGGATGTTTTGTTGTTGATGGTGTGGGGGTGGAGGTGGGGGAGGTACGATTTGTACCTCCTGGTGGTGTTGGTATGCGTGGTGCAGTGGAGGTGGAGCGGGGCCGTGGTTGTATGGTTGAGGGGGTTGCTGGTATGCGTGCGCGACAATTCTAGGGTTGTGGCTAGTTGTGCCCGTGCCATTCTGTCTCTGGTGGCCTTCATCTCTGGGCAGTCCCTTGTGGGATGCGCGCAGTCTTCGCCGTGGAACAGGCAGTAAAATCTACGTGGCTGCTGCGCACGCCCCCGTCCTCGACCGCGAGTTCCATTTCCTCGGCCCTGGGGGGGATATTCCTGGTGGCGAGGGGCCTCACTAGCGGGGGGCTGGTTGGCGATGTTGTGCACCTGCTGCTGATTGCGGCTGTCCCGGCCGGAGTCTGTCTGCGAGGGCCTCGTCCAAGTGCGGCTGGACTGCGGAGGGTCTTTGGGCTTCCTCTGAGACTCGACTTTGCGCTGGTGGAGCTCTTCGGATCTAGCATATTTCTCGAACAGCTGATACAGCTCCTGGAGGTTCCTGGGCGGGTCTTTGATGCAGTGGCTGTAGAGGACGCCGGCCCGAAGGCCACTGATGGCGTAGTGGATGGCGATCTGGTCGTCGACCGAAGGCAGTTGTGACTTGAGGGTAAGGAACTTGCGGTAATATTCCCGCAATGTCTCTTGTTCCAGCTGCTTGCAGAGTGAGAGTTCAGCCAAGGCGTCGGTGTCTGGGCGGTATCCTTGGAAGTTGAGCAAGAATTTGTCCCGGAGACTTCTCCAGGAGTCGATGGACAGTGGGGGCAACCTGGTGTACCAGGTGAGGGCTGGGCCTTCGAGGGCAATGATGAATTACTTGGCCATCGTGGCATCGTCCCCTCCGGATGATGCAACGGTGACTTGATAGCTCATGATGTACTGTGCTGGATCAGTGTTGCCATTGTACTTGGGATAGGTCCCTGCCCTGAAGTTGGCGGGCCATGGTGTCACTTGCAGGTGAGGTGCCAGGGGACTTCGCTCATCAAGGTAGTTGACGCCTTGGAAAGCCGTGGCGTGAGGGGTGGTGTGTCCGCGCTGAGGGACGAACAGGTTTTCGACTTGTGCGCTCTGCTGGAGGGGTGGGTCGTGTTGCAGGCCGAGTTGGCCCTCGCTCTGCATGAGCACGTTCTCTTGTTCAAGCTCCTGTGCCTTCTGCTCTTTGTCGCGTATCATCTGTTGCACCTTGGCTTGTGCAGACACACGTTGGCGCTTGGCCTCGAAGATCTCTTTTTGCTTTTGGAGGTTGCGGTTCTTGATGCGCAGGGCGCGCAGCTGTAGCTGCTCTCCGACCGAGACACCGATGACTTCGCCGTCCTCGGTGGCGTCCGCACCCTCTAGTGGAGCAAAGCCTGGGGGAGGCTGCTATGGTCCCCCGGAGCTGCAGGTGTGGAGGCTGCCTTTGGTGGTGGGTTGTTCATTGCGCTACTTCTTGCTGTTTGCGTCGTCTTCGCAGGGCTCTTGGAGAGTGTTGTCGACGAGGGCCTTGCCCTTTTTCTCGGCCAGCAGTGCCGCCTTCGCGGCTTCATCAGCCTTCGACGAGGTTCTCTTGGGTGCCATCGCGGGTGGTGTTTTCGTAGCACGAACGGTGGGCGCCAAATGTTGGAACTTGCTCTCCAGCGCAAGTTGATCCAACGGGGGTGTGTAGCGATGTAAACAGGGTTTTTGCTCGATATGGCAATAGCTCTGTTAATCTAGCCTCTCAAGGGCACTGTGCGAGGGTATTTATAGGTATCTGAGTGCCCAGCGTCCAGTGTTAAGGACGCATGTGCCCTCAGGCACCTAGGTTATCCCCGGAATATTCCCATAAAGCAGGTGTAAGGAAAATGGACCCCAGGCCTTTTGGCTAATTGAGTTTTGGTGTTTGATGATTAACACAACCTGTGGACTAATATGTTTGCCATTGTTTATAATTATAGTTCACAGGATGCAAAGAGAATTGGACCAGGGCAATGAGGATGCAACACCTCAAAAGAAGACATAAAAAGATGCATAGGAGTCCAATACTCAAGAACAAAAGAAGCCCGAAGAAATCCAAGATGAGGGCTGTCAGCCAGCGCCTAGTGGTGCACCGGACATTGATGTCCGGTGTGCACTGGACTGTCTGGTGTGGCACTGGACAGTCTGCGCAGAGAGGCCACAGACAGGCGCTCTCTGGCTGTAGCACCAGACTGTCCGGTGTGCACCGGACTGTCCGGTGTGCCACGGGCAGACGGCAATGGTCGGATCCAACGGTCGACTGCTACAGGCGCCAACGGTCGGCTGACATGGCGTGCACCGGACACTGCACAGTAGATGTCCGGTGATGCACCGGACTGTCCGGTGCACCTGTCGACAGAAAGCTGCTGCTTCCTGTCCAACGGCTAGTTTGGGGTGTGGAGGCTATAAATACCACCCCAACCGGCCATTCTCAAGTGTGAGAGCCCAAGCAACATACCAAGACACATAGTGCATATTTCCAAGAGCTCAAACACCCAAGTGCTTAATAGAATCACTCGGTGATTAGCGTAGGTGCTTTGCGAAGTGCTTAGGTTAGTTAGACCGCTTTAGCGCTTGCTCTAGGTGAACCCTAGTTAGTTGAGTGAGTTTTGTAAAACCACACAACCCCTCGGCTCTTGCGTGAGTCGTTGTAATTGTATCGAGTGGGGCGAGAGTCTTACGAGACCGTGACAACCGCGTTTGTGTCACGGCCGCCACCGTGTACCGGAGGGAACGAGGCCCGCGGCGTTTCGGCCGGAAGCTCGATAGTGGAGACGGCGGGGAGCGTCCGAGAGGAGCCGGAAGCGGAGCACCACTTGCGCGTGGAGAAGGCCCGTGGCTCTCTATGGAGTTACTCGACCGTGGTGCTTGGCCCTCGCGTGGGTTTCCCTTTGCGTAGGGGCACCAACGAGGATTAGTCGGGACCTTGCGTGGTTCCGGATACCTCGGTAAAAATACCAGCGTCATCCACGAGAGTTTGCTTCTCTACTTAGCTCTTTACATTCCGCATTTATATTAAGCATTTAAGTTTCAATCTTGTAGTCATACTTATTTAGTGTAGATTGAAACTTATCCTTTGTGGTAGAGATAGGAACACTTAGACAAAACCTAGCTTGCACATTCTAGTTTTGATTATTTGCATAGGTTTTGCTCTAGGGATTTAATTATGGCCTAGTTTAGTAAAAGTTTTAGAAGTCCTAATTCACCCCCCCCCCCTCTTAGGCGTCACCCGTTTCCTACAAGTGGTATCAGAGTCCAGTTTGGCTCATTTGAAACGCTTTAGCTTCACCGCTAAAAGAGCCGACGCTTTTTAGAGGAAGGGATGGATACCCATAGGCCACCACACTTCGACGGCACTAACTTCCCATATTATAGTGCTAGAATGGCTTGTTACCTAGAGGCCGATGATTTAGGTGTTTGGAGAGTCACTCGTGACGGGATGAAACCCCTCAAGAATCCCGAGAAACCCACCACGAGTGAGGAAAAAGAAATTCATTTAAATGCTAGAGCCAAAAATTGCTTGTATGAATCTCTTAGCATGGATATTTTTAATCAAGTATTTACCTTGAAAACTGCTAATGAGATTTGGCTAAAATTGCATGAGCTCCATGATGGCACATCCAATGTCCATGAGCAAAAACATTGCCTAGTCTTAAATGAGTATAATTCTTTTGCCATGAAAGATGATGAGCTTGTTAGAGACATGTATTCTCGATTGAATCTAATCATCAATGAGCTCAATTCTATTGGCATTAATAAGCTAGGTGATGCGGACATTGTGAGGAAGATTATCTCCCTGCTACCACAACAAAGATATGGGAGCATCATCACCATCCTTCACAACATGGAGGACTTGAGCAACATGACCCCGACCATTGTAATTGGGAAAATCGCGGCCTTTGAGATGTCGCGAAAAATGAGTCAGGGAGAGGAGCCAACTTCCTCAAGACCATATGCTTTTGCATGTGATGAAAGGAAGGGCAAAAAGAAGGCTCCCACTCCAAGTTCCTCGAGTGAAGAAGAGGAAGAAGAAGAAAGTGATGATGATGAAGATAATCAACCATGCACGTCATCCTCCGAGGACGAAGAAACAATCCGACGCGTCGGAAAGGTAATGAGGATGATTCGCAAGATTAATCTAATGGGTGTGCCCCTGCAGGTCGAGGATCTTCTCTTTAACATTGACAGGAAAAAGCAAAGGAAGAGAGGATGCTTCGCATGTGGGGAGAAGGGCCACTTCAGGGACAACTGTCCAAATATGGCCAAACCCAAAAAGGAGAGGAGCAAAGGCAAGGCGCTAACAAGTGTTAGAACTTGGGATGATTCTTCAAGTGAAGATGAACCTCCAAGGACGCGTAGCCACTGGTCCTCATCACGCTCATCACGGCCATCACACAAATGCCTTATGGCAAGAGGTAACAAAAGCATTCCATCTTCTAGTGATGAAAGTAGTAGTGATGATGAAGGTGAGGGAAAGCCCTCTGTAGATGAGCTTGCGAAAGCCGTAGAATTTTTCCAGGATGTCTGCACTAAGCAAAAAGCTCAACTTAAAACTTTGAAAAATAAGTTGGTTAGCTCTCAAAATGATTACAAAGGTTTGCTAGAAAAATTTGAAACTTTTGCAAACTTAAACTGTGAGCTATCAACTAAAATTGAGCTATTAGAATCTAGTGCTCCATCCACTACTACCGATGATGGCCTTATTAAGAAGAATGAAAAACTTAAGGCTAAGTTAGCTAGCTCCCAAGAAGCTATTGAAAATTTGCTAGAGAAAATGGAAATTCTTAGCATACACAATAATGAGCTAACTACTAAGATAGAAAACATTGGTAGCACCCCAGCAGCATCTTTAGTTGAAATACCTGAAATAATTAAGAAAGATGCTTCTACTTCCTGCTTTGATCTAATTGATGATTCTAACCCCTGCAACCAAGTCGTTGTTGAGAATATTGTTGTAGAGACATGTTCGGATGAGGTTGCAAAGGAAAATGAACAATTAAAGCAAGAAGTGGCTCGCCTTGGCAAGGCTTTGTATGACAAGAAAGGCAAAGCCAAACAAATCCGACCTCCACAGGATAACACCACTGCGGGAGTGAACAAGCCTGTAGAGGGAGAAACTGTGATTTGTGGGCTATGCCACAAGGAAGGCCACAAGTCTTTCCAATGCAAGGCAATGACCGGGAATAAACAAAGGCAAAAGCTCAAGCAAAAGCCATCAAGCAAAATCTCCAACACCTACATCAAAAGGGTGGATAAAAAGACTGCTACACCATACTTAATCAAAAAGAAGAAGAATGGAAAGGTGATAGCAATCAAGGCCAACAAGCAAGCCAACAAAGGAAAGGGAGCCAAACGCATCTGGGTGCCAAAGGAAATAATTTCAACCATGAAAAGCACCAAGAAGGTTTGGATCCCGAAAGGGAAGTGAGTGGACCGAAGGTCTACGGGAAATTTGGAGACTTGGCATGTTTGGGATGTATATACATCATATTGGATCAAGTTTATTGCCAAGTGGGTTAGTGAAAATTTTGGACCCAAATTTCCCACCCATGACTAAGGTAACTAGCTTTATTGTATTCTTCGTTTTTAGATATGCGTATCTATTTATCTTTTATCTAGTTTACTTTTCTTGCCTAGTATTACATTAGTTATGTACTTCTGTTTAAAATCATGCATACTAGGTAAATCATATGGTAGGATTGCTTGTTTTTAATTCATATACTTAAGCAAACCTACATGGCTTAAAATGTTTATTTAAGCACGGCACATAGCTTTTACATCACACCATAGTAAATGATGCATCAATTGAAAATTTTGATTTCTACAAGTTGTATCATTTAACTTATATGTGCCAAAGTTAGGATTATGGATAATTTGCCCCTCTTGATATCAAATCAAAGTGCATGTCTCCTACAAGTATTCAAAACTTGTATGCACACCTTTAGGGGGAGGTTACTCTATAATCTAACACTTTGAGACTAACATCTTTTCAAGTCTATTTCATGTGATAGTCTCATTGTAAGGAAAATGATGTCCCCGGAGAAAGACAACAATCTTCCACTGCAAAATCTCCAAGATCTCTCAAGCTCACCATTGACTTTCAATTGGTATCTTTTGAGACTACATTCAGTATCATTTACATGTCTTCTCCTAAATTTGATTAGACTATATTTCATATCATATGCTTCCATGTTGCAAAAATGCATAAGTAGTTAACTCATATTCTGTTACCTATGCATAAGGGAAGTTAGTCTTTTCAAATCATGTCTTGCCCTCTAATTTTCACCTGCTTTTTCCTAAGTAGAGGATCTCTATCAGGGGGAGTATTTCTTCATCTCTAAAAAGAGGGAGAAACTTCCTTCTAAAGAGAACACTTATTTAGGGGAAGTTCCTTTCAACTGATATCATTCATATGGTTTAATTTAATATCCTTCTTGTGATATCATTTGATACAATTCTTGTTGGGGGCAAGCTTTTATTTACTTCCTACATGCTTTTAATGTCTTCCTTTTCGGTGGTTGATGCCAAAGGGGGAGAAGTTTAGGGACCAAAGCAATGAAAACTATATCAAACACCAAACACCACCAATTTAAAATTTTATATCTACAAATGGTTTTTCCAGTGGTTTTGGTTATTTGGTCCAAAAATAGGAAGTAAGTGAATTATGGAGTTAGGGGGAGGCTTAAGTCCATAATATCACATTGTGGGGACAATCATGCATCTTAGCAAGTAGATTGCATATTTTAATTCAAATACTTGTATTATTTGCTTGCTTTGGTTGTGTTGTCATCAATCACCAAAAAGGGAGATATTGTAAGGAAAATGGACCCCGGGCCTTTTGGCTAATTGAGTTTTGGTGTTTGATGATTAACACAACCTGTGGACTAATATGTTTGCCAGTGTTTATAATTATAGTTCACAGGATGCAAAGAGAATTGGACCAGGGCAATGAGGATGCAACACCTCAAAAGAAGACATAAAAAGATGCATAGGAGTCCAATACTCAAGAACAAAAGAAGCCCGAAGAAATCAGCGAAGAAATCCAAGATGAGGGCTGTCAGCCAGCGCCTAGTGGTGCACCGGACATTGATGTCCGGTGTGCACCGGACTGTCCGGTGTGGCACCGGACTGTCTAGGCAGAGAGGCCACAGACAGGCGCTCTCTGGCTGTAGCACCGGACTGTCCGGTGTGCACCGAACTGTCCGGTGTGCCACGGGCAGACGGCAACGGTCGGATCCAACGGTGGACTGCTACAGGCGCCAACAGTCGGCTGACATGGCGTGCACCGGACACTGCACAGTAGATGTCCGGTGGTGCACCGGCCTGTCCGGTGCACCCGTCGACAGAAAGCTGTTGCTTCCTGTCCAACGGCTAGTTTGGGGTGTGGAGGCTATAAATACCACCCCAACCGGCCATTCTCAAGTGTGAGAGCCCAAGCAACATACCAAGACACATAGTGCTTATTTCCAAGAGCTCAAACACCCAAGTGCTTAATAGAATCACTCGGTGATTAGCGTAGGTGCTTTGTGAAGTGCTTAGGTTAGTTAGACCGCTTTAGCGCTTGCTCTAGGTGAACCCTAGTTAGTTGAGTGAGTTTTGTAAAACCACACAACCCCTCGGCTCTTGCTTGAGTCGTTGTAATTGTACCGAGTGGGGCGAGAGTCTTGCGAGACCGTGACAACCGCGTTTGTGTCACGGCCGCCACCGTGTACCGGAGGGAACGAGGCCCGCGGCGTTTCGGCCGGAAGCTCGATAGTGGAGACGGCGGGGAGCGTCCGAGAGGAGCCGGAAGTGGAGCACCACTTGCGCGTGGAGAAGGTCCATGGCTCTCTACGGAGTTACTCGACCGTGGTGCTTGACCCTCGCGTGGGCTTCCCTTTGCGTAGGGGCACCAACGAGGATTAGTCGGGACCTTGCGTGGTTCCGGATACCTCGGTAAAAATACCAGCGTCATCCACGAGAGTTTGCTTCTCTACTTAGCTCTTTACATTCCGCATTTATATTAAGCATTTAAGTTTCAATCTTGTAGTCATACTTATTTAGTGTAGATTGAAACTTAGCCTTTGTGGTAGAGATAGCAACACTTAGACAAAACCTAGCTTGCACATTCTAGTTTTGATTATTTGCATAGGTTTTGGTCTAGGGATTTAATTGTGGCCTAGTTTAGTAAAAGTTTTAGAAGTCCTAATTCACCCCCCCCCCTCTTAGGCGTCACCCGTTTCCTACAGCAGGGTTACAGACCGTAATTACAGGGAGACCTTTACAAATTAGGCCCGTAATGCGCAGCGGCCACGCAGGGCCTGTTACAATGGGCCGGATCACACGTGGGCCTCCATGTTGAGCGAGGTCGCAAGATGAGACGACCTCGTCACAAGTCTTCGTCCGGCGACGTGTGGGACGAAGGGTAGGTCTGCTCGTCGTCTTGCCTTCGTTGGTGCAGCGAGGTCGGCGAAGGCATCGAGCGAAGGGTGGCGTCTTCGCCTTCGCCCCAACAGACGCTTATCGACATGGCGAGGATGATGCTTGGAGAATTCAAGACGCTCGAGCGGTTTTGGTCGGAAGCTGTGAACATAGCTTGCCACGCCATAAACCAGGTCTACCTTCATCGCCTCCTCAAGAAGACGTCGTATGAACTCCTAACCGGTAACAAACCCAACGTTTCATATTTTCGTGTATTTGGGAGTAAATGTTACATTCTAGTGAAGAAAGGTAGGAATTCAAAATTTGCTCCCAAAGCTGTAGAAGGGTTTTTGTTAGGTTATGACTCAAATACAAAGGCGTATAGAGTCTTCAACAAATCATCGGGTTTGGTTGAAGTCTCTAGCGATGTTGTATTTGATGAAACTAATGGCTCTCCAAGAGAGCAAGTTGATCTTGATGATATAGATGAAGATGATGTTCCAACGGACGCAATTCGCACCATGGTGATTGGAGATGTGCGACCATAGGAACACCAAGTGCAAGATCATCCTTCTTCCTCAACAATGGTGCACCCCCAACTCAAGATGATGAACAGGTTTCTCAAAAGGAGGCGTGTGATCAAGGGGGAGCACAAGAAGATCAAGTTGTGGAGGAAGAAGCACCATGGGCCCCTCCAGCTCAAGTTCGAGCGACGATTCAAAGGAATCATCCCGTCGACCAGATTTTGGGTGACATTAGCAAGGGAGTAACCACTCGCTCTAGATTAGCTAATTTTTGTGAGCATTACTCTTTTGTCTCTTCTATTGAGCCTTTCAGGGTAGAAGAGGCCTTGCTAGATCCGGACTGGGTGTTGGCCATGCAGGAAGAGCTCAACAACTTCAAGCGAAATGAAGTCTGGACACTGGTGCCACGTCCCAAGCAAAACGTTGTGGGAACCAAGTGGGTGTTCCGCAACAAATAGGACGAGCACGGGGTGGTGACAAGGAACAAGGCTCGACTTGTGGCAAAAGGTTATGCCTAAGTCGTAGGTTTGGACTTTGAGGAGACTTTTGCTCCTGTGGCTAGGCTAGAATCAATTCGCATTTTGTTAACCTATGCCGCTCACCATTCTTTCAGGTTGTTCCAAATGGACGTGAAGAGCGCTTTCCTCAACGGGCCAATCAAGGAGGAGGTGTACGTAGAGCAACCCCCTGGCTTTGAGTATGAACGGTACCCCGACCACGTGTGTAAGCTCTCTAAGGCACTCTATAGACTTAAGCAAGCCCCAAGAGCACGGTATGAATGCCTTAAAGACTTTCTAATTGCTAATGCTTTCAAGGTTGGGAAAGCCGATCCAACTCTTTTCACTAAGACTTGTGATGGTGATCTATTTGTGTGCCAAATTTATGTCGATGACATAATATTTGGTTCTACTAACCAAAAGTCTTGTGAAGAGTTTAGCAGGGTGATGACACAGAAATTCGAGATGTCAATGATGAGCGAGTTGAACTACTTCCTCCGGTTTCAAGTGAAGCAACTCAAGGACGGCACCTTCATCTCTCAAACGAAGTACACGCAAGACTTGCTCAAGCGGTTTGGGATGAAGGACGCCAAGCCCGCAAAGACTCCAATGGGAACCGACTGACATGTCGACCTCAACAAAGGAGGTAAGTCCGTTGATCAAAAGGCATACTGGTCTATGATAGGGTCTTTACTTTATTTATGTGCTAGTAGACCGGATATTATGCTTAACGTATGCATGTGTGCTAGATTTCAATCCGACCCAAGGGAGTGTCACCTTGTGGCCGTTAAGGGAATCCTTAGATATTTAGTTGCTACGCCTTGCTTTGGGATCTGGTATCCAAAGGGTTCTACCTTTGACTTAATTGGATATTCAGACTCCGATTATGTTGGATGTAAGGTCGATAGGAAGAGTACATCAGGGACGTGCCAATTCCTAGGAAGGTCCCTAGTGTCTTGGAGTTCTAAGAAACAAACTTCTGTTGCCCTATCCACCGTTGAGGCCGAGTATGTTGCCATAGGAAAGTGTTGCGCGCAACTACTTTGGATGAGGCAACCCTCCGTGACTTTGGCTACAATCTAAGCAAAGTCCCACTCCTATGTGACAATGAGAGTGCAATCCGCATGGCGGACAATCCTGTTGAACACAGCCGCACAAAGCACATAGACATCCGGCATCACTTTTTGAGAGACCACCAGCAAAAGGGAGATATCGAAGTGTTTTATGTTAGCACCGAGAACTAGCTAGCCGATATCTTTACCAAGCCTTTAGATGAGAAGACCTTTTGCAGGCTGCGTAGTGAGCTAAATGTCTTAGATTCGCATAACTTGGATTGATCTAGAGCATACATGTGTTTTATGCCTTTGATCATGTTCCTTTATGCATGTTATTGCTTATTTATGGTGCTCAAGTTGTGCAAGGGATCCCCGGACCTCACAAGTCCATGTGTGAATGATGCACATATTTAGGGGGAGAAATGCTACAACTTGACCCTTTGAGACTAACCGTGTGCTTGAGTTTTCTTAATTTAGTCTCAAAGGTGGATTGAAAGGGAAAAAGTGAACTTGGACCATGCAAGACTTCCACTGCACTCCGATGAGAGGGTAATTTACTCCAAGTTCATCTTCGTGCTCTTATTGCCTTTTTACTCTTAATTGAAGATTTTGGTGAGGCAATGGGGTTTAAGGGCCAATAATGATCCCGTTTTGGTGCTTAATGCCAAAGGGGGAGAAATTAAGGCCAAAGCAAATGGATCAGCTACCACTTGAGAATTTTGAAAATAGTAGAGTTAGAACTTTTGTTTTGTCAAAATACTCTTATGTGCAAAATTTGGCCTCTTGAGGGGAGAATGTAGAATTTTGAGAAAAAGGGGGAGTTTTTGGCTCTTGATCAATTTTTCTCATGGAATACCTCTCTTTATGCCTAAACAAGTGTGTTTGACTTAGAGATAGGAAATTGAGTTTGATTTCAAAAACAAACCAAGTGGTGGTAAAGAATGATCCAAATATGCCAAATTTGAATAAAAAACAATTCTTGTTCTCAATTGCCTTGATGTTGCACTTCTTTTAGTTGCTTTTTGATGTGTTGGCATAAATCACCAAAAAGGGGAAGATTGAAAGGGAAATGTGCCCTTGGGCCATTTCTAGTATAGTTTTGGTGATTAAGTGCCCAACATGTATTAAGTGAGCAATCTTGTGCCAAATGATTGATGAAGTGCAAATCAACAAGAAGGTATGATTCTAGACTTAGTACATTGGTTTTTGTGTACTAATATATTTCTCTAAGTGCTGGAATCAGAGAAAAGAGAAGAAGAAAATATCTTGGCTGGAACAGCCAAGACTCAGCGCAGTCTGGCACACCGGACTGTTCGGTGGTGCACCGGACAGTGTCCGGTGCGCCAGGCCAACCTCCGGTGAACAGGCCACTCTTGGGAACTGACGGCGGTGTACGGCTATAATTCACCGGACTGTCCGGTGGTGCACCGGACTGTCCGGTGGTGCACCGAACTGTCCGGTGAGCCGTCTGCGGCGAAGTCGTCGCTCTCGGGAATCGTTCAACGGTGTACGACTAAAATTCACCAGACGGTCCGGTGAAGCACCGGACTGTCCGGTGAGCCAACGGTCGACTACGCCAACGGTCGGCCGCGCAATCCGCGCGCGACACGTGGGCGCGCCAACGGTCGTCAGGGGGCACCGGACTGTCCGGTGTGCACCGGACAGTGTCCGGTGCGCCAACGGCTCCATTTCCGCAACGGTCGACTGTTCTATTTTTGGAAGGAGATCTGCACTGGACTATGAACAGTACCTGTCCGGTGGTGCACCGGACTGTCCGGTGCGCCACCCGACAGAAGGCAAGAATTGCCTTCCCAGATTGCTTCCAACGGCTCCTAGCTGCCTTGGGGCTATAAAAGGGACCCCTAGGCGCATGGAGGAGTACACCAAGCATTCTTTGATCATCTCTAAGAACCAAGACTCCATTCTCACGCATTCGATTCTTTGTGATAAGTGACTTGAGCTCTAGTTGAGTAGAGAACTCCCCGCATTGTGTTGTGAGCTCAAGTTGTGACTTGTGTGCGTGTTTGTGTTTGTTCTTTGAGTCTTGTGTGTGTTGCTCTCCCCTCCCTTGCTTCCGTGCTTCTTTGTGATCATCATTTGTAAGGGCGAGAGGCTCCAAGTTGTGGAGATTCCTCGCGAACGGGAAATAGTGAAAGAAAGGAAAACACCGTGGTATTCAAGTTGATCATTGGATCACTTGAAAGGGGTTGAGTGCGACCCTCGTCCATTGGGACGCCACAACGTGGAGTAGGCAAGTGTGATACTTGGCCGAACCACGGGATAAATCTCTGTGTCTCTTGTGCTTGTTTTCTTCGTGACCACAGTGTTTCACAAGAGCTCGATCCTTAGCCACTTGACTCTATTGAACTAACACCTAATCAAGTTTTGTGGCTTCAAGTATTTGATTTTTAAAGGATCACCTATTCACCCCCCCTCTAGGTGCTCTCAACTATCTGCCATGCAGATTGCACTCTCATTGTCACATAGGAGAGGGACTTTGCTCAATTTGTAGCCATAGTCCCTGAGGGTTTGCCTCATCCAAAGTAATTGTGCGCAACAATGGCCCGCGGCAATATACTTGGCTTCGGTGATGGAAAGAGCTACTGAATTTTGTTTTTTTTGAAGCCCATGACACCAGGGATCTTCCCAGAAACTGACAAGTCCCTGATGTGCTCTTTCTATCAATTTTACACCCTACCCAATCGGCATCAGAATATCCTATTAAATCAAAAGTGGATCCCCTGGGGTACCAAAGCCCAAACTTAGGAGTGTAAACTAAATACCTCATGATTCTCTTCACGGCCCTAAGGTGAACTTCCTTAGGATTTGCCTGGAACCTTGCACACATGCATACAGAAAGCATAATATCCGGTCGAGATGCACATAAATAGAGTAAAGATTCTATCATCGACCGGTATACCTTTTGATCTACGGATTTACCTCCCGTGTCGAGGTCGAGATGCCCATTTGTTCCTATGGGTGTCTTGATGGGTTTGCCATCCTTCATTCCAAACTTCTTAAGTATGTCATGAATGTACTTTGTTTGGCTGATGAAGGTGCCTTCTTGGAGTTGCTTGATTTGAAATCCTAGGAAATACTTCAACTCCCCCATCATAGACATCTCGAATTTTTGAATCATGATCCTACTAAACACTTCACAAGTTGACTTTTTAGTAGACCCAAATATAATATCATCAACATAGATTTGGCATATAAACAAGTCTTTTGCAACAGTTTTAGTAAAGAGAGTAGGATCGGCTTTTCCGACTTTGAAGCCATTAGTGATAAGAAAATATCGCAGGCATTCATACCATGGTCTTGGGGCTTGCTTGAGCCCATAAAGTGCCTTTGAGAGTTTATACACATGGTTAGGGTACTCACTATCTTCAAAGCCGGGAGGTTGCTCAACATAGACCTCTTCTTCGATTGGTCCATTGAGGAAGGCACTCTTCACGTCCATTTGATAAAGCTTGAAGCCATGGTAAGTAGCATAGGCAAGTAGTATACGAATTGATTCAAGCCTAGCTACGGGTGCATAAGTTTCATCAAAGTCCAAACCTTCGACTTGTGAATAACCTTTGGCCACAAGTCGGGCTTTGTTTCTTGTCACCACACCATGCTCATCTTGCTTGTTGCGGAATACCCATTTGGTACCTACAATATTTTAGTTAGGACGTGGAACTAAATGCCATACCTCATTCCTTGTGAAGTTATTGAGCTCCTCTTGCATTGCCATCACCCAATCCAGATCTCTTAGTGCATCCTCTATCCTGTATGGCTCAATAGAAGACAGAAAAGAGTAAGGCTCACAAAAATATGCAACCTGAGATCTAGTGGTTACCCCCTTATGAATGTAACCAAGGATGGAGTTGACGGGGTGATCTCGTTGAATTGCTTGGTGGATTCTTGGGTGTGGCAGTCTTTGACCCTGTATTTCTTGCTCATCTTCCTTGTCTTTATCATTATCATCTCCCCCTTGATCATTGTCCTCCTCTTGAGGTGGCTCATCCTCTTGATTTTCATCTTCATCATCTTAAGCCTGATCCTCGTCTTGGGTGGGTGGAGATGATTATATGGAAGATGATGGTTGATCTTGTGCTTGTGTAGGCTCTTCGGATTCCTTAGGACACACATCCCCAATGGACATGTTCCTTAGCGCAACGCATGGAGCCTGTCACACCCAGGTTTCAGGGGTCCAAAGCCCGGGCGCGAACATAATCACCAGGTGTGCTAGGACCAAGTCTCACACATATGATGAATCATGGCACAGGATCGAATGTCACATCTTTACTATATAACAGGAGTTCTATACAAAATAAATAAATAAATACATTATAAGGAGACAACGGTCCAGCAACCCAAAGTTGACTGGGAGACGACGGCCTAGGCCTCTCACGAACACATCGCAGCATCCTCCATGCGCCTCATCCTGTGGTACCTGTTCTTGACCTGTGGGGGGTATGAGACAGCAAGAGTGAGCTCACATACGTTCATAGCTCAACAAGTTGTGGGGAATAATGTGCATGAACTCATCAAAGGTGGGAGCTCACGTGAAGTGTAAGGCTTACCAAAGGAGATGGTTGAAGCTGAGCATTGCTTTTAAAGTTGGTCAAAGTTTTATTAGCAGTTACTAAGTATAAGTAAATACCAAACCCAATTAAGTAGTAGAACAAAAGTAACAACATCACCTGTGATGCAATGCATATGACAAATTGAATTTAGTTCCATAAATTAATCATGTGAGTGTTCGAGCTGCTCATGACCGTGAGCACGGCTAGTATACCAGTTTTACACTCTGCAGAGGTTGCGCATCTTTACCCACAAGTCGTGTTACCCATCTGCCAAGAGACGGCCAATCCCATACACCTCTACCGAGGAGGCGAGGCGGGGTAACACTACGAGGCCTTTACAAAGTTCCACTAGCTTCAGAAAACCCGCTACAGTTTATAGGAAGCTCCAATGCAGGAATCCCTCGCATGACCGCCATCGCAGCAAAATCATCCCAAGGGCCTCCCTACACTAACCACTCCCCTACTGCCCTTGCCCCTTTCGGGTAAGGTAGTCATCCACTAGCTTTCCTAATTAATCAGCCAAGGGCGTCCCATTAAACCCTTGTGGTAGCACTGTTTTCCCGGGTGGTTCTCCATGTTCCAATTAACATAATGATCTTATCATGAACAGTAAATAACAACTGATAACAGAAGTGTAATCATGAATAATGTATCTCCATACCCAAAACCACATATAGCACTAGCAAGTACTACCCAGAAAGTTTAGTGGTAAACTGGGTATAAAGATAGACAAACTAGGGTAACCTATTGGGTCCCATCAAAATTAACCTATGCAGATCATTATGATTAATCAGAACATGACTGGGTAAAAAGAAGTGATCAAGGGCACAACTTGCCTGGGACTTGAGATTCCAGGTATCAGGATGATCTTCAGATTCTCGTGACCTCACTGCTATTCGTAGCAATACAAACATACATGGTATAGGCAAAATTAACATCACACCAAACATAAGCACAAACTGCATAATAATGATCTACGCGATGCTACGAGGTCGTAGAAATAAGAACCACTAAATTCGGAGCTACGGTTATTAAGTTATGAATTTTCGAAATTATTTAGTGCTTAGAATAGATTAATCCAAATGAACAATTTTAATTCAAGTTTCATGGCTAAACACTATTACTAGTTGATAGACAATATTAATACAAAATTATTGCAACTGGAATGACTCAATTTGGAGTTAGAATGAATTAAATATGATTTATACAAATTTCTAGAATTATTTTTGTATTAAAATTCAATTTCTAATATTAATTATCTGGTTTTCTCTGTTGTCTGGACTGGGCATCAATAGCAGATAAACCCAGAGGCTAACTCGCAATTTCTCCCTAGACTCAGACTAACTCTTAAGTGGACGGCGGCTTTATTCTACAGAACAGCAAGGGTTTATTTGCAAATAGCGCATGGTGAAGGGGTACGGGTAAACCCCAGCCACCAGATCTTAATCCGAGGGCCCAAAAACCACATAATCGAAAGGGTTTCAGCCATTTTAATCACAGTCATCCGCGGCTGGATCAACGGATCGGATTGGGTGATAAAACTCTACGCCCAGGATGTAATCCACACCTTCGATTTCGTCATCCACGATCAGTACACCTTCTTCTATCTCCCATGGGAAAACTGGGCAGCGGCGCTCGGTACCTGCGCTGACCACGGCGGCGCCATTGCCGCAGCGCCCAGCACCCACGACCCGAGCTACGATTCCTTGATCCTATCGGTGCTACGCCTAGCGAAGGTTGAAGCGAGTCTGTAGGGGAGGATTTCGCGGAGGGTTTCTCACCGTGAGTCATGCGCACCGAGGCTAGGTCCCCATCAGAGTTGCGGCATCGCGGCAAGAGATTCCCCATGGTCCGAGGCTGCCCTCGTCGAATTGGGGTCTCGCAAAGCCTGCCCACAATCCCACCAACTGGTCCATGAACACCGAGCACCGATGAAGGTTCGTGCCCATGGCGGCGGCATCCATTCCGTCCAACCATACGACGCATCAGGAAGAGGCTAGTCTGGCCATGCAGCCCAGCGAGTCTGCGGTGGCGATCTGTCTGTTTCTCTCTCGTTGTTTCCCTCCTCTCTTTGTTTACTATGGCTCTTGGATTGGCTCCAAATCCGGTGTCAATTGATGGCGTATTTACGGAAGGTGTACAGGTGCCAATATTTATATGCACGTTAATTTTGCCAGTAACCGAAATCGAGTCTCGCGGGGGATTTTATTTTTTTCGGTTTGTCACGGCGTCGAGATGCATGAAGAGCTGCTGTTGCAACGGCCCGCGAACTATACGATGATTATGTCCAAGTTTGTTACAGGCGCGGTAGAAGCTGGTTCAACTATAGCGGCCCCACGAGTCATTGAAACGCAGCATGCATTATAGCGAGGAACGACCAGCATGCATAGCCTAGAGAAACGGGAGCAGTTTCCCCTGCGGCCCACACGTCATTGAGACATTAATGACGTCATACATGTGCAAGCGTGATGCAAGCATCCGGCTAACTAATAAAATAATAATAAAAAAACTAGAGAAGAGATGTGGGCTACGTGCATTTGGAAAGGGCTAGGCCGAGCGTGGCTTGAGCCTACGGTAGAGAGAGGTAAGGCTTTTTTTTCTCCTTTTTGTTTTATGTTTTTTTATTTTCAGTTTGTTTCCGTTCTCCGATTCAAATTTGAACATGAGTCTGAATTCTCCTACTTTTTATTAAATACACAAGCAAGAACAAGAATCCCAGCATGATGAAAAATACAATTGTATCCATTTATTTATTTTTATCCTATCTAAGCAAATACTTCAAATTATGAAACCCATACTCTCACAAAAAACGTATTTTGGGAAAAAGAATTCTAGTGCATAAAATTACTTTTGGAGAGTACTTATAAATATATATTCCAGTAAAGAGATAAATAGATTCATACAGGAATCCACTTTATTCAATATTTTATTAGAAAACAATTCAAATTTTAGGAGAATTGGCTTAAGAGGTAGAAAAATCCTTATTACGAGATATTTTAATTCGAAATTCTTGGAGATTTTTCCTTGATCTCAAATCTATGATTTTGGGTTATTACAGAGCCTCTTTATCATCTAATTAATCAAGATCAACTTGCTCCACTTGGGAGCCATTAGTCTCATCAAACACAATATCACAAGAAACTTCAACTAATCCAGTGGACTTGCTGAAGACTCTATATGCCCTTGTGTTTGAGTCATAACCAAGTAAAAAACCTTCTACAGCTTTAGGAGCAAATTTAGATTTTCTACCTCTTTTAATAAGAATAAAGCATTTGTTCCCAAAGACTCTAAAATATGAAACATTGTGCTTTTTACCAGTGAGGAGTTCATATGATGTCTTCTTGAGGATTCGGTGAACGTAGAGCCGGTTGATGGAGTAGCAAGCAATGTTGATTGCTTCTGCCCAAAACTGGTCTGGAGTCTTGTACTCATCAAGCATGGTTCTTGCCATGTCTAGTAGAGTTCTATTTTTTCTCTCCACTACACCATTTTGTTGAGGTGTGTAGGGAGATGAAAACTCATGCTTGATGCCCTCATCCTCAAGAAATCCTTCAATTTGAGCATTCTTGAACTCCGTCCCATTATTGCTTCTAATTTTCTTGATTCTTAATCCGAACTCATTTTGAGCTCGTCTCGAGAATCCTTTTAATGTCTCCTGGTTTGTGATTTTTCCTGCAAAAAGAACACCCAAGTGAAGCGAGAATAATCATCCACAATAACTAGACAGTACTTACTCCCGCCGATGCTTATGTAAGCGATCGGGCCAAATAGGTCCATGTGGAGTAGCTGGAGCGGCCTGTCCGTCGTCATTATGTTCTTGTGTGGATGATGGACTCCAATTTGCTTCCCTGCTTGGCATGCGCTACAAATTCTGTCTTTCTCAAAATGAACATTGGTTAGTCCTAAAATATGTTCTTCCTTTAGAAGCTTGTAAAGATTCTTCATTCCAACATGAGCTAGTCGGCGATGCCAGAGCTAGCCCATATTAGTCTTAGCAATTAAACAAGTATCTAGTTTAGCTTTGTTGTCATTAAAATCAACTAAATACAGTTGAACCTCTAACACTCCCTTAAATGCTATTGAATCATCACTTCTTCTAAAGAAATTAACACCTACATCAGTAAATAGACAGTTGTAGCCGATTTTACATAATTGAGAAACGGAAAGCAAATTGTAGTCTAATGAATATACAAGAAAAATATTGGAAATAGAGTGGTCAGGTGATATAGCAATTTTACCCAAGGCTTTGACCACCCCTTGATTTCCATCCCCGAATGTGATAGCTCTTTGGGGATCTTCGTTTTTCTCATAGGAGGAGAACATTCTCTTCTCCCCTGTCATGTGGTTTGTGCACCTGCTATCGATTATCCAACTTGAACCACCAGATGCATAAACCTGCAAAACAAGTTTAGGCCTTGTTCTTAGGTACCCAAACAGTCTTAGATCCTTTCACGTTAGAAACAAGCAACTTGGGTACCCAAACACAAGTCTTTGGACTCTTGTGCTTGCCCCTAACATATTTGGCAACTATTTTGCCTAATTTGTTAGTAAGCACATATGAAGCATCAAAAGTATTAAATGAAATATTATGCTCATTTGATGCTGCAGGAATTTTCTTTCTAGGCATTTTAACAAGTGTGGTATGCCTAGAGCTAGAAGCCTCATTTTTGTACATAAATGCATGATGAGAAACATTATAAGGTTTCCTAGCATGAATCTTCCTAATTTTGTGCTTAGGACAGTTTGCAGGGTATAAAATGTAACCTTCATTATCCTGAACCATGGGAGCTTTGGCCTTTACAAAGTTAGACAATTTTTTAGGGGCATTAAGCTTGACATTGCTCCCCTGTTGGAAACCAATGCCATCCTTAATGCCAGGATGTCTCCCATTATAGAGTATGCTTCTAGCAAATTTAAACTTTTCATTTTCAAGTTCATGCTCATTAATTTTAGCAGTTAATTTAGCTATGTGATCATTTTGTTGTTTAATCATGGCAAGGTGATCATCTATAGCTTCAACATTTATATCTCTACATCTAGTGCAAATGGAAATATGCTCAATAGTAGATGTAGATGGTTTGCAAACATTTAATTCTTCTATCTTAGCATTTGATATGGCATTCTCATTTTTAAGACAGGAAATGGAATCATTGCAAACATTCAATTCTTCAATATTAGAAACCAAACTAGCATTTTCAGTTCTAAGGCTAGAAATTGTATCATTACAGATGCTAAGCTCTTTAGACAGATTATCACATTTTTCTACTTCTACAGCATAAGCATTTTTCAATTTAACAAATTTCTTGTTTTCTTTAATGAGAAAGTCCTCTTGGCTTTCCAAAAGATCATCCTTCTCATTAATGGCCTCAATTAGTTTATTTAATTTTTTCTTTTGTTCCATGTTAAGGTTGGCAAAAAGAGACATTAAATTATCTTCATCATCACTAGAGCTACTTTCATCACTAGATGTAGTGTATCTGGGTGTAGCTCTAGAGTGTACCTTCTTCTTTTTGCCGTCCTTAGCCATGAGACATTTGTGGCCGACATTGGAAAAGAGGAGTCCCTTGTTGACGGCGATGTTGGCGGCGTCCTCGTCGGAGGAGTCGGTGGAGCTCTCGTCGTAGTCCCATTCCCGACATATGTGGGCATCGCCGCCCTTCTTCTTGTAGTACCTCTTCTTCTCCTTCTTCTTCCCCTTCTTGTCATCGTCCCTGTCACTTTCGCTTGACATTGGACATTTAGCAATAAAGTGACCGGGCTTACCACATTTATAGCACACCCTTTTGGAGCGGGGTTTGTAATCCTTCCCCCTCCTTTGTTTGAGGATTTGGCAGAAGGTCTTGATGATGAGCGCCATTTCATCGTTGTCGAGCTTGGAGGCGTCGATTGGAAGCCTACTTGGTGTAGACTCCCTCTTCTCTTCTTCCGTTGCTTTGAATGCGACGGGTTGCACCTCGGGTGTGGAGGTGGCGCCTTGCTCCAAGTTGATAATGTGTTTCGAGTCTTTGATCATAAGTTCAAAGCTCGCAAACTTACCAATCACCTCCTCGAGAGACATCTGTTTATATCTAGGGTCTCCATGAATTAGTTGCACTTGAGTGGGATTACGAAAAACAAGTAATCTAAGAATAACCTTGACCATTTCATGGTAATCCCACTTGGTGCTCCCGAGGTTGCGCACTTGATTGACCATCGTCTTGAGCCGGTTGTACATGGTTTGCGGCTCTTCCCCTTTGTTGAGGACGAATCGACCGAGTTCGCCCTCGATTGTCTCGCGCTTGGTGATCTTGGTCACCTCGTCCCCTTCATGCGCCGTTTTGAGGACGTCCCAAATTTATTTGGCACTTTTTAATCCTTGCACCTTATTATACTCCTCTCGACACAAGGAGGCGAGGAGTATAGTCGTGGCTTGGGAGTTAAAGTGTCTAATTTGGGCTACCTCATCTGAGTCGTAGTCTTTGTCCCCCACCTTAGGTACCTGTGCTCCATAACAATATCCCAAATAATTGTGTGGAGTGAGGTTAGATGGTGCCTCATTTTATCACTCCACATACAATAATCTTCACCATCAAAATATGGTGGTTTGCCTAAGGGAACGAAAAGTAATGGAGCGCGCTTTGAAATACGGGGATAGCGTAGGGGCATCTTACTATACTTCTTGCACTCATGGCGCTTAGAAGTAGTCGACGACTCGGAGCTGGAGGTGGAGGGTGACGAAGAGTCGGTCTCGTAGTAGACCACTTCTTCATCTTCTTCTTCTTCTTGTCACCTCTCCGATGGAACTTGATGGAGGAAGATGATTCCTCCTTGTGTTTGTTGTCGGACTCCCTTGAGAGGGTCCTCCCCGAGCTTGCAGGCTTATCGTCGGTCATGATCTCCCTCTTGGCGTGATCTCCAGACATCACTTCGAGTTGGTTAGACTCTTAATGAAGCACTGACTCTGATACCAATTGAAAGTTGCCTAGAGGGGGGTGAATAGGGGAAACCTGAAATTTATAAAATTAAGCACACACTACAAGCCATGGTTAGCGTTAGAATTAAAGTCAAGTCGAGAGAGAGGGAAAAACAAATCAAATGAAAATCAAGCGAATAGACACGGTGATTTGTTTTACCGAGGTTCGGTTCCAAAGAACCTAGTCCCCGTTGAGGAGGTCACAAAGACCGGGTCTATTTCAACCCTTTCCTTCTCTCAAACGGACACTTAGACCGAGTGAGCCTTCTTCCTTAATCTCACGGGTCACTTAGACCCCGCAAGGACCACCACACACTTGGTGTCTCTTGCCTTGCTTACAAAGCACTTGAGAGTAAGAATGGGAAAAGAACAAAGGCCAAACCAAGCAACAAGAGCAACAAAAGAACACAAAACACCCTCTCTCAAGTCCCTAATGGAATTAAGATCATTTTGGAGGCTTGGAGAGGATTCAATCTATTTGATGTGTCTTGGAGTGGTCTTTTGCTCTTGTATTGAATGAGATGTTTGGAATGCTTGGATGAATATGAATGAGGTGGTTGGGGGGTATTTATAGCCTCCAACCACTTCCATAGCCGTTGGTGAAGCTGCTGGTGAAGGGCGCATCGGACAGTCTGGTGCCCCACCGAACAGGTACTGTGCGCTGTCCGGTGCGCCGCCACGTCACCCAATCGTTAGGGTCTGGAGCTGGTCGACCGTTGGAGAGCTTGTCTTCTTGTGGCACCGGACAGTCCGGTGCCACACCGGACAGTCCGGTGCCCCTCTGACTTTGCTGCTCTGACTTCTGCACGACACTGTTCACCACTGTAGCACTTTGCAGAATCGACCATTGGCACTGGATAGCCGTTGCCCGCTGACTCACCGGACAATCCGATGAATTATAGCAGAGCGCACCCTGGAATTCCCGAGAGCGGCTGGTTTGGAGTTGTACGGCCTGGTGCACCGGACACTGTCCGGTGGCACACCGGACAGTCCGGTGCGCCATTCTTTAGCACACTCAAGTCTTTTTGCTCTAATAAAATTGTGTCCCTAACTTGATATTTTTCTTGGTTTGTGTTGAACGTTATGTACCTGTAATACATGTATTCTAAACAAACTAATTAGTCCATAGGTTTGCGTTGGTCGTCAACCACCAAAATTAATTATAGGAAATGGTTAGCCCAATTTCCCTTTCACAAAGCATTAATCATTATAAAATATTGCATAAATACCTATATTGTACATCATAATTAGTGAAAAATCTTAGTATGGGATCAACCAACAACCATATAAATAAACAAAGGATTGGAGGAGGACGTCACCGGAGGATGCCATCGAGGCCACCGGATCGGAGGAGCTGGTCATAGAAGGACGTCAGAGCCACCCACGTCTAGCGTGGCTACTATCATCAGAGACAACCGCGCGTCGCGCGACCGCCGTAGGGACCCCGCGTCTCCCGTGGACGTCGCCGCCACTGTTAAAGACTATCGTGCCTCGCGCAACTGCCGTCACCACCGGGACTGGAGTGCGCCGCCGCCGCTCGTTTGCTTTGGGAGTGTAGTCGATGCTTGCTCGCCCGCCTCGAGAGCGTCGTCGTCACTCGGTTCTAGGGGAGCGCCGACAATGATAAAACCGCCACTGCCGCTAAAAACTAATCCCTGACAGCATGTGGGTGTTTTTATAGCCGCCCGAACCTATTGCGGCTGAAGCGGATGACATCGTTGAGTCAAAGCTTCCTCTAGTTATTAAAATATCAGGCTTCATATATATATATATATATATATATATATATATATATATATATATATATATATATATATATTTTAAGGTTGAATATATAAATTGGAAAAAAGATTGGAAGGATTGGGGAGGGAGGGATAGAGACGAGAAATAAATCAGGTCTGTGACGTCTGTCTCAACGATGTTGCCGTTTAAATTGGACTTCAGTGTCGTAGGTTATGACACCAAATCGAGTAGCTTTGGTGCCATAGGTTAAGGCGCTAACTCATAGGTCAAACACGATAGTGGTTTTAGTGGGGATGTGCACGTAAAATTTTGGTTAAAAAATGACGAATTCAAAAAGATCAGTCGTGCGCTTGACTAGGCTATGCAGTTCCGTATACGACCACGCGATTGTTCCATAATACATCCAAAAGCGAAGTAGACTGATTTTTCCAAAGAAGCAAACAACGTGCACGAAGAAAATGACAGGTACCAGACCAGATTAACTGATTACTAAACACTAAGCTTAGAGCCTTTTGGTTGTAAACTAAACATTAGTTTCTCTATTTTAGTCATATAGTTACTAATTATCCAACGACGAGACTAAACTGCTTTAGTCTCTAGTGTCTTGAGAGGTGTTTAAGAGTGACTAAATCATATTGATTTCACATTTTGTTTCTCATTTATTTTAGTTGCATTAAGGGCTACTTTGGAAACCTTCGGGATTCAAGGGGATCGAGGTGGAAATGAACTAATTTCCTCTCCAATTCTCTTTAATTCCGAAGAGGATTTGAATTTCCAAACTAGCCCAATAGTGAGAGAATAGTAAAGGGATGTCTTGATCTTCTTGTGAGCTATTTAATACGTTCTGAATAATTTTAATGATCCGAACCAAACATGAGAGCTATTTAATACGTTCTGAATAATTTTAATGATCCGAACCAAACATGACAGAGGTTAAACTTCAGTCACTGAACTAAATTTTACCTCCTAGGCTTAAATCTAAAGATGCCCTTAGTTGAAAACTATATGCGCATCATCTAGTGCACCATATATAACAGCCACAATACAGCGTCAATTCCTTCCAGCCCGATGAATCAAGCGGAACTTCCCAGACTTCACGGGTTGAGTAGAAAACAAGTGATGCCTGGTGCAGTAGATAATGGTGGTGGTCCTCGGCGTGATGGATTGCGGCGCCCGCGGTTGGCCGACAGAATAGATAGTAAGTAATAATCATTATTATCATACATGTATATAATAATAAATAAAAAACGGAGCCTTACAGCAGCGTCCTGGCTGGCGGGTCAATCGGCAAGCAAGCGGGGGTCGGGGGGAGGCGGCTGGTGGGCGGCGGAGCAGTCCGGTCGTCCACCGCCCCACGTTGTGGCCGGCCAGTCGTGCGGTGATGGCGACGGGCGGCGATCTCCGAACCTTCCCGTGAAAGACCTCTGGACGACGACGAGACGACCGCACTCTGGTGCCCGTGATGGTGTTTCTTTCTAGAGGCTGGGCCCTGGGCTACTGACTCGCTGGTCTTAATTAGTGAAAAAGGTGTGACTGCCCGTGAACTGACGACGGCTACCTGTTGAATGGCAACGCAAACGGTGCCGTGGTCGACGGTTGGTAATTGGCATGCTTGCTAGGGCCACCACACCAGCACGGTGTGCGGGTTGCCGTGCTCCGACGGCACCGTGGGCGGAACGCAGAGTCGTGGAGTGGAGCGCCGGACCGACCGCACGTGTTTGACTATCCAAGCCACACAGCTCCGCCCAGGAGACCGGCCGGGCCGGGCCACCACCACCGCCAGCCGCGGCGGCCTTGCGTTTCCACCCAGCTTCCCTCCCGCGCGGCGCCGACGCATGCAAAACGTCGCACGTGGGCCACGGCCAACTTCAGCCCGCGGTGATCACTCTGCTCTGGCGTCTGGGCCCCGCGCCATCCCGCTGGGTCTCCTACTTTTCAAACCCAATTCTGGGAGAACTACTACTCAGGAACATTTGCAAATGCGCGGGTGGCCCACAGCTCAGTCGCGCCTGCTACACAGTCCAGTAGTATACCTCTGTTATTATTACTCCCCTATGGAAAATTTCAAACTCAAGTTGGTTCATTCCTGGTCTCATTCTCATGAAACATAGTGCTAGGGAAAAATAAGTTTCACTTGATCAATAGGATGAACAGTTTCGCCTACAGCTAACAGTTAAAACAGTGCGAGGGATTGGTTGGTTGTTCGATTTCATGTTGTTTTTTCCTGTGCTAGCTAGCACGTAGTGTTTCGCATGTCGCGTCGTCGACCACACCCCCGCCGGCGGTGACGACGATCTCTGTTCCACGCCATGTCCGGCCGCGCGCCCTCCTCTCCCTGTGTCTTGTCTGTTCCTCCTCCTGCACAACTGCAGACCCCTCGTGTCTTGCTCTGTTACCGCTGTTTCGCTCTAACAGCGAAGAATGAACAGAGGCAGCAGCCAAGCCAGCGCTGCGCAGTTGACCATTGCGGCGTGCGCTCGAAGACAATCTGATCCAGAATCTCCTGCGATGCCAATCTCCCAATCCATCCGATCCGTTCCGTCAGTCCTTGGTCGGCGACATCTCGAAGAGCCGGCCGGACAGCGCGGTGACGAACGCCGCCTTGAAGCTGGGGTCCCGCGTCAGCGTCATGGCCATCTGCTCCGCGAGGTTCCGCCGGATGAGCTCCGACGCCGCAGCGGCCACGGGCGGCTCGCACTTCACCGCGCCAACCGCCTGCTGCTGCTGCTGCTGCTGGACCTGCTGGTGGTGGAGCGGCGCCGGAGCGGCGGCGACCGGCCTCGGCGGCGGCGGCGACGGCGGCTTCTTGCTGGCGCCAGGGCTGGAACCGTCGTGCGGCGCCTGCGCCTGTGGCGGGGGCTGGCCGTGGTTGTGGTCGCCCTCGTACGTGGCGACCAGGATGGTGGGGTCGTCGGCGCTGCGCTGCACCTTCTTCTTGACGGGGCAGGCCGGGGCGAAGGAGCAGCGGAAGTAGGCCCGCGGGCAGGGGTTGTCCTTGGTGACCTTCTGCCCGTACTTGCGCCACTGGTACCCGTCCTTGACCACCAGGCTGAGGTCGGCCGGGTCGGCGTGCACGTGCAGCTTCGACACCCTGGGCTTGCACTCCGCCTCCCGGATGCGCTTGCACGGCTCGCCCGAGGTGCACTCCGTCTGGTCCGGCGCCACCGCGGGGTAGTGCTGGTGCAGTAGCTGCGCGGCCGGCGCGGTGTCCGTGCTCTCGCTCTTGCGCTTCCGCGACGGCGACACGGACCCGCCCTCCGACGTGGACGACGGGTGGTTCCCGCAGGCCGTGGCCGCCGCGGCCACCATCTCCGTGTACTGCCCCCGCAGCGCCTCGTACTTGGAGGCCACCTCGGCCAGCGCCTCCGCCAGGCGCCGGTTCTCCTCGCCCATCCGCTGCAGCTCCGTCTCGAGAGCCGCGACCTGGGATCAAATCAAGGGGACAGTCCGTTAGAGTCTTTGGATCGGAGTGGGTGGGTGCATGCTTGCGTCGCACATAGGATCGGAGTGTAGTGTATGCGTACCTCTGGTTCTTTCTTTGGAGGCAGGAGGAAGTTCTCCTCGACGAGCACCTTGGGCCTGGGCAAGGCGACGGCCACCGGCGCCTGGTGGTGGAGGCTGAGCGGCGGCAGGCCGACGCGCAGGTCAAGGCTCAGAGAAGGCTGGCTGCTGATCCATGGATCCATCTGCTGACTGCTTCCTTCCCCCTCGGTGTCCAGGTCGACAAGAGAAGTGTGGAGCGGTCGACGGAGAAGAGAACTTGGAGAGTAGAGAGAGGAGGAAGAGGAGTAGAGACGCTTGAGAGTTGGAGTGGCGATTGCTCGGGACATGGCGTGATTTATATAAGGACTGGGGACTGGGGACTCGAAGACCCGGCCGGGAATATCGAAGGATGACCGAGCGGTCTCATCGGCTAGAAGAAGAGAGAGAGAGAGAGAGAGAGAGAGAGAGAGGAGGCGCTGCCAGCCCAGCGCACGTCGCCATCACTCGCACACGCGCCTGTCCTCTTCTCGGGTCGCGCGGCGATCGAATCAGCAGCTGAGCTGAGGCGAGACGAGAGACCGCATAAACAAACAAGGGGCCGTGGAATTCGCGCACGCGAATGTGGCGGGGGAATACTGCTGCTACAACTACTAAAAGAATTGTGGAGTGGGGCCCGGGGCGGGGGTCGGAGGGGGAGGACGACGACGACGAAGCGACGAAGCGCACTGGAGGTTGCCGATGGACCAGTTGAAGACGTGACTGACCGTGATGGCGACGCCGACGCCATGGCCTGTCTGCTGAAATCTTTTATTTTTTCAGTGCTGGTACGCCTATTTGTCACGAGTCGGGTGGGACGGAGGCGGGTGAGCGAAGCCTTGGCCTTGTCGGCCTGCGGATGAACCGCGAGAGGAAGATGGCGATGGTCGCCTGCAGGTTGGGTGGCGGTGGCTCCGGAAGTCAAGAAAATACACCACCACACATGCCTACGAAAGATCGGCGGGGGGACCAATTGACGACTTTAGCTTGTTGACCGGCCTTTTTGGTCGGAAGAGCGAGCCTGGTAGTGGTAGCTTACTTAGCACTAATCCGGCAGATTTTAAATTTTCTCGTTTCTGTTTACTAAACAAACTATTTTTTTAAAAAAAAGAGAGAGAAGAGCATGCGCATGTGGTGGTGCTGGTAGCTCTAGTCTAGGTGAGGGAAAGGTCGCTCCTAATGGCTGCGGTTTAATTTCCTTGCTTGGTGAGCTCCGTAGAGCCGCCGGAGGCCCAAACTAATGGAATCAGAATAGTCCGGCGAACTAGCTACCAACAAGTAAGTAGTATATACGTATCGCCGTGCCGCCGCCGTTGCCTAATTCTGACTGACCAAACATCCTTTCATAGTGCTCTCGCCGCACGGGGGGGAGGATCAGTACGTACTTGCACCATTTCTTTATGACCACCTTTGTTGCCGAGGTTTTTTTTTTGATTGATTAGGCCGCCGTAAGCAGAAGCGCTGTTCTTCTTTTGACTGACACGTCGCACGCAGGCGCGCGGCTTGTCGCTACATTTGCCTTCTAGTACTTGTGCAGAGGTTTCTACAAAGGACCCGACGAACGTCGGGACCGGACCTGACGACCGCGCTATAGATTTTGCGAGACCGCGGGGGAAATCGTCTGTCTGCTGCTGTCTTCGTTCCGCAAGGCGTGTACAATTGTTCCTTGTTACTTGTTGCTCGATCGGCCAACTACACTTGCTTGCGATGGCGTGTATATGGCTAACAAGTTGAGCTGACCCATACCAGGAGTTTAATCGGTTTAAATTAGCTTGGAAGAGTAAGTTTTCCACGCTGGTTTTCGTCGTGATTGACTGCGCCGTCCGTTACCTTCGTCGCGCAGAAAACCTCGAGGGCCGGGGACGGATCGCAGTCTTCCCCCATGTACTGGATCCTCTAGGCTACCACAGTCTACCACCCAGGATATATACCCTAATTCTAGTAGTATACTCCCTGCACCATGGAGAGGAATGCAATGCAACGCAACTAGTACACAACACGCGCGGCGACGTCCCCGTCACGCCACAGTTCGCGCACATGTGAACCCACGGGGCGCCGCAATCCGTTGCGGCCCGGCCGGCCACCACATATATATATGAGTCTATCGTGGCATCACGGACGAGGGACCGTCAGCTGCCGGGGAGGAACAGCAGTTATTAATGTGGCGAGAGACTTTTTTGCGTCCGGCATCTCGGTTTTTCCAACGCATTATCGTGTCCATGTCGTTGAGGAAGGTGGCTACTAGGACCTAGTAGCAGCTAGGAGGAGGAGAACCTGGACACTGGACTTGCTAGCAAGGAAGAAGGTCCAATTTTTGCTCTACTTTTTTTGTGTGTGTGTCTTAAAATAAACGTACAAAGTATCGTTTTACGTGGTCACGTACGTCGTCGTCGTTCACGGTCCAGGTCCATCAGCACAGCTCTGTCGCTGACCACAACAACCATCTTATTAGCGCGAACATATCAAATACAAACCATATTTTTGTCCAAATCCCATACAAATCTACTAAAAAGTTTCAAAAATTTATAAAAAAAACATGAATATATATCTAAACTTACCTCATCTATATACAAAATTTTATGGTCAAATTTATCTTACTCTATCAGTTACAAGAAAAAACAAAATTTCTGACAAGTAGTAATAGTTTGTCTTTTTGGAACTGATAGAGTAAGATAAATTTAACCATAAAATTTTATATATACATAAGGTAAGCTTAGATGTACATTCATGTTTTTTTTAAAAAAATTTAAAACTTTTTTTTAGTAAGTCTTAACGGAGTTTGCACTAAAACGTGATTTGCATTCGATATATTCCTATCTTATTACTAGTGTCAAAATAATCCATCGATGTGCCACTGCAGTATAGTATTGACAGCAAAGGGTTTTATTTTCGGTGGTTTCTAGCCACCCAAAATGAGTGTAGCTACTGTAGTGCATCGAAAATAACACCGTAGCACCTGCCTGCATGCGCTGTGTGTAACATTAATCGATCGATGTCGTCGGCCGTCTGTGCACCGCGATAGTAGCTGTTTCCATGCATCTTTTTTTTCCTAGGACCATTCGGGTCGACAAGTCGTCTGGGTAGCGTAAGAAACTCCCAGGCCAGCCCAGCTTTCATGCTGCTAGCTAGCTAGCTGGGCGCAGGGCCACAGTCGGTAGTCAAGGTGTGGCTGGAAACCAGAGGCCTCAGCAACAGTGACCGGTACTAGTGTGGTATCTAGCGTTCCAAGCTTCACTACTACTGGTCGTAGTTATACATCTACATCGGTACAACTAGCGCCCAATTGCACAAGACTCTTGAAAAAAAAAACGGTATGGACGACTGAGATGGACACTCTTGGCTACGGTCCTCGTTTTAGCCATTATTACTACTATAGCTTAACTGTATATGACTGGAGTACACATATATATGCATAGATGAAAGCAAGAGTCTATGTAATAGAAGGACCAGCTGATCGAACGGCTCTATGTTTCTACCAACATCATCGAGAGTCAACAATAAAACTAGTACATATAGTAAGCTTATTTTTAGATAACTCTAAGTTGGAGAGAGGAATTATTTGGATTGGATGAAAAAAAAAGAAAGACCTAGCCTTAACTCCTATAGCAGGCTAAAAGCAAGCTCTTCGTAGAATACGTTGGAGCCTACTTTATTCTCTCTCACGTGTTATTATCATGCCACCTAGGATTTCGGTGACATGAATCTGTTTGGAGCCTTCTAGTTAGTCCTATTATACTGGTTCTGGTGGTCGACAACACCAGTATCTTAGGGCATATACAATGGGTATCTTAAATTGTGTCTTAGAGTGTGTTTAGAGGGGTGAATGTAAAAAAACTGAAGACATGTATCTTGACAAAGACACATTGTCTTAGCTCTATGTTCGAGACAGGAGACTAGCTGATTGGTCACTTTAATATATTGAATGGTCTGATTGGTACAATGAATATGGTAAGACATATATTTTAGACATGACCATTGTATTATATTGTGTTTTAGTTGTGTCTTATATTTTGGAGTACCGTGCAGCAGTATCTAGGTGTTGTACATGCCCTTATAAGACTGTAAAAATGGGTCAAATTTAAAACAGATATAAGCATGGCGTATATAAATCTTTTGGGATATAGCAGTCGTGTGCCGCCGAATACAATACCACCTGCGTTGTGTAAAACATTGAGAAGAAAAATCATAATTCATGGTCGATGCATGCACCGTGCTGTTTCCATCTTTCTTTTCAGGACCATTCTGTCTTTGAGTGGCGTCCCAGCTTTCATGCTGCTAGCGACGGTCAAGGTGTGGCTGGAAACCGGAGGCGGCAACAGTGACTGGTAGCTAGTGTTCCAAGCTGCAGTACTCCTCCCTGGTCGTTGCCGTATATATCTACATCGGTACCTAGCGCCCACTTGCGGAAGAGCCTTGAAAAAGTATGGACCGAGAGGAACACTTGCTAGCTAAGCGGTCATCGTTTTAGTCATGACTATGTCGGAACATGCTCCTATAGCTTATCTCCTATTTTAAATTACACTCTATAAATAATATAGTCTGTTTGACACTTAAATTAGCATGCGAACGGTCCGATCCTAAGGTCGGACGGTCCGTACGCGCAGAATCAGTTATGATTCCGAGTTTCTTACGAGATTTATTAGCTAAATTTATGTGATTAACTCAAGAATCAGTTTGTAACGGGTTCAGACCTCTCTTCTATAAATATGAATAAAAATATAAAGGGCTACGACCGATTGAACACCAACAATCGATCAATCAATCAATATACATCTAGTTTTTTACCTTTTGTCTTAGCAGTAGACAGTAAATTAGATTCCTCTATCTAAATCTTCACCTCTCTCCCGCTCTACGTCGATTAGAGGCGTATTGGGTGGCCTGCCGATCTCAAGACAAAGCCTAGGATCTCTCCTCCACGACGGGTCCCTCCCGAGAGCGAGATTTAGGTGCTGCCAGCGAACTCCGCCGCCCTTGCGCACACGCGGACCATCCAGCCACCAGGCGTGCCCCTGCGCCAGGTCGCACCGTCCGGCCCTTAGCCGCGGACCGTCCGCCTCCACAGAGAGCACCGCCGCCAGTTTTCATCGCAGTGATTGTCACCCGGATCGGCGCCAACACACTTTTTAGCGACTCCGCTGGAGACTTCGCCCCTGCAGACCTATCAGATCGGCCCTTAATGGCCGGTTCAAAAGGTAGCTCTAGCGTTTCCACCAACAATATCATAGAGCCGATTTGGGAAACCTTGTTGGCTGAAGAACAGCTCGAGTTCGAGGAGCATCGGGAGCAGCTAATCAGGGAAGCAAAGGCAAAATTCCTGGCCAATTTGAAAGTGGAAAGGAACAATAAAGTCGTTCGGCAACGGGCGACTGACCTGGCTTCGCTCTGACCCATTGCAACTACCTCCAAGGTAAGCGACACAAACGAACTCCAATCTTTTAAAGCTTATATAGATGAGCGGCGAGACCAAATGCAACAGATCATTGGGGTATGCAAAATGATTATAAAAGGCTAGTATGTGCTTTTGATAAATCCACCATCGCAAATTTTACCTCGCACGAGGTTGAATCAGAGGAAAACATGCGTGATTCATCGGGTACAGGTTGTCATGACCAATTACAACCCCTTTGTAGGATGCCGATAGGCATGTACCATGGGCAACCACAGCCTCTTACACAAATCGGCGAAAAAATCGCTGATCTGCACACGACCGGACCGTCCGTGCATGAACGTGGATCGTCCGGGCCAGCGACGACTGGTCCTATTTTTAAAACAGATTACCGAGAGCTACACCCGAGCTACCACGTTCTGCGCAAACCCTAAACGACCTGTTCGGACCGTCTGCGTGTAGCGCAGGATAGTCCGGATACAACACCGGACGGTCCGACCATATGGCCGGACGGTCCGCGCACGCAGCCGGACAGTCCGCATACATAACCGGACGATCCAGCGTAGAGTATATAGAACCTTATGAGGAAGATTATTATCCACATCCTCATCCGCATCCGTCCTAGCTAAACTTCCCATCACATCATACGGCGCACCAACACCATAATATAACATCCCAAACCCGTGGGGGTGAGTACTTTCCGACCTCTAGAAGGCCGAAAAGGAATGGCCAGTCCTATGAGCCGCATAGGACAAGTTTTAATGCGCCACAAAACCCGAACCAATGGGAAGGAAGACAACATACTAATATCCAAACAATCTCACCCATGTTGGACCAGAGAGCTGAAAGGGAAATGTGCATTTGGGACATTTTTATATTGTTTTGGTGATTAAATGCACAACTCATTGTGTTTAGACTAACATGATGTATGAGCAAAGGTATATGAAGTAAATTGAGCTTGGAAAAGGAAATAGTGAAAAATCTATATGGACCAAGTAGAAAGGTAAGCTCTGGACACTTAGTAAATTGTTTTGTGTGCTAATCATATTTATCTAATTGCCAGGGACTTTATGAAGTCAAGTCAAATGGAGCAAAAGAGAACAAAGAAAGAAAAAACGTGCTGGACTGAAGAGCACCGGATGATCCAGTGCCTCTCACCGGACAGTCCAGTGCACGGTCCGGCCAACTGCCTACTCTCAGGAATTCTAGCATGTGTCGGCTATAATTCACCGAACCGTCCGCGCGGAGCGCCGGATAGTCCGATGTGCCAGTCGCCAACGTCTAGCTGCCATGTTGGCCGAGGGCCAACAGTGAAGTGGTGCACCAGACAGTCCGGTGCCCCCTAGAATAGGAAACCAGCCAATCAGGGATTTTGTAGCCATTGCACTGTTCATTGTCCGGTGTGCACCAGACAGTCCGGTGCACCCGTGGACAGAAGGCAACCAGGGCCTTCCAAATGGAGCTCCAATGGCTCCTAGGTCCCTTGGGGCTATAAAAGGTACCCCTTGGCGCATGGAGCTCCACACCAAGCAATCATTGAACATTCTACAACGCCGAGACTTCGCAAGCATGCAATTGTTTCATCTTGATAGAGATTTGAGCACTTCTTTGAGCTGCGACTCCGCCGTGTTGTTTCTTGTGCTCTTTTCTTGACTTGTGTGCGTGTTGTTGCTGCACTCTAGTTCTTGTGTGTGTTTCTACTCCCCCTTACTCTTGTGTTCATTTGAGATCATTTGTGTAAGACGTGAGAGACTCCAAATTGTGGAGATTCCTCACAACGGGATATTGTTGAGATAAAGAGAGATCTGTGGTATTCAAGTTGATCTTTGGATCACTTGAAAGGGGTTGAGTGCAACCATCGTCCATTGGGATGCCACAACGTGGAGTAGGTAAGTATATTATACTTGACTAAACCACAGGATAAAAATTGTCGTGTCACTTGTCTCTATTTCTGTGACACCCCAGTGTCACTTAGGATTATTTCTGAGTACCAACTCAAAGAATCATTATTTCATGTGAACCAATTGGGCAAGGGGCACCAATCAACTTAAGAATAAAAGATCCACTAAGCTTACATCTAGAGAATCATGCCTAAAACAATTGAGGTTTTCAAAAAAAACAAGAAAATGTTGAAACCCTAGACCAACCCTAATTAATCCTAACTGAGCCACTTAAAGCACATAAAAGGAAATTGGGAAAAGACTTAGGAAAAATAAAATATTGGATATGAACCAAATAACAAAGTTTTAATGCACTAAATGACCAACAAAATATAGTAAGAGAGTTTGGCCATTTGGTATTTCCAAAATTCCCAAATCAGCCCTTGAACCAAGGCCCTATGGGGAAATTCAGAATTCTGAATTCTGAATTTCAGAACCCTTTTTCAAGTTCAGCCGTGTTCTCTATTTTCCAAAACTCAAATCTACAAAACCCAAATATCAAAGTGGCGCCAAATTTCCTTGAACATGCTCTGGTAAAATTTGAACTCAAACAAAAACCGTTTGACATGATTTTTGTGCGGTTTGTCCTCGGGACTCGGCTGTCTGACACTGGCAACTTGGTGACGCTACAACTCTCTGTCCCTAGCCTAAAACCACGCAACATCCACACACAAACGATAAAGCACAGTCAGGGGAACAAATCCTTCACAGCGATCTTGCCCAAATTCGCGAAGATTTGCGCCCAATCGGCGTTAGAACTCGGGCAGAAGCAACGGTTACACGTGTTCGACAGTGGCTGACACGCCTGGTTCACGCCAGTTCGCGCACCCATGACCAGCCGTGCACGCCCGCGCGCGCTCGCTGGTCCACGACCGCCTGTGCACCGCGTCGTGCCTATAAAGCAGCCCAAGGCCTCGGCCGTACCTCCCCCGCGAGCTCTCAGTCCTGCCCGAGCCAAAGTTTACCAGACTTCACCTCGAGCACGCCGTGCCACCGCCCGCCATCACTGCCTGAGCCTCGGCCACCGCAGCCAGCTCACTCCAGCCACTTCCAAGCCGCGCCAGTCACTCGATTAGCTTCGCAAGTGGCCCGTGAAGCTTTCCAAGCCCTTGAACCCGACAGAACCTCACCGGAGACCCAGGATCGCCTTCTCCGGACTTCGGTCGCCATTCTCAAATTCCTCGCGCACACATCTTCCTTGACCTCTGGCGAAGCTCCCTGACCCGTTCAATTGAACTGTACCGCCCTGGTTAGGCCGGATTCCTCGCCGCCGACGAGCTCCCCTGCCTGCGCACGTGGACCAACCTACTCCGACCACCATCACCGACGATCCGTACCTCGACGTGATCGTCAGAGACCCTCGTACCTCGCCTGACCCCTCACTGGAGCAACCTCGCCGCCGGTAAGCCCCTCCGCCTTTTCCTTCGCCGCGGTCACTGTTCCATTAGGGGAAGGACTGCGGGTTCGATTTCGCAAAACCCTAGGGGTTTTCTACAGAGTCATAGACTCATGTGAATAGTGAACCGAGGACCTGTCTGTAATACACTTAAAACCTTTCACCAGGGACCCAGTGCAAAACCCTTTTTCCTTTATCCATTTCTTTTTATTCTTTTTAAATTCAGTAGAGAACTTAGGAAATTTATATCTTGAGAAATGTTTAACCAAATTTAGTCAAACCAATTTTGCTGGATTCAAAATATTATGAACTATCAAATAAAAATGCTGAACCCTATGGTTTCTGTATTGATTTTTAGAGTTTAGAATTAAATAAGGAAACTGCCCAAACCTTAACGGCCTTTGTGACCTCCTTAACGGGGACTAGGTTCTTTAGAACCCGTCGTGTTCATTTGTATTGATCTCCATTCGATTTGTTTATCCCCTCTCCTCTCTCTCTAAAAGTTCCCTTGCACATATTGAATCGAGTTGGCTCCCAAAGTTATCTGCATTGATTAAGCAACTCTTGGCAAGGAGAACTATCTTCCGCACTCCGAATTATTTCTAACACTAACCCCGAGCATAGTGCATGTTTAAAGTTTGTAAAATTCAGGTTTTGCCTATTCACCCCCACTCTAGGCGACTTACAGTAGCACTACAAGGCCTTCCCAAAGTTTCACTAGTTCGAGAAACCCGCTACGGATTCAGGACGAAGGAAGCATAGGAATCCCTCATCCGAAAAGCTTTACAGACAGTACGACCCGAGGACCTCCCTATACTCTAGCAGCGACGCCTCCCCGCTTGCCTCTACCTAGGTAAGGTAATCTCTCCCTAGCTTTCCTAATTACTTGGCCAAGGGCGTCCCATTCCACCCTTATGGTAGCACTGTTTTCCCGGATGGTTCTCCATGTTCAAATTAACAATATAATCTTATCATGAACAATAATTAAACAACAACATAATTGGTACATGATCATAATAAACATTAGTTTCCCAAAGCTAGGTAAAGCAATAGCAAATCTACCCACTAGTTCATCTGTTTGCAAGGTGGGGGATAAACAATGCTAGGGAATCCTATTAGGTCCCATCAAATTAACTTGAGGATGTCACAGTCATTAACAGGAACATTATTAGGTAAAAGGGAGTGATCAAGGGCACAACTTGCCTGAGACTCGAGATTCCAGGTACTAGGATGATCTACAAATTCTCGTGATCTCGCTGCTAGTTGTAGCAATACAAACAAACATGGTATATGCAAAATTAACATTACACCAAACATAAGAACAAACTGCATAATAATGTTCTACGCGACGCTACGAGGTTGTAGGTTCAAGAACTACTAAAATCGGAGTTACGGTTAAGGAGTTATGATTTATGGAAGATCTATGTGATTTAAATATTAAACTATATTATAAACTGATTAGTATACATCATATGAGATCATATTCTATAAATAAGTAACTCAACTTTAATCTAGATTATAACTTTATTAGAAATCATATTTTAGTCAAATTACCATCATGGACTAGTTTGACTTTGGTTAGAAGGTCTAATCTATTAATCATAGGCTAAACAAATATCTATTTATAAAAATATGTTTTAAGGTACAAATAATGTTGCCACTGCGTAGAAAATTTTATTACGAAGCTAACGCAATTTGAACGGACAAAAACGCAGTTAAAATGCTAAAGTTATGGAATACATAAGTTTCTAGGTATTTTACTATTGATTTTATATCTCAACATAAGTCCCAGGGGTGTTTTTGCAAAGTCCTGATTTAATTCTATTTATTTTAATTTGTATATGGATGACGACCTTGAATTCAAATAAACCTAGGGTCTCTTTAGCTAAAATTCAGAGCGAAGGGGTATGTTCTAATCTGGACCACCGATTGCATGATCTACAACCAAGATTAAAACGTGAAACGGTACACGCTATCATCCCTTAGATCTAGATCTAACGGCCATAATACAATCGAGCCAAAACGTTATCCTCACATTGATCTCCACTTCCTGTTCCAGGATCAATGGTCAGTAAGCGACGAGGTGAAGGGTATGGCTGGATTTAATCCGGACCACCCATCAATATCCAACGGCTTAGGCTCATTACTACACGATCTAATCTCACACGCCAACCACGATTGAATGGCCGAGATTCCAAACGTTGAATCGTTATGCCTCGACTTGATCTCAGCTGGTCTCGGCCAGATCAACGGCCATGGACAACCCTCGATTCTCTCCCTCATCTCGCTCCTTCGACCGCACGGTGGTGCCATTGGCGAAGCATCCGCCCAGCTAGTTCTCGTTCCAACCATGAAATCAAACGGTGGTACACGATATGGAGGCTATGATGAGTACGGTCAAAGACTACTCATCGGAGGTAATGCAACGATGGGCTCTGACCACGACAGGGGGCGAATCCGCTGTGGAGAGTATCTCCAGCGAGCAATCCCTGAGCCACCGAGAGCTCCTGAGCTCCAAATCCCTCACGCTCGTGATCTTCACCTTCCAGCGAACCTCCCTGCACAGTTGGCCGACTCCGAGCTCCCGCGATGTTGATGGGATGTCACGGCGGCGCTTTGCAGCGACGATTGTGGTCGACAACGTCGATGCAGACATATATGGAGAGGGGGTCATGGCTCGAGTATTTATAGGCGTAAGGGGATCGACTCGGGCTCACCAAATCCCGACCACAGTGATCGGATTCAATAACCCGCTTGGAACCTGGCGGCAATGGCGCGGATCCGTTGGGAGAAGACGGGTCTTACGCCCTGGCCCCACATGGCGGTGACACGCACGAATGGAGGTTAGGTGCAGAGCAGCTGACTAGGTGGGCCCGAGTGGCAGGAGTCTGGCGCGGAGGCGGGGTGAGTTGGTTCACACGATGTTGGGCCGAGAGCAAGGAAAGGATGGCGAATTCCATTCTGGCGGCCCAATCAGAATTAATTTCCTTTTATTTTCTATTCCCTTTTCAAATCCAATTCAAATTCAAACTAATGTTTTTACTTCAAATTTCCAAGTGTCAAAATAATCCTAGTGTGAATATAAACTCTACTGTTTACAATATTATTATTTATTCTTTTGTATATTATTTATTTATGGAAGGAATAAATGACTTCATTAAAATTTACTTTCTCATTTTCTATTTTATGTTTTCATTTAAAATTTTGAGGTCAAATTTAAGTTATATTTTCAATAAAATGCATCACACAACATTATCAGCAAGAGATGCATCTTTCTTTATTTATTTACTGGTTGCTTAACTAATTTAATATTATTAATTGATTATGAATAGGAAGGGTCCTAATAAATTTTCAAGGGTTTCAAAAATTCTCATGACACCATCATAAATATATTTGTTTATTTATTTTATTATTATTATTTTCTTCTACCAATTTTAGGCTTTACATCATAGCCTTGTAAAATACTCTTAACACTACGATTAAAGGTTAGTTTGTTTTAGATTATAATCTGTCCAGGTTATATAATCTAGCTTATTTTGAATTAAGTGTCCGTTTAAAATAAGTTAGATTATATAATATGGATAGATGTAATCCTAAACAAATAGGCTCTAACCCTCACTACTCATATATAAACTTAAGACGAAACAAAGAGCATTAGAGCTAATAGTTAGCTACTAAAATTATATAGATACATTCAAATAGTCTAACTCATAGTTCAGCTATTAGCTCTAGAGACATCCAAACACCCTCAACTAATAATCTAGCTAGCTATTAACTGCATCCTCAATTAATCATTAGTTTATTAACTGGTTCAACCAAACTAAAATTAGCTAATAGTTAGTCAGCTAGCTAATTCTATCTATTGAACATCAAATGTGGTCAGATGGTTCGGTCTAGAGCCCGGACGGCCCGCGCCCTCGTGACCACATAAACAAGGCCGAGTGTACTTATCTGATGTGTGTCCCATGTGTGGTTATCATACGTGGGGATTTGTTGATCTAATCTAGGAACACGTCCATACCTCCTCCTTATAAATATAAAAAGGGTACATCCAATTGATAACCACAGAACACATTTCAATCGAACCAATCTATGTTATTTACCTTTTCTGTCCTAGAAGTAGATGTAGTGTAGTTCTAGTTGTAGCTTTCATAACAGCACTGTAGATGGTTTTCGGCGGCCAGGATTATTTTCGGCGATCGAACCCTGACCACCGAAAATAAGGGTATTTTGGCGGCTGTGGTCGCCGAAATTAAACAGATTTAAACCTAGGCTGTCGGATTTCTTCTCTCATTCTTCTCTCTTTCCTTCCCTTCCCGACGTCGCGTCTCTCCTATGCCCACGCCGCGCTGCCCTTGTGCCCCCGTGGCCTCGACCTGAAAGGGAAATGTGCCCTTGGGCCATTTCTAAGTATTTTGGTGGTTTAGTGTCCAACACATGTGCCTAAGTGTAAAATGGTGGACAAAGTACAAATCAAGGATAAAGGTATGTTTCTCAAACTTAGTACATTGTTTTATGGACTGATGTATTGTGTCTAAGTGCTGGAAACAGGAAAAATCCAATTGGAAATGCCTTGGCTCGAGCAGCCAAGAGTCTGCTCAGTCTGGAGCACCGGACTGTCCGGTGGTGCACCGGACAGTGTCCGGTGCGCCAGGCTGGCTCGAGCAAAGTGGCTGCTCTCGGGACTTCGACGGCGGTGTACGGCTATAATTCACCGGATTGTCCGGTGGTGCACCGGACTGTCCGGTGGGCCGTTCACAGGCGAACTCGTCGCTCTTGGGAATTCATCGTCGACGTACGGCTATAATTCACCGGACTGTCCGGTGTGCACCGGACTGTCCGGTGAGCCAACGGTCGGCAGGGCCAACGGTCGGCCGCACGATCTGCGCGGGACACGTGGCCGGGCCAACGGCTAGAAGGGGGCACCGGTCTGTCCGGTGTGCACCGGACATGTCCGGTGCGCCAACGGCTCTCTGGCTGCCAACGGTCAACTGTGCCATTTATGGAAGGAAATCGGGCACCGGACAGTGTCCGGTGTGCACCGGACTGTCCGGTGCACCAGTCGACAGAAGGCAAGATCAGCCTTCCTAGATTGCTCTCAACGGCTCCTAGCTGCCTTGGGGCTATAAAAGGGACCCCTAGGCGCATGGAGGAGTACACCAAGCATCTCCTAAACATTCCTAAGCACCAAGACATCGATTCAGCGCCTTTGATTCTTTGCGATAGCAATTAGAGCTCTAGTTGAGTGGTGAACTCATTGAGTTGTGTTGTGAGCTCTCGTTGCGACTTGTGTGCGTGGTGTTGCTGTGATTTCTTGTCTTGAGTGCGTTGCTAATCCCTCCCTTGCTCCGTGTTCTTTGTGAATTTCAAGTGTAAGGGCGAGAGGCTCCAAGTTGTGGAGATTCCTCGCAAATGGGATTGAGTAAAGCAAGCAAAACACCATGGTATTCAAGTGGGTCTTTGGACCGCTTGAGAGGGGTTGATTGCAACCCTCGTCCGTTGGGACGCCACAACGTGGAGTAGGCAAGCGTTGGTCTTGGCCGAACCACGGGATAACCACCGTGCCATCTCTGTGATTGATCTTTGTTGGTTATTGTGTTTTGCTGAAGATTCCTCTCTAGCCACTTGGCGGTTATTGCGCTAACACTTAACCAAGTTTTTGTGGCCTAAGTTTTAAGTGTTACAGGATCACCTATTCACCCCCCCCCCTCTAGGTGCTCTCAATTGGTATCAGAACCGTTCTCTTCACAAAGGGACTAACCGCCCGAAGAGATGGATCCTAAGGGGAAGGGAATCGTGATCAACGACAAAGAGAAGGAATCCTTCGTCAACGAGCCGAAGGACGACAAGCCTACCGACTCCGGCTCGGGCCATAGACGGAAAGAAGGGAAGAAGAAGAAGACGAGGCGCATCAAGGAGATCGTCTACTACGACGACAGCGATGAGTCTACTTCTTCCCAAAAGGACGACGACCACAATGACTATGAGAGAAGGAAACCAGTTAATTCGAACTTTTCTTTTGACTACTCTCGTATTCCGCAAAGTTCAAATTCACATTTGCTCTCCATTCCACTCGGCAAGCCTCCACACTTTGATGGAGAGGACTACGGATTTTGGAGCCACAAAATGCGTAGTCACCTATTCTCTCTCCATCCTAGTATATGGGAAATTGTAGAGAGTGGAATGCACTTTGATAGTACGGATAGTCCTATGTTCATTAATGAGCAAATACATAAGAATGCACAAGCTACTACTGTTCTTCTAGCTTCTTTGTGCAGGGATGAATACCACAAAGTGAGCGGCTTGGATAACGCCAAGCAAATATGGGACACCCTCAAGATTTCTCATGAGGGGAACGACGTCACCTTGCTCACCAAGATGGAGTTGGTGGAGGGCGAGCTTGGACGGTTCGCGATGATAAGGGGCGAGGAGCCAACCCAAACATACAACCGGCTCAAGACCCTTATCAACAAAATAAGGAGCTATGGAAGCACGCGATGGACGGACCACGACGTCGTCCGACTGATGCTAAGGTCCTTTACCGTTCTTGATCCTCATTTGGTGAATAATATTCGTGAGAATCCCAGGTACACCAAAATGTCGCCCGAAGAAGTCCTTGGAAAATTCGTTAGCGGGCGAATGATGATCAAGGAGGCGAGGTACGTGGACGACGCTCTAAACGGTCCCATCAATGAGCCTCAACCCGTTGCTCTCAAGGCAACAAGGAGCAAGGAGGCGTTACCCAGCAAGGTAGCACAAATTGAGGCGGCCGGACTTAATGATGAAGAGATGGCCCTCATCATCAAGAGATTCAAGACGGCGCTAAAGGGTCACAAGGGGCAGCCAAACAAGACCAAGACAAAGGGGAAGCGCTCATGCTTCAAATGTGGTAAGCTTGGTCATTTTATTGCTAACTGTCCCGATAATGATAGTGATCAGGACCAAGGGAACAAGAGGGAGAAGAAGAAGAACTATAAGAAGGCAAAGGGCGAGGCACATCTAGAAAAGGAGTGGGATTCGGATTGCTCCTCCTCCGACTCCGACAATGAAGGACTCGCCGCCACCGCCTTCAACAAGTCATCCCTCTTCCCCAACGAGCGTCACACATGCCTTATGGCAAGGGAGAAGAAGGTATGTACTCGAGACTCTACTTATGCTTCTTCAAGTGAGGATGAATCTAGTGATGAGGATGAAATAGATTATTCATGTCTATTTAAGGGCCTAGATAGAACCAAGGTAGATAAAATTAATGAATTAATTGATGCCTTGAATGATAAGAATAGGCTTCTAGAAAAACAAGAAGATTTGTTGTATGAAGAACATGACAAATTTATAGAAGCACAAAAATCTCATGCTTTAGAAGTTAAAAGAAATGAAATGCTTTCATGTGAATTATCTTCATGCCATGAGACAATTTCTAGCTTAAGGAGCATTAATGATGATTTGAATGCTAAGTTAGAAATAGCTAGTAAATCAACAACTTGTGTAGAAAATGTTGTTATTTGCAATAGATGTAAAGATTTTGATATTGATGTTTGTAGTGAACACATAGCTTCTATTGCAAAGTTAAACGATGAATTGGCTAGTCTTAATGCCCAACTTAAGGCTAGCAAAAGTGATTTTGATAAACTAAAATTTGCTAGGGATGCCTACACGATTGGTAGACACCCCTCAATTAAGGATGGGCTTGGCTTCAAGAGGGAAGCCAAGAACTTAACAAGCAATAAGGCTCCCATCTCCGCCAAGGAGAAAGGGAAGGCCCCTATGGCAAGTAGTACTAAAAAGAACCATGCTTTTATGTACAATGATAGAAGACAGTCTCATAGGAGTTGTAATGCTTTTGATTCACATGCCTATGATTCTTATGCCATGTATGCTCCCAGTTCTTCCTATATGCATGATAGAGATATGCCTAGGAAAAATATTCATCATGTGCCTAGGAAAAATATTCATGTTCCTAGAAAAGTTATGAATGGTATCTCTACAATTTATCATGCTTTAAATGCTTCCTTTGCTATTTGTAGAAAGGATAGGAAGATAGTTGCTAGGAAATTAGGGGCAAAATGCAAGGGCGATAAAACTTGCATTTGGGTCCCTAAGGAAATTGTGACTAACCTTGTAGGACCCAACAAGAGTTGGGTACCTAAGACTCAAGCCTAAATTTGCCTTGCAGGTTTATGCATCCGGGGGTTCAAGCTGGATTATCGACAGCGGATGCACAAACCATATGACAGGGGAGAAGAAGATGTTCACCTCCTATGTCAAGAATAAGGATTCCCAAGATTCAATCATATTCGGTGACGGAAACCAAGGCAAGGTGAAAGGTTTAGGCAAGATTGCAATATCTAATGAGCACTCTATCTCTAATGTGTTTTTAGTTGAGTCTCTTGGATATAATTTACAATCTGTCAGTCAATTATGTAATATGGGATATAATTGTTTATTTACAAATGTAGATGTGTCTGTCTTTAGAAGATGTGATGGTTCACTAGCTTTTAAGGGTGTACTAGACGACAAACTTTACTTAGTTGATTTTGCAAAAGAAGAGGTCGGTCTAAATGCATGCTTAATGGCTAAGACTTGCATGGGCTGGTTGTGGCATCGCCGCTTAGCACATGTGGGGATGAAGAACCTCCACAAGCTTCTAAAGGGAGAACACGTGATAGGTCTAACCAATGTACATTTCGAAAAAGATAGACCTTGTGCAGCTTGTCAAGCAGGTAAACAAGTGGGAGGAGCACATCACAGCAAGAATGTAATGACCACTTCAAGACCTCTGGAGCTGCTGCATATGGACCTCTTCGGACCCGTCGCCTATCTGAGCATAGGAGGAAGTAAGTATGGTTTAGTTATTGTTGATGACTTTTCCCGCTTCACTTGGGTGTTCTTTTTGCAGGATAAGTCTGAAACCCAAGGGACCCTCAAGTGCTTCCTAAGGAGAGCTCAAAATGAGTTTGAGCTCAAGGTGAAGAAGATAAGAAGCGACAACGGGTCTGAATTCAAGAATCTTCAAGTGGAGGAGTTCCTTGAGGAGGAGGGGATCAAGCACGAGTTCTCCGCTCCCTACACACCTCAGCAAAATGGTGTGGTAGAGAGAAAGAACATGACGCTCATTGATATGCCGAGGACTATGCTTGGAGAGTTCAAGACCCCCGAGTGCTTTTGGTCGGAAGTCGTGAACACGGCTTGCCACGCCATCAACAGGGTCTACCTTCACCGCCTCCTCAAGAAGACTTCATATGAGCTGCTAACCGGTAACAAACCAAATGTATCGTACTTTCGTGTATTTGGGAGTAAATGCTACATTCTAGTGAAGAAGGGTAGGAATTCCAAATTTGCTCCCAAAGCTGTAGAAGGGTTTCTATTAGGTTATGATTCAAATACAAAGGCGTATAGGGTCTTCAACAAATCATCGGGTTTGGTTGAAGTCTCTAGCGACGTTGTATTTGATAAGACTAATGGCTCTCCAAGAGAGCAAGTTGTTGATCTTGATGATGTAGATGAAGAAGATGTTCCAATGGCCGCGATTCGCACCATGGCGATTGGAGATGTACGACCTCAAGAACATTTGGAGCAAGATCAACAGTCTTCCTCAACTATGGTGCATCCCCCAACCCAAGATGACGAACAGGTACCTCAAGTGGAGGCGCATGATCAAGGGGGAGCACAGGATGTTCAAGTTGAAGAGGAAGAAGCACCTCAGGCACCTTCAACCCAAGTTCGAGCGACGATTCAAAGGGATCATCCCGTCGACCAGATATTGGGTGATATTAGCAAGGGAGTAACTACTCGTTCAAGATTAGTTAATTTTTGTGAGCATTACTCATTTGTCTCTTCTATTGAGCCTTTCAGGGTAGAAGAGGCCTTGCTAGATCCGGACTGGGTGTTGGCCATGCAGGAGGAACTCAACAATTTCAAGCGCAATGAAGTTTGGACACTGGTTCCTCGCCCCAAGCAAAATGTTGTGGGAACCAAGTGGGTGTTCCGCAACAAACAGGACGAGCACGGGGTGGTGACGAGGAACAAGGCTCGACTTGTGGCAAAAGGTTATGCCCAAGTCGCAGGTTTGGACTTTGAGGAGACATTCGCTCCTGTGGCTAGGCTAGAATCAATTCGTATCTTGCTAGCATATGCCGCTCACTATTCTTTCAGGTTGTACCAAATGGATGTGAAGAGTGCTTTTCTCAACGGGCCAATCAAGGAGGAGGTGTACGTGGAGCAACCCCCTGGCTTCGAGGATGAACGGTACCCCGACCACGTGTGTAAGCTATCTAAGGCGCTCTATGGACTTAAGCAAGCCCCAAGAGCATGGTATGAATGCCTTAGAGACTTTTTAATTGCTAATGCTTTCAAGGTCGGGAAAGCCGATCCAACTCTTTTTACTAAGACTTGCGATGGTGATCTTTTTGTGTGCCAAATTTATGTCGATGACATAATATTTGGTTCTACTAATCAAAAGTCTTGTGAAGAGTTTAGCAGGGTTATGACGCAGAAATTCGAGATGTCGATGATGGGCGAGTTGAACTACTTCCTTGGATTCCAAGTGAAGCAACTCAAGGACGGCACCTTTATCTCCCAAACGAAGTACACGCAAGATTTGCTAAAGAGGTTTGGGATGAAGGACGCCAAGCCCGCAAAGACGCCGATGGGAACCGACGGACACACCGACCTCAACAAAGGTGGTAAGTCTGTTGATCAAAAAGCATACCGGTCCATGATAGGTTCTTTGCTTTATTTATGTGCTAGTAGACCGGATATTATGCTTAGCTTATGCATGTGTGCTAGATTTCAATCCGATCCTAAGGAGTGTCACTTAGTGGCTGTGAAGTGAATTCTTCAATATTTAGTCGCTACGTCTTGCTTCGGGATCTGGTATCCAAAAGGGTCTAACTTTGACTTGATTGGGTACTCAGATTCCGACTATGCTGGATGTAAGGTCGATAGGAAGAGTACATTGGGGACGTGCCAATTCTTAGGAAGGTCCCTGGTGTCATGGAACTCTAAGAAACAAACCTCCGTTGCCCTATCCACCGCTGAGGCCGAGTACGTTGCCGCAGGACAGTGTTGCGCGCAACTACTTTGGATGAGGCAAACCCTCCGGGACTTTGGCTACAATCTGAGCAAAGTCCCACTCCTATGTGACAATGAGAGTGCTATCCGAATAGCGGAAAATCCTGTTGAGCACAGCCGCACAAAGCACATTGACATCCGGCATCACTTTTTGAGAGACCACCAGCAAAAGGGGGATATCGAAGTGTTTCATATTAGCACCGAGAACCAGCTAGCCGATATCTTTACCAAGCCTCTAGATGAGAAGACCTTTTGCAGGCTGTGTAGTGAGCTCAATATCTTAGATTCGCGGAACTTGGATTGAATTATAGCATACATGTGTTTATGCCTTTGATCATGTTCATTCTGCATTTTGTTGCTTATTGTGGTGCTCAAGTTGTACAAACACTCCCTGGACCTCACAAGTCCTTTTTGCAAGTGATGCACATATTTAGGGGGAGCTGTGCTACAACTTGACCCTTTGAGACTAACCATGTACTTGAGTTTGGTTGTTTTAGTCTCAAAGGAGGATTGAAAGGGAAAAGGTAGACTTGGACCATGCAAGACTTCCACTGCACTCCAATGAAAAGAGTAACTTTTCCAAGTTCATCTTTATACTCTTATTGCCTATGTGTTCTTATTTGAAGATTTTGGTGAGGCAATGGGGTTAAGGGGCCAAGATTGATCCCGTTTTGGTGCTTGATGCCAAAGGGGGAGAAAATAAAGGCTAAAGCGATAAATGGATCAGCTACCACTTGAGAGATTTTGAAAATAGTAGAATAGAGCTTTTGGTTTGTCAAAACTCTTTTATTGTCTCTCTTGTCAAAAGATTGGCTTCTTGTGGGGAGAAGTGTTGATTATGGGAAAAAGGGGAGTTTTTGAAATCTTGAATCAATTTCTCTTGGAATGACTCTCTTTATGTCTTAACATGTGTGTTTGACTTAGAGATAGAAATTTGAGTTTGATTTGCAAAAACAAACCAAGTGGTGGCAAAGAGTGATCCATATATGTCAAATTTGAATCAAAACAATTTGAGTTCTTATTTGAATTGATTTTGTACTTGTTCTACTAGCTTTATGTTGTGTTGGCATAAATCACCAAAAATGGGGAGATTGAAAGGGAAATGTGCCCTTGGGCCATTTCTAAGTATTTTGGTGGTTTAGTGTCCAACACATGTGCCTAAGTGTAAAATGGTGGACAAAGTACAAATCAAGGATAAAGGTATGTTTCTCAGACTTAGTACATTGTTTTATGGACTGATGTATTGTGTCTAAGTGCTGGAAACAGGAAAAATCCAATTGGAAATGCCTTGGCTCGAGCAGCCAAGAGTCTGCTCAGTCTGGAGCACCGGACTGTCCGGTGGTGCACCGGACAGTGTCCGGTGCGCCAGGCTGGCTCGAGCAAAGTGGCTGCTCTCGGGACTTCGACGGCGGTGTACGACTATAATTCACCGGACTGTCCGGTGGTGCACCGGACTGTCCGGTGGGCCGTTCACAGGCGAACTCGTCGCTCTCGGGATTTCATCGTCGACGTACGGCTATAATTCACCGGACTGTCCGGTGAGCCAACGGTCGGCAGGGCCAACGGTCGGCCGCGCGATCTGCGCGGGACACGTGGCCGGGCCAACGGCTAGAAGGGGGCACCGGTCTGTCCGGTGTGCACCGGACATGTTCGGTGCGCCAACGGCTCTCTGGCTGCCAACGGTCGACTGTGCCATTTATGGAAGGAAATCGGGCACCGGACAGTGTCCGGTGTGCACCGGACTGTCCGGTGCACCAGTCGACAGAAGGCAAGATCAGCCTTCCTAGATTGCTCTCAACGGCTCTTAGCTGCCTTGGGGCTATAAAAGGGACCCCTAGGCGCATGGAGGAGTACACCAAGCATCTCCTAAACATTCCTAAGCACCAAGACATCGATTCAGCGCCTTTGATTCTTTGCGATAGCAATTAGAGCTCTAGTTGAGTGGTGAACTCATTGAGTTGTGTTGTGAGCTCTCGTTGCGACTTGTGTGCGTGGTGTTGCTGTGATTTCTTGTCTTGAGTGCGTTGCTAATCCCTCCCTTGCTCCGTGTTCTTTGTGAATTTCAAGTGTAAGGGCGAGAGGCTCCAAGTTGTGGAGATTCCTCGCAAACGGGATTGAGTAAAGCAAGCAAAACACCGTGGTATTCAAGTGGGTCTTTGGACCGCTTGAGAGGGGTTGATTGCAACCCTCGTCCGTTGGGACGCCACAACGTGGAGTAGGCAAGCGTTGGTCTTGGCTGAACCACGGGATAACCACCGTGCCATCTCTGTGATTGATCTTTGTTGGTTATTGTGTTTTGCTGAAGATTCCTCTCTAGCCACTTGGCGGTTATTGCGCTAACACTTAACCAAGTTTTTGTGGCCTAAGTTTTAAGTGTTACAGGATCACCTATTCACCCCCCCCCTCTAGGTGCTCTCACGACCGTGCCGCTGCCACCGCCAAGCCCTCCTCCCGCCACCACTCACGCCCGCCGCCGTTGAGCCTTCCTTCAAGAGGTTATTTTTTTGCGTATTTTATTCCATATTTTCGGTGGCCGTTATTTCCACCTACCTACTCATCATTGATATATTGTCCTGTTCAAATGTGGAATGGTACGATGATGAACTTGTGGTACATACATAGTCCCTTTGCTTATTCAGGATGGAGGGCACCTCCATTCTATACCTTTTGATCATTTGATCAGATGGGCATGGCTGAGAAAGATGCAATCTGAAACGACCTTTATGTATTTGAGCTCTATTGAATGATCACCTTATTGGATTGAAAAGCTGGTAACTTGCATCAGGCTTAGTTCTTACTACGGGAACAATATGACTTGTGAGAACTATGGTTTCTAGAAGGGTGCCGACAGTAATTGTGCTTTTGGTTCATCAACTCCACCAAAAAGCACGGGCATGTGTTGAGCACTGGAAATGGCAAGCGGACAGTCTGTCCCTAGGCTCGAATGGTCCGCGCGTGCGCAAAATCAGTTAGGGTTCCATATTTTTTGCGGGATTTGTTAGCAAAACACGTGGGAGTAGCTCGAGAACCGACTTGTAACGGGTCTAGACCTCTCCCTTTATATAGATGAAGGGATACGACCGATTAAACCCCCAACAATCAATACAATAAACTCTACGTTTTGTTTTTATCTTATGCATTAGAATTAGCCCTAGTTTAGCCTTCCTCTACCTCGAATGTTCACCTCTTTTTGGCTCTATGTCAACTAGAGGTGTCTTGGATGGTCTGGCGACGTCAAGACACACCCTATAATCTCTCCTCCTCGACGAGATCCCTTCCGAGAGACGAGATAAAAGTCTGCTGCAAAGAAGACGACCCTCTACGCTATCGTAGACCGTTCGAGCCTTAGGCGCGGACCGTCCAGACGTATACAGAGAAGAAGTCACTCCTGCGCCTAGGTCACTGACCATTTGACCTAGGGCCACGGACCGTCCACACTCCGCAGAGAGCACCACTAGATTGTTTATATCTGGTGACACAAAATAGGAGGTTAGTTGTAAAAATATTGTCAGTACATGATTTATAATAGCTGATATAGATTGTTGTTTCAATTGTTACCTTGTAGCTATGTAAGATTTTACTTGGAGGCTTTGTTTTTTATTACGAAAGTAGACGGTAGGCAAGGAACAAGGGATAAAAAAACGGCTTCATGAGTACTCCGCAAAGATAAAAAAAAAATGGCTTCGTTAGTACTCGGAACTGGCGACCATGCGTGTGTGCCTGTGCGGGCGGCGGCAGCGGCCTGTGCGCGTGTGGGGCAAGATGAGTGGATGATTTAGATGTTCTTGGCCATTAGACGTGAGAGAGTTATAGAAAGAATGGAGGAGAACAGATCTGAATGGTTAAATGTAATGGAGAAATTTTTGCGTGTACAAAAGGATGAACGCAAAGAAAACACATCTCGTGGGGTTATTTATTAGGTGGATCTAAATTAATTTAAACTGGTGTGTTTTATTAGGGGTATAGATTATAGATTTAAATGAATGATTATGAACACTTACACCAATTACTGTATAAATTTATTAAAACTCTAAAACAAACTTAATTAAATTTTAATTTGGGACAGAAGGGATAATCAGCATGGTGCTCCTCGCAGCGGTCAAAGGACGCAGCAGAGCGCGAGCATCCATCATCGCAGCGGTTTTCGTCATCGCGCTCGTCAGAGACGCCGCGGCGGTGTTGGACCTGTGCATCGACAAGCCGGCTTTCAGTAGGTCGTTCCCGCTCGTCGCCGGAGGGTGGCCCGCTCTGGTGCCGCATGCAGCCTGCGTCGCGGTGGCTGGTGGACCAGTGCTCTGTTTAAGCCGGCCGGTCTCCGCGCTCCTTCCCAACTGCAATAGTTATCTAAAAAACATAATTGCGGAACAAATATAGTTGGATAACGAATAGCTAAATTTAACAAGTTTAAGTTTATTTAGAGGGAGAAATATTTTTTATGTTTACCTGTTAAATTTAAGATTTAAGGAATTGTTTAGAGAGTTAATCAGAGTTTGCTACGCCAGGGCTGAGCAAGTGCACAAGTCCATTTTCGGTTTCGTTAGCTGGTTGGCACAGAACCACACAACAAATGCCCTGCCCTATGAGACTTTGACATGACATGATCACATGGTACATGCGTTGGCACTCCGATACAAATGCAACCCAAAAGAAAAGAAGCCAACGGGTTGACCCGACAGGCGACAGCTTGTTGTGGTCATCGCTATAGATAGGCATGCTTGCGTTGACGACGACGGCATACGTAAACCGTGCGAATGTGCGATTCCGAAGTCGCGCGTGTATGGACAACCTTGGAAGCTTGAAAAAGTAAGTATTCGAACTTAGGGGGTGTTTGGTTGCCCCTGCTAAAGTTTAGCCCGGGTCACATCAAGCGTTTGACTTTCAAATAGGAGTATGAAATATAGACCCAACCAACTGGACTAGATTCGTCTCGTCTTTTAATCTTCGGCTGACAAATTTGTTTTATAATCCGACTACATTTAATACCCGAAACGGAGGTTCAAACATTCGATTGGACAGGGGCTAAACTTTAGTTTGGGGTAACCAAACGGGGCCTTACTTGTACGAGGCTCCGTCTATATCATATCACCGCGTCAAAGTCAGGCGGTGGTGCACGGTTTCTGTTTATTAACCAGAGTGACTTTCCTTGGAGCCAAAACGGATCGATCGATCGGGAGGACCACGAGGAGAGGAGAAGTCGTCGGACCACGCACCGCCGACCGGCCACCGTACGTGCGTCGACCGAGTGCGTTGAGCCGACCCGAGCCGAGGACCGTGGACGTCGGAGGATGCAGGAGAATAGCCTGTGTGTCCGGCCGCCGCTGCTCCGAGCGCACCAAAGGCCTCGTCTTTCCCAGGCGGCTTCTTGCTTGACGGCAAGAACGCGAGGAAGAAAAGCTAGGCACGCACGATGCAAGCGCTGGTCAGCCAAGGTGGTGGTTGACCTGCTCACCGCATCGATGACCACCAGAGCAACATGGGCTGGAGGCCGCTGACCGGGGAAGTCGTGCTGCCTTCGAACAACGAGCGAGACAGCAGCAGCAGGAGGAGGAGGAGGCGAGGCAGGGTACCGGTCGCGGGCGGATTGGGGACGAACACTGAACGCGAAAATTTGAGGGAGCTGAGGGCGTCCATACGGGATGCGGAACTTCTGGGAGGGGAATACATGAGCTGTTTGAGCAAGCAAATTCAGTTTTTTCCCCTAATATTTATTTTGCGGTAAGTTTACATCTTATTTTAGAGTTGCTCTAAGTCTATCTTATTCTTGCGTATATTTAGAAAATTTGATTTTAGAGACTAATTTTTAGTACCTACATTTTATTATATTTTAGTTTCTAAATTATTAAATACAAAGTTTCTATATTTATCAATTTAAAAAATAAAATAAAATAAAATATAAAGATTAAAAATTAGCCTAGAAACGAAACAACTCAGTTGACTACGCGTATTTATTACATTTTAGTTTCTAAATTATTAAATACAAAGTTTCTATATTTGTCGATTTAAAAAATAAAATAAAATAGAATATAAAGATTAAAAATTAGCCTAGAAATGAAACAACTCAGTTGACTACGCGTCCGGCTCGGATCGACCCATCCTACTATTTTTTGCGTTTAAGCGCACGTGCATAACGAGCCGTGCATGCCAGACTTTTTTTTAGCTTTTGCAGACAACGAAAATGCGATAGTTATGTGGGTGTTTGCCCAGGTGTCTGTTTGGATTGACGCCCGATTCCGAATCAATGGAGAAGAGAAGAAAATGGAAAGTTTAGGAGAAAAAGCTGAGATCAGGAAAACAACTATCAGTTCCTTCATTTTATTCAGACGATAGTACTCAGTAAGGGCCTATGCGCTTGTCCAGAAATAAACCAGGATTCGTTCCTGCTCATCAAAATTTATATAAATTAGAGAAATAATTCGGCTATGAATTATTTCCGGGCTTTAATTCCTAAAAACCGAATAGGGTCTAATAGTGCCTCCCACTTTTATCTGTCTCTACACTATCTTCTCCCTTGCAACCACCCCTTGCTTGCTCTCGTGCTCCCATGCATGGCGGCTTCCAGATCCACACGGACACCTGAATCCCACGCGTTGGATCTAGTAGGTACGCCAGCTCATGTACTTCCTCGCTTCCTCCTCCCCGTGTACTAGCCGGCCGGCGGCATTCCATTGAGGCAGTTTCAGGTCCGCCGGCAACCTTAGCTATGAGTTGTATGTATAAGTAAGGATGAAAAGGGCGACTATATTTTCTATATTCTTTGGATGAGAGTCACATGATTAAAGTAATTTTTGATGACAGTGTGATCTAAAAAATCGAGGGAATGGTATCATCCCTATTAGGGCGAAGGCGAACGCGCCTACCCCTCGCTCGTCGACTTCTACATCAACGTTCCGCAGGCCGAAGGCTGCTGGCCTTCGCGCCAGCAGGCTCCACCGGCCTGACCGTGGACATCATCCGTGCGAAGGCCCAAGCGCCCCCTTCGCTCCGACAAGCCGAGGCGAAGACCATCAACGACTTCAAGGACCGGGTGATCGAGGCCGCGAAGACCACAAGGCTTTCTCTCAATGCGAGAAGGGGCCCGTGTGCAAATCAGCCCATGTCGTAGGGCCCCGCCCGTAGATGCCATGTGAGCAGAGCAGGTTAGGCCGCGTCTGTAATAAAGTATGCTATAATGACACGTGTTACCCCCTATGAGGGAATATTCTGGGGATAAACTAGATAACTGAGGGTCAAATTATCCTTGACAAGGTCGGACGGTCCCTCAGTTACCTATAAATACCCTCGTACTGTGCCAAATTAAAGCAGGGGACAAGAAGAAGAAACGCTATTGCCCTGACGCCTTGTGTTTAAAGGCATTAAACTACTCCCATTTCCTTCCTATTCGATTCTGCTGTCCTTGGATAGGCAGGTTCCAACAGTCCCGCCTCATCCTATTTTGACCTGAAACCAAACGTTATGGGTAAAAATCGATCTAGTTTTTTATTTGTTCACAAGAGTTCAATGTTTATATCCTTATCACTACATATGCATGTAATGTTAACTGGCATGAAAACATCATAATGGAATAAAAAAGTTTGTTGACGCTGCTCCAAAGCATACTCTTCGATTATAAATGGACAAGAACCTATGCCCGTGTTCAAGAATAAGAAGCTTGTGAAAGAAGGCGGCAACGTGCAATCCTATCCTATGCTTTCTGAAGGATGTTCTGCCCACCGTCGCGCCCACCAATTGCACTAATCTGGAATTCTGGGTACCGAGCGCGGATACGGAGGTTGAGACCACTGAGACAAATAGTTCTTAACCTATTTTTATCTGACGGTTAGTCGAGAACTGCCAATAAAAACATTTTCACTGGTGGTTAAGGTAAGAAACCGCCGATACAAATCCTTTTCGAGAAATATAAACATATCACCATCGCACATATCCTCTTCTGCCACTCCACCCACAATATACTTCAGTCAAGATTGTGGCTTTGTTGCCTACTACATATTAGAACAAACCGAGTGTAAATTGACTGTTTGAGGCTACAAACGAAAAAAGTTGTCAACTACAAAGTTGAATAACTTTTTAAATTCTACATCTTTTATTTTAGTACATTTTGCATTTGAGGTCGTTTGCAAAAAAAAATGCATTCTAAAACAACTAAAAAGGTTGATAACTTTTAGAGATCTATAACTTTTATTTCGATGGTTTTTTATACGATGTCATTTGAAAAATTCGAAAAAATTAATTTTAAATTATTTCTAGTAATGATTTTCTTAAGAAACCACCATGAAAAACGTGTTTCTACTTACGCTTCCTTGAATCGGGCCGACTATTTTATTTCACTGACGTTTGATAACTAAATATATCCATAAAAACTAGATCTTATCGTAGTTATATAGAGTTTTTTTCTACTAGTGGCATGTCATCGCATTGGAGATAGCTTCAAGAGAGTTGTGACCTGGCACCTGGGACTGCGAGGAAGAGGAATATTCAGACGATGAAGAAGATGAACAATGGAAGTGTCATGCGCATGCATATGGCCAAGTACACATGAAGATTCCCAAGGACCCAAATGGTGAGGCCTATTGATATTTTCTTGAGGGCCGCCCTGTTGACAATTGGGTAGCCGCCCCGGCACCGTGACCAAGCCAGCATCTCAACTCATCCACACTTCGAGTAGTATCTACTCTAGTAACCACCTATCTACGAATCTGTCCACTTGCACAAACAAAGCGACTGTCCGCCAGTCAGTCAGTCACCGGTCTTCGTCGTTCAACGGCAATGCGGCGAGCCAATGAATGAATGACTAGAGGGTTAGGCTGCTTCCAAACCCAAGATATTGACCATGGTACCTATCCGAATATTGTCAACCATATCAGCGCGTCACATCACTTTTTTATAGACTTTTGATTGAAATAAAACACGATGTTCTATTACAATATAAATTTATCCGAGTACACGCTTAAGAAAATAAAATTTATATAGTTAATGAAAACAATTAAAATGCAAAAAAATAAAGGCTATATAATTAGTAGAAATAACCAATACACCACTACTCTTGGTCGTCTTTCTCTTCTGTCTCTTCTTCTTCCTCGTCTGATTCTAGTTGTGTTGTCCACTTTTTAAGCCGGACTTGTAAGCACTTTTAATGTCTTCGTCTATATCGACGGTAGAGCGATCCAACAATTCCTTGAATTACTCAAGCAATCTAATTGGAGTAATCCCCCGGTTAGCCTTGTTCAGCTTCTTCAATACCATTTTCTCTGTAACTATGATTTGCTGCTACCTGTTGCTAGCCTATTCCCCTGCCGTTAAGCTCTTGCCCTATCGCGGCTGATAGGGCGTGGCGCGCCCACACTTTTGTATAGCGTGGAGCTATAATTGTCATCCAAGTTGAGACGAGATCTTTTGCTTCCATCACTGGAGTCGTCGCCACTTTGCCTTGTGCACCACTTGACTGATGGCAAAGAGTGTGTCATGTGTGCTTTAGTTTGAACTCAGTTTCTGTGGGCTTGTTGCGGAAGCTCTGCTCCACTCAGTCGGGCCACACACAAACGATTGTGTGTACTTTTAAAGAGGGCGATCTTCAATTTTGATTGCTCATCGACCACCGATCCTTTAGCTGCTTGAGGGTGCGGTAGTATGGAACTTGGTTATTTGGACCCAAAAAGTCGACCACTTCTTGTCGTTGCCATCAATAGGAGCCACAGAGTGTAGTGGCCATGCATGGACCTATAAATTTATAAACTCAAAAAAACGGTTGATGACCTAAAAAAATGTGGAATTCATTAAAAATATGTGTACTTATCGGCCTTTTGTTCTCCGTCTTCGTTTGGTCACTTGGTCATTGGAATTTAGGAGCATCAAAGTAAGCGAACTGGTTCGAGGCGACATCGCTCTCGTTGGTCGAGATGGAAGGTGAGTAGGGATACAGAGAAAAAGAACGTGGGTATAGAAACAAAGGTTGTGTATTCAGGGAACAGTGATGGACAGAAACATCCTATTGGAGAGGTGAGGGTATGAATGAACCTAAACACCTCTATTTGTAGGGCTGATTTTTTCTAAACTTTAAACGGTCAAAGCGGTGCAGATCAATAATGCAAAAACGACATGTAACAACAGACGGCTGGTACCGACCACCAGTAGAAAAGGGCTCAAAGCCTACGGGGTGATATATTTTTACATACAGATTTGGTTATCAACCGCCTGTGCTATTTTTAGTGGCGGTTCCTTAAAAAACAGCCACTAGAGATCGTATTTGTACAGGCGCCCGGTTTTCTTAAGGAATCGTCTGTACAAATACGATTTTTAGTGGCAATTTTCTTAAGGAACTGCCACTAAAAATCATTTTCATCCTTATTTTTTTGTGTTTTTCAAACGACCTCGTATGATGAAACCACCAAAATAAAAGTTGTAGGTCTCTAAAAGTTATCAAACTTTGTAGTTGACAAATTTCTTATTTGAACTCATTTCGGTTCTCAAAAATTGCATCTAAATTTGTCAAATTTAAAATTCAAATTTTGCAAACGACCTCGAATGAAAAAAGTGTCAAAATGAAAGTTGTAGAACTTCAAAAGTTATTCAACTTTGTAGTTGACTATTTTTTTATTTGAATTCGTTTACGGTCTCAAACAAGTAATTTACACTCAGTTGGTTGTAATATGTGGACAAAACTACAGACTAGACACAAAACATTACATATGCAGAGTGGTAGTGGATGATACGTGTGAGGGTGATGTCGGTGGTTCGATTCCTAACAACTGCGTAGTGCGTGAATTTTGTGTAAAAAATGTCGTGACTTACGACTGAGACGAGCGGGGGCCGGGGCGTCCCTTGTAATAATTTTTTTGCTGTTTTAAAAACCTGTTTAATGTTTATGAAAATACTTTTCACTGGCGGTTTTGTTAACTCAACCGCCAATGGAAATCGATTTTCACTGGTGGTTCTTAGTTACTCGCCTGTAAAAATGATAATTTCTACTGGCCCATAGCACCTAAGAAACACCAGTGAAAATAGGTTTACAACTGCTGCTATAGAGCTTCTGTGTACTAATAGATCAGGCTCGATCGGTGCCTCTACTATTGATGTTGATGGTGCCTCGTTACCCGCTCGTTATTGTGCATATGATCGTGTGCGAAACAATGGTTTGCACCACATAAGGGCCCGTTCGGCAGCACTGGAACAATTCCAGACCAAGAATTGTTCCATGCCAGGATTTAGTGCATCCAACTATTTCACTCTTTCTAGCCCAGAACTAATCCAACCGAAACACTTTTGCTTGGAACACTTCTTCACCTGTTTAGCAACCTAGGATTGGAGAAGGCTGTTTGAGAAAAATATGAGTTATAGGCTAATAGCTTCATGCATGTGCTAGCCAACTAAAAGCATATAAACTTTATCAAAGTACAATCTTGCTGCTTACAAATGTCTTACTGTTGCTTATAAGATTGCCAAACTTGAATCAACCAAAAGCATATATGAACAAGCGCAAAGAACAATCTTGATATAAGACCTGGGAACAATCTTGATACAAACTTGAAACAATCTTGATATAAGACTTGGGAATCAACCAAAATCTTCTTGTTTCTCATCCGCAACATCGTAATCATCTATCTACATACAATTTTATCAGACCTAGGAACTGATCCTTCCTGGTACAAGTACACAACAGCTAGCTCCCAAGGAACCCTAGACCATATGTACTCCTGTACTTTGTTAGCCTCCTTTATATACTTATATAAGTGCCAAATAATAGAATTTTAATCCTGATTTGCAATAGCACACATAAATAGTGGCCAAAAATAAAGTAATGCATGGATGATTGCTACTCTCAGTCAGTAGCATGAAAGAAGAGACGACAAGCTCCACTTATCTCTAGAAACAAATGAATCTCCATTCCCAGCGAGTAGATTGTTTTGTTCACAACACATATATGCCAACAACTGACCACACACATATGCCAGCAACTATATTGTTCTGCACATGTGCCAAACATGTAAGTGCTTATAATTAGTAGCAACTGGCCACACACATAAACCAGGAACATGTATGCTAGTCTTCAGGATACAACCAACTTGAGGTGCACTGGAAATATGGCCCACCCATATAACAAGAAAATATGGCCCATCTTTGGCCAACAGGGGCAGTAGATCTCTCACTATTATTAATTTTAAATACTACTAGAAGGAAAAGAAAAGAAGGCGAAGACGCAACATGGCCAATGTACTGAAATAAGGATCTGAATCATCAGAATATTTTGAGGCCATACAAAGAAACAAGGATGGGAACCTTATCGCCAAGATAAATTAACAAAACTGTTTTGATGTTGCTCCCTTTTCTCACTCATTGTTTGTTGAAATAAGGACTAGCTAGTTAAGCTTGCACCAGGCCACTACATCTCCAATTATCTTTCGTACTACCATAGTAATCTTTTATAGTGTTAATACTAGGATAGAACAAACATTTTCAGTCAAATAGCAGGCTCAGTTCCACTCCCACAACTGGCCGAACCTAGTACAGATCTATCAGCAAACTGGCTTCAAATTTGGTTACCATTCAAATTTATGGCTAGACCATAATGCCAGCACATTCCTTGATCAAGCGAGGAATGCCGAACCTAATAAACAAATTAGGCAAAACTCGTCAATATTAGGTAGACATGGACAAACGATTTCAACACACCTATTTGCATAACATTCAAAAAGAAGGCAAAAAGCACAATAAAGACATTGGTTCGTATCTCAAATTCATTTTTTTAATTAATAACAAGGTTGACATATAATCTCAAGTTCCCATCTCTTCACATGAACGAAACGAAACTAAAACTACGAAAAGGTCTTGTGTGCTTTTGCTGACCGCTCCTCCACCCGACGCCGGATTAGATGCCGGTTCTTGTGGAAGGGGATTCGGCACAAGAGATGGGGCTACAAGCTCCAGGGGCACACCTGCATCCCCCATCACCATGGCGCTTAGCAACATCAAGAATATGGATGGGAGAGGGGAAGGAAGAGAGAGCAGCTCCTTATCGGTGAGAAGGCAACGGGGAGCGTCATCGTCAGGACTGCGCGCCGCCTCGGCGCCTCCATGCCGTCACTTCGCGCCACCACTCCGACACTTCCCGTCACCACACTGCCACTTCGTGATGCCGCTTCTGCGCGTCGTGTGCCGCCAGTGTCGGGGCCGGATGCGTTCCGGAGGGGATGAGGCAGGGATCAATGTCGGGCTATGGAGTGAGGGAAAAAATCAAGCCGGGGCAGGTTTCATTCCAGCTCAGATCAAAACGAACACATGTAATGAATTACACCAAATTCAAAACCAGGCCAGTTCGTTCCTCCTGGAATAGCCTAGACCGCCAGAAACGAATAGGCCCTAACAGTGTTTGTTGAGTGGGGTTTGAAATAGAAAACGGGATAGAGAATGGGACATAGGAGAGCTGCTGGAGACGATAGCCTTAGCGCTGTCCATCATACTTGATTCCTATCTTTTGTTTTTCTTAAGCTAGCTAGTACACCCACACTACCGGAATCGACCGCTTTGCCGAGTGCTTGAAGCACTCGACAAAGCCTAAAAAACACTCGGCAAAGTTTTTGCCGAGTGTTGCACTCGGCAAAAAGGGCTCGGCGAACAATACATTGGCAAAGCCTTCTTTGCCGAGTACTTTTTTTTGGGCACTCGGCACAGACTTTGTCGAGTGCCAGTCAGTACACGGCAAAGAAAAGCCGCCGTCACGGCGCCGGGTGACGGAGACAACGTCTTTGCCGAGTGTCTCCTAATACACTTGGCAAAGAAGGCACCTCTTTGTCGAGTGCCTACCGACCAGCACTCGGCAAAGGATCCGTCAGCGGGTCTCTTTGTCAGTTTCTTTGCCGAGTGTTCCCTGCGACACTCGGCAAAGCCTGCCTCTTTGCCGAGTGCCGGGGCCACCACACTCGACAAAGAGACTATACCGGTGCCCAGGTATTGGTACTTTGCCGAGTGCTATGACCCTGACACTCGACAAAGCACCTCTTTGCCGAGTGTAACACTCGACAAAGTGATCAGTATACACATTTTTTTATTTGTTTTTCATATTCCATCCAAACAAACAAAAGATATCACATATACATCACAGATATCACATATACATCACAAATATCATCGCAGATATCACATATAATCACATATCACAGAAAGACCATAAATCAAATTTAAGACACTCAAGAACATAAGTCTCATAAGTATCAAGTTGTCACATAAGTATCCAACACAAACATAACTATCAAACACAACATTAACAAGAAGTATTGAAGTCACAAGTATCTCATAAGTCTGAACACTAAGAACATAAGTCTCATCGAGGTGGGAGCTTGGACTGGTGCGGCGATGGACTGGGCGATCCATGAGGGTTGTTGGATGCCGCCCTAGATTGTCCCTGCACAGAGAAGATATTGCATGTGTTACACCAAATGCATTACCAACATCTAACTACAATTTTGATACTCACACGAGTATTGAATAGAGCAGGGTCAACTGCAGGGAACAATGGAGGTGGCTCTGCATGTACTGGAACATCTCGGCCATCCTTTGCTGATCTGCCAGGCGAGCCACCCGCTCCGCCTCCCGCTCCACCATCATCCTCGCCTCCATCTCTTGACGTTCCCTCCTCTCTTCTTCTAGCTGGGTCTGTAATATTACAAACAAATGTTATAGTAACTCAAAGAGAAGGTATATAACTCAAGGAATGATGAGTTACATAAGCACTAACCTTGAGTTGTTGTATGCGATGCTGTGAGCTATCGTGCCAAGGTCGTATGGCTGGACTTGAGCCCGTGCTCCTTGCTTGCACCTGAGATAGCGTGGGAGTGGAGGACGAGTCGATTGCCTTGTTGGCAATCCAGTACCGCCCATGTTGCTTGCCTCCTCCGACCCTCATGAGCACATCGGGGTCGATCTGCTCGATCCTCGAATCGTATTCTGGGCCATGGACCTCCTGCGCCATGGCGGTGTAGTCATGAAGGCCGCTATAGACGGCGGGGTTGCTGTAGGCCTCGGGCCCACCATCCGGGTTGTAGGTGATGTCGGACGTCGCCTTGCCCTTATGGGCCATAGCATAGGCCGAGAAGATGGAGCAAGGCTAGCCACCATGTGACGCCGACTGCAAGAAAACCAAAGAGATAGTTAGAAATAATATCTAATCCAGTGCTATATACCTAAATAAAAAAGAGGGTGTACCCATGCTTCTGCATATTGGCCTAGGCTATGGCTGCCTTGGTGGTGGGAGGGACCTTGCATCATCATACGCCGTTCCTGGCTAGTGTTGTGCGCCTCGTCCCACTCAGGCGAGCACCACCTATCCACCATCTGCTCCCAGCACAGAGGATGTGCGGCGCACCAATATGGAATCATCTACAAAGTAAACACGTACACTGCATATCAGAAGATAAAATTAAATTAATGCATGAAGTACTGCTACCAAACATGCATGACTTTACCTGCAGGTACTGGTCCCTGGTCAACGACATGGTTCGGGCTTGCTGCTTGGTCACCTTCTCCCCAAGGACGGAGCCATGGTAGGTGACGATGGCCTAGATTCGGTCCTCATAGTGCTTGTCCACGACGAGCTTCTTACAGCTCATGGTGGCCACCACATCCGCCCTAGCCTCGTATCCAGCATCGCATCTAAAGAAATCCTGCATACAAAAACGATATATCAATACATTATTTCAAGAATGTGCAATGAATGCGACATATTTTACATTACATTAAGACTTACCCATAGCTCTTGTTCACCCGCTCCGCCTTGTTATTGAATTCCCGGCCGTCCCGGTCTACATCATCAGGGGCGACGGCGTAGTGGTCAAAGGTGTAGGCTGGGCACGTCACTCCGGCGTACTCAACCAGTCTAGGGAAGTGTTCCCTGCATAGCAGGCCGAGGATGCCATTGGGGTTACGACGATGACCCCCAGCATAATCCATGACCGTCCAAGACTTGTCCAAGTGATAAATAAAAAGTATTAGTTTCTATTTGTCAGCGTTTCGGACCCGGGGGGTCCTTGGACCGACTAGTAAATTTGTCGCTGCGTGTCCCTGCCCAGATGGGTTGGTACGAGATGGAACACAAGGGGGGAATGAGCCTTGTATTATCCTGCACCAGGGTGCTCGTAGTAGGGGTTACAAGCGTTGCGAGAGAGCGAGAGCGAGAGAGCGAGTACGAGAGAGAGAGAGAGAGGGTCTGGCCCTGCTCGTCTTCTCCCGTCCCTTTTTTTGTCTGTCTCCCTCTTCTCTCTCCTGGACATCCCCTTTTATAGACATAAGGAGATGGCCCAGCTGTACAATGGGGGTGTAGCTATGTGCTACGTGGTCAGCGGGGAAGTGCCTGGTCGCCATGTACGTGTTAACGTGTCCGTTGGAGAAGTGCATGAGCCCTGTAGAAGCACAGTTGTTGGCGCTGCATGGATCCTGCTGACGTCTCCTTGCTTCCGTAGGGGGCTTGAGAACCACCGACGTCATGGACGCACGTGGGGAGCCATCATTGCCAGTTACCGGGGTAAGCTAGATAGGACGCCGGTCTTGTTCCTTCGTAGCCTGAGCTAGCTAGGAGTAGGGTAATGATGTATCCCTTGTGGTGCGGTCGATCTGAGCCCGAGGTTGGGCGAGGCGGTGGCTCCTCCGAGGCCGAGGCTGAGGCCAAGGCCCAGGGTTGGGTGAGGACGTGACTCTTCCCGAGGCTGTGGCTGAGGCCGAGCCCTAGGGTCGGGTGAGGCGGAGATCTTCTCCCGAGGCCGAGGCCGAGGCCTGAGGTCGGACGAGGCGGAGCTTCCTGTTGCGCCCGAGGCTGAACTTGGCTGTTGTCGGTTTCACCCGGGTGGTTGGCACAGCAGCCGGAGCGGGGCGAGCGGTGCTGTTTTCCTATCAGATCGGTCAGTGAAAGGGCGAAGTGACTGCGGTCACTTCGACCCTGCCGACTGAGGCACGCATGTCAGAATAAAGTGTCAGGCGATCCCAGCATTGAATGCGCATGCAATACGGTCGGTTGGTACAACGATTTGGCCAAGGTCGCTTGCACGACAAGGCTTGCCTTTGGCTGAGCCGAGGGTGTGCTCATTGCCTGAGGAGACCCTCGGGCGAGACCTGAATTCGTCCGGGACCACTGTTCCCGCCCGAGGCCGGGCTCGGACGAGGCGAGATCGCGTCCTTTGGTAGACGAAGCTTTGACTTTGACCCGAACTGTCAGTCTTTGTGGTTCGTTCTAGAGGTGTTCACCAGCCGTGTTTAGGAGTGTTGTGGGTACCCCTAATTACGGTACCCGACAGTAGCCCCCGAGCCTCGAAGGGAGTGTAGGCACTCTCTTGGAGGTTCCGCCGGCCTTTCTTGGTTATGTTTCATTCCGGGGGTGCGCGTGAGCGCACCCGCCGGTGTAGCCCCCGAAGCCTCAGAGGAGTGTTTTGACTCCTCTGAGGTCTTAATTCTTGCTGTGATGCCTCGGTTGGCCTGGTTGTTCCCTCATGCGGCCTGGCCGCAGCCCGGGTGCATGGTCAGGCTCCAAGTTTTTGAGCTGGTTTGTTGACGCTGTCAACAGGTTTGGCCGCAGCCGGGTGCGAGGGCAGCCCTCGAGCCTTTGCACAGAGCGAGAGGACAATCAAGGACTGTCTCAACTTTTATTATACGCCCCTTTCGTCGCCTTTTTGCAAGGAGGAAGAGGGGAAAGCGCCACGTTACCCTTGGAGGGCACCGATCATGGTGTTTCTAGTGAGTTGCTAACGGGTGATCCGAGTGGACGCCCATGCCCCGTTCATTAAGGGTCGGCTTGTGGCCCAGAGGCACGCTCCAAAAGTACCTGCAGGGGATTTGCTGGACCCGGACCCATTTCGATAGGGTCCAAGGGCTCGGTGCCTCCCTCTGGTGGGATTCCATTACAAATCGTTCCCGCTGGTCTCGGAAATGTCCTAGGGTACCTCGGGAGCGTAGCCCGAGTCTTGGCCATGTAACGGACGTACCCAGGGTCATCCCTCACTCTGCGTGCTCTAGGGCGGCTGTCGAACCCTTCCGAGGGGCCAGCCTTCGAACCCCTGATCAGTAATGGGCGCAGAGCATGAGTGCTCTGGGGTGGTTGCTGGACCCCGCAGGGTGCAACCTTCGAACCCCAGATCAGTAGGAGGGCTCGGGGACCCGAGTGCTCTGGGACGGCTGTCGAGCCCTTCCGAGGGGCCAGCCTTCGAACCCCTGATCAGTAATGGGCGTGGAGCCCGAGTGCTCTGGGGCGGTTGCTGGACCCGGCAGGGCGCAACCTTCGAACCCTTGATCAGTAGGAGGACTCGGGGGCCCGAGTGCTCTGAGGCAGTTGCTGGACCCCGCAGGGCGCAACCTTCGAACCCCTGATCAGTAGGAGGGCTCGGGGGACCGAGTGCTCTGGGGCGGCTGTCGAGCCCTTCCGAGGGGCCAGCCTTCGAACCCCTGATCAGTAATGGGTGTGGAGCCCGAGTGCTCTGGGGCGGTTGCTGGACCCCGCAGGGTGCAACCTTCGAACCCCTGATCAGTAGGAGGACTCGGGGGACCGAGTGCTCTAGGGCGGTTGTTGGACCCCGCAGGGCACAACCTTCGAACCCCTGATCAGTAGGAGGGCTCGGGGGCCCGTTTCCTTCGCGGAGAAGGATCCTTTTCGAAATATCCCCTTTCCCGGTCCCTGTGGCAAGAGAGAGAGAGGAAACAGAAAAGGATATGAATTTAAATAACGTGGCGTACCTTTTTTAACGCGGTCATCATGACGGAGGTGAAACGTCGCTCGCTTCGCCTGCCAAAGGTGTCGCTTGCTCTGCCAAGGAGTTAATGCGATGGGACAGGCGGTTCGCGGGGCGTCTGTTGCGTGTGCGCGAGTCGTTCGAGGAACGGAAAGACCGTTTCACCTTCGGGTTTGAATTTCGCGGTGGGTTCGGGCGAAGTTTTGAATGGACCTCGCCCGGGCCTTTATATACCTGGAAGAGGGGCCGGCGGCGGTTCTTTACCCTACCGTTTGTGCTTGTCTTCTGCTTCGGTTTCCGCAACCTAAGAGAATAGCCAGAGAAAAGAAAACCGCGCACCTCATCCCCTCCGCCGCCACCGCTTCCGTTCGGCAATGGCTGACAAGGTGGCCATTGTTCTGCCGTGCGACCCGTGGCCTTTCTCTACCATTTCTGTGGAGGACCTGGAGGCCCTTGTCGCCGATGGTTTGCCGCGTCCTCTCTCCGGCGAGCCACAGCCGGAGTGGATGGCCCCCGGGAGTGGGGTCGGCCTGACTCCGCCGCTAGGGTACGTGGTCAGCTTTATCCCCTTCCACGAGCGGGGGTTTGGCGTGCCAGCGAGCTGCTTCATGCGGGCGCTCCTGCACTACTACGGGGTGGAGCTGCACAACCTCAACCCCAAATCTATTGCGCAAGCGGCTATCTTCGCGGCGGTTTGCGAGGGTTTTTTGGGGATTGACCCTCACTGGGATCTGTGGCTCCATCTCTTCTCCGCGGAGTTCTTTGCCGCGACGACGGAGGCAAAGAAGGTCCGTATGGCGGTGTGGGCCGGTGGCTGCACCCTCCAGCTGAGGCTGGGGCGCGCGCAGCAGTACATCCCTGCCTCCCTTGTGTCTTCGAACAAGGGGTGGCAGAACCGGTGGTTTTATCTCCGTAACGACGACGGGAGGCTTCCTCCGTTTTCTCAATGAGTGGTGACCGCCGCCGGCGTTAACTGGCGCTGGGGGCCACGCGCGAGAAACAGGAGAAGCTCCAGCCTATTCTGCAGGCCTTGCAGAAGTTACGAGATGGGGGCCTTACCGCTGCGGGGGTCGTCGCCGCTATCCATCGCCGGAGGGTGCTCCCTTTGGCAGAGCGGCCGTTGCGGCTTGCAGAGATGAAGCCGGGGGTCGATTTGGAGGGCTCATGGATGTCCTCGACCTCCCTCTCCGCCGACGACCTCCTCAACTAGGTAGCAGGTACGGTAGGGAAGCAGGACGCTGGCGCCCTTACCCAGCCCTCGATGTGACCCGACCATGGGTATGTGTCCCTGGTAAGTGTTCGATCCTTCTTCTATTCTGCGCCGAGTTTTTCACGCCTTTGATCCTTACCATTGGGGTTTTTGTTCGTCCCTAGGGGTTGAGGATTTATAAACCCGTCCGGCCATCAGTCCCGGAGGACGCAGTGGGTCGAGCCACGCGGAGGATCGCCGCGGAGAAGGAAAAGGAGAAGAAGGACGCGAAAAAGGCTCGGGCTCGCGAGCGGATGCGGGCTCGGGATGCCTTGGAGAAGCTTCGTCGGAGGCAGGCGAGGGACGGGCTCCCATGGAGCCGTCGCCAGAGACGCCTGACGACGACGATGACGACGATGATGATGATGATGACGAGGATGATGACATGGCAGCCCGACTTAGCCTCAGCCCGGACCCGAGGCTAGGCCAGGGGTCGCCGAGCCAGCCTCCTAGTGGGCTGGCACCATCAGTGCCTGGGGCCGGGACACCGAGGTCCCAGTCCGAGGGGGTACTTGACCCCTTGGCCGAGGTAAATGGGGTGACTACGGGGAGTCAGGCCGATCTGCCTGTCCTCCTAGAGCAAGTGCCCGCGCCGGCTGTATAGGAGGTTGGTCCCCTGGCCATGACAACGCCTGGGCAGGCCGCCCCTTCGGCGCCTCGGGCATCCAAGGCGGAAGTGGCACCGAAGCCGGCGTCGGGGCAACCCTCGGTAGCGCCTGCGGGGACTGGGGCCCGAGGGCCTCCAGACAGGCACGGCTGGCCTTGGTCCGAAGCGGGTAAGTATCTGAGAATACCTTTGTTTTGGTTTTTTCCCTGTGTGTCTTGATCTTGCTCTCTCTCTCTTTCTTTCAGTAAGTGGAGGTAGGGCTCGGCTGGTCTGGCCCCCAGGAAGGCCCTTAAGACGGGGCTAGCCTCCGCAACCGGTGCCGCAGCGTGCCATGCCGGTTGGCTGGCCTCCGCACAAGGCGCCCTCAAGCGGGGGGCCCAGGCAGCACGAGTTGCCATGGGGCAAGCCTCCCAGGCTGACCCCTCTATCGGGGCGGCCATCATGCTGGGGGAGGCCGCTGACGCGGCCGCGGCCTCGAGCCCGGCTGACTTGTTGCCGGTGCCGGCATCGACTCCCGCCGGGGGCGTTGCTGATTCATCCACGGAGCTGCCCGTCGCCGCTGATGTCGGGATGGCTGAGGCGCCGCCGCTCATGGTCGTCCCCGACCTCCCCATTCTCGGCCATGAGGAGAAGGTGGCCGCCGTTGCCGAGGTCGGCGATCGGAGGCCTGCTTCCTTAGCCGAGGAGAGGCCCAGCACGTCGATCGTGGCGGTACCCGAAGCATTAGCTGCTGGGGGACCCGACGCCTTGGTCGAGGGGCGCGCAGAACCGTGGCCCGTCTTGGGGACCAGCGGCCTTATCTCTGCGTGGCTCAACCTCGATGAGTGGTGTGGGCGGCCGCTCCTGTTCTGGAGCCACGCCACCTCGGACTCGGAGCCCCTCCTCTCCCTCGACGATGAGCTGGAGGAGAGGACTCGAGATAATTTCCGTGAGTATATCGAGGCAGCGACGAGGTCGCTTCGGTCGGCCATGAAGACCCTTTCCAGGGACGTTCCCAGGGTCTTCCAGGTAAGGATTTAGGCGTAGACCTTGCGTGACCAGGGCACTCGTTGTAATACCCTGTTTTCCTTCCTCAGGAACTTGCGGACGTGAGCACCGCCAAGTCGTTGTTCCTCCGTCGCGAGAGAGACGTTTAGGATTCGCTGCGGTCCTAGAGGGTCGTGCTTGCCGAGGCCAATGAGCGCCTCGCCCAACAGAGCACCAAGGTGGCAGACCTTCGGCTGCTCTGTTATGAGCTAAAGTCAGAGGCAGCGGCGGCGCAGACAGAGGCGGCGTCGGCACGGACTGAGGCTTCGTTGGCTCGGGAGCAGGTGGCTTCCCAGGTCGAGGAGATGCAGCAGCGGCGGCTGGAGCTCGGCCAGGTCATCGGTGGACGGGACCAATCTTGGAGCCAAGCTGCCGAGGCTGTGAGCCGGGCTGAGGCCCTTAGGGGTCAGCTGGCTGAGGCTACAGGGCGGCTAGCCGAGGCGTCCGCTTGGGACAAAGGTATGTGTCGCCCGCTTTGTAGCTTTGATTTTAGCTTCATTCTTCACCTCGTGTCTGAAGAATTTTGTTCGGCTGTCTGCAGGGTTGGAGACGGCTCTTAGCGAGTCCATCAAGAATTGCAAGGCGCTTGCCTAGGCAGCTGAGCAGAAGGAGGCCGACCGCGTGGCCATGTCCAAGGCTATCTCGGCCTTTTGCCGGGCCTTCGGCCTTGATGACGTCCCTTCGGGTAGCTCCCCCCAGAGTCACCTGCGGGCCTTGGGCGGCCATGTGCGCGGCAGACTTCGCGGGGCGCTGCACCACGGCGTTAGGCGGGCCTTCGCCGTGCTCGCTTCCCACTATGACATGGATTTGGAGCAGGTCAGCGAGGGGTACTGCTTACCCGACAAAGATGAGGCTGCCTTAGCCGAGGTCCAGAGGCTTGACGCGGCCGTCACGGGCCCAAGCGCGGCGCTGGCGTCCTCCTTCAGGGTGGAGATCCTCCCGCTCGAGTCGCCGTCTGAGGCCAGGCCAGATTCCGCCGAGGGTGGAAACGACGCCGAGGGCACCGCTCCTCCCCCTGCCGATGCCTGATTCTTGCAGGAACAGTTTGTCTGAAGTATGCATATGTTTTCTGCGGCCGCTGAGGCCTAAACATATTTAGCGTTTGGATTATAAAGCTGTGTTTTCTTTCCTCTTGTTTCGAGCATCAGGACTTGTTCGTCGGTAGCAGAATCGCTTTATCCGAGCGAGAGTTACTTTTCACGGAAGGTGATGAGTGAGGTATCCGTATCCCGGAGGCGTTGGAGTCCCTCGGCTCGGTCGGCCTTGCCGTTTACATGCTCTCTCACTCGTTTGTAGGATCCTGCTATCGATATAGTCGAAGGCACGAAAGTCGTTTCGGTAGAAAACTTTTCTCGGTAGAAAACTTTTCCGAAGAAAATTTTTACGCAGAGGGGGTTCCCCCCTTCTAGCCCCTGAGGGAGGGTCGGGCTTTGCCGAGGCAAGGCTGATCCTTCCTTGACGGTTAGACTTTATTTATGTATGTAAAGAAAACGAGGAACACAAACGACTCGAAACATTTTAAGGGTAGAAGCGACGTAGCTGTTGGATGTTCCAAGCGTTGCTGTAGACCTTGCCTTGATCGTTGGCCAGCTTGTATGTCCCAGGCTTCAAAATCTTGGTGGTGATGAATGGCCCCTCCCAGGGAGGAGTAAGCCTGTGGCGCCCTCGGGCATCTTGTCGCAGCCGAAGTACCAAGTCCCCCACTTGGAAGTCCCGGGACCGAACCCTTCGGTCGTGGTAGCGTCGCAGAGACTGCTGATACCGCGCTGAGTGTAGTAAGGCCACGTCCCGAGCCTCTTCCAGCTGGTCCAAGGAATCTTCTCGGCTGGTCTGGTTGCCTCGGTCATCGTACACCTTTGTCCTTGGGGAACCGTATTCTAAGTCCGTGGGCAAGACGGCCTCGGCCCCATAGACTAGAAAGAATGGTGAGAATCCCGTGGCCCGGCTCGACGTCGTCCTCAGACTCCAGACCACCGAGGGTAGCTCTTTCATCCACTGCTTGCCAAACTTGTTGAGGTCGTTGTAGATCCTCGGTTTAGTCCCTGCAAAATCAATCCGTTGGCGCGCTCCACCTGCCCATTTGTCATCGGGTGAGCTATAGCGGCCTAGTCCACACGGATGTGGTGGTCCTCGCAGAAGTCCAGGAACTTTTCCCGGTGAACTGCGTGCCATTATCGGTGATGATGGAATTTGAAACTCCAAAGCGATGGATGATATTTGTGAAGAACGCCACCGCCTGCTCGGTCCTGATGCTGGTTAAGGGTCGGACCTCGATCCACTTGGAGAATTTGTCGATGGCGACCAGTAGGTGCTTGAAGCCCCCGGGTGCCTTCTGCAAGGGATCGACAAGGTCCAGACCCCAAACGGCAAATGGCTAGGTGATAGGTATTGTCTGCAGGGCCTGAGCGGGCAGGTGCGTCTGTCTCACGTAGAACTGACACCCCCAGCAGGAGCGTACAATCCTAGTGGCGTCGGCCACCGCGGTTGGCCAGTAGAAACCTTGTCGGAAAGCGTTTCCCACGAGGGCTCGAGGTGCTGCATGGTGGCCACAAGCCCCTGAGTGTATTTCTTGTAACAGCTCTTGTCCTTGGGCAATGGATATGCATCGTTGGAGAATGCCCGAGGGGCTGCGGTGGTACAGCTCCTTTTCATCACCCAGTAAAACGAATGACTTGGCGCGCCGAGCCAGTCGCCGAGCTTCGGCCTTGTCGAGGGGCAGCTCTCTTCGGAGGAGATATTCCAGGTACGGGGTCTGCCAGTTCAGGACCGGTGTGACCCCATTCCACTCCTCTTCGACATGTAGGGCCTCACCCTTGGCGGTCGCGGGTACCTCGGGCTGGACCGAGGCCTCCTCGGGCTCGGGCGCGTCGTCGATTTGGACGGATGGCTGATATATATCCTTAAAGAAGACGTTCGGGGGAACCGTCGTTCGCCCCGAGGCTATTTTCGCCAGCTCATCTGCAGTTTCATTGTACCTTCGAGCAACATGGTTGAGTTCCAGCCCGTACAACTTATCTTCCAAGCGCCGAACTTCGTCGCAGTAGGCCTCCATTTTTCGATCGCGGTAGTGGGAGTTCTTCATGACCTGATCAATGACGAGCTGCGAGTCGCCTCGAGCATCGAGGCACCGAACCCCTAGCTCGACGGCAATGCACAGGCCATTAACCAAGCCTTCGTACTCGGCCACGTTGTTTGACGACGGGAAATGGAGGCGCAGTACGTAACGAACATGTTCTCCGAGGGGTGAGATGAAGAGCAAGCCCGCGCCTGCTTCGGCTTTCATCAGCGACCCATCGAAGTACATGGTCCAAAGTTCGGGCTGTATTGGGGCCGTTAGTAACTGGGTGTCAGTCCATTCAACCAGGAAGTCGGCCAAGACTTGGGATTTTATGGCCTTCCGAGGGGCAAATGAAAGTGTTTTGCCCATGAGTTCCACTGCCCATTTTGCTATCCTACCCGAGGCCTCTCGGGACTGGATGATCTCTCCCAGGGGGAAGGATGACACCACAGTCACCGGATGGGACTCGAAGCAGTGTCGCAACTTTCGTCGTGTCAGAATCACTGTGTAGAGCAGCTTCTAGATCTGCGGGTAGCGGACTTTGGTCTCGGATAGTACTTTGCTGGTGAAGTAGACTGGCCTCTGGACGAGCAGCGCGTGCCCTTCTTCTCGTCTCTCGACTACGATCGCGGCGCTGACCACCTGAGTGGTTGCGGCTACGTAGATCAAGACGGCTTCTCCCGCGGCGGGGGGCACCAAAATGGGCGCATTGGTAAGGAGTGCCTTTAAGTTTCCGAGGGCTTCCTCGGCCTCGGGGGTCCAAGTGACGCACTCGGCCTTCCTTAAGAGGCGGTACAGGGGCAATCCTTTTTCGCCAAGGCGTGAGATGAAGCGGCTCAGAGCCGCAAGGCATCCCATGACCCTCTGTACTCCTTTTAAATCTTTGATTGGTCCCATGTTGGTGATGGCCGCAATTTTCTCTGGGTTGGCCTCTATGCCCCGCTCGGAGACGATGAATCCCAGGAGCATGCCTCGGGGGACTCCGAAGACACACTTCTCAGGATTGAGTTTCACGCCTTTCGCTCTCAGACAATTGAATGTCATCTCAAGGTCAGAGAGGAGGTCGAAGGCTTTCTTTTTCTTAACAACGATGTCATCGACGTATGCCTCGACCGTTCTGCCGATATGCTCTCCGAACACGTGGTTCATGCACCTCTGGTAGGTGGCGCCTGCATTCCTCAAGCCAAATAGCATTGTAGTATAACAATACATGCCAAAAGGTGTGATAAAAGAAGTCGCGAGCTGGTCGGACTCTTTCATCTTGATTTGGTGATAGCCTGAGTAGGCATCGAGGAAAGATAGGGTTTCGCACCCAGTAGTAGAGTCCACAATTTGGTCGATGCGGGGCAGAGTGTAGGGAACCTTCGGACATGCTTTATTTAGACCAGTGTAGTCTATGCACATCCTCCATTTCCCACCGTTTTTCTTTACAAGCACAGGGTTAGCTAACCATTCGGGATGGAATACCTCTTTGATGAACCCTGCAGCCAGTAGCTTGTGGACCTCCTCGCCTATGGCCCTGCGCTTTTCTTCATCAAAACGGCATAGGGACTGCTTCACGGGTCGGGCTCCAGCTCTGATGTCCAGTGAGTGCTCGGCGACCTCCCTTGGTATGCCTGGCATGTCCGAGGGACTCCACGCAAAAACTTCGGCGTTTGCGCGGAGAAAGTCGACGAGCACTGCTTCCTATTTGGGGTCGAGCTCGAAGCCGATCCTGACTTCCTTGCTGGCGTCATTGCTGGGGTCGAGAGGGACAGACTTAACCGCCTCAGCTGGTTCGAAGTTGCTAGCGCGCCGCTTCGCGTCGGGCGCCTCCTTGGAGAGGCGTTCCAGGTCGGCGATGAGGGCCTCGGACTTGGCGAGGGCCTCAGCGTACTCCACGCATTCCACGTCGCATTCGTACGTGTGGCGGTACATGGATCCGACGGTGATGATCCCGTTGGGGCCTGACATCTTGAGCTTGAGGTAGGTGTAGTTGGGGACGGCCATGAACTTGGCGTAGCACGGTCTTCCCAACACCGCGTGGTAGGTCCCTCAGAACCTGACCACCTCGAAGTTGAGGGTTTCCTTTCGGAAGTTGGAGGGAGTTCCAAAGCAGACGGGCAAGTCAATCTGCCCGAGGGGCAGGATACGCCTTCCGGGTGCGACCCCGTGGAAGGGTGCCGCACCAGCCCGGACCTCGAACCGATTAACCCCTAAGAGTTCTAGGGTCTTGGTGTAGATGATGTTGAGGCTGCTGCCTCCGTCCATGAGGACCTTGGAGAGCCTAACGTTGCCAATGATCGGATCGACGACGAGCGGGTACCTCCCTGGGCTTGGCACGAAGTCGAGGTGGTCGCCTTGGTTGAAGGTGATAGGCTTGTCAGACCAGTCTAGGTAGACTGGCGCTGCCACCTTCACCGAGCAGACCTCCCGGCGCTCCTGCTTGCGGTGCCGAGCCGAGGCGTTCGCCACCTGCCCACCGTAGGTCATGAAGCAGTTGTGGACCTCCGGGAACTCCTCTTCCTTGTCGCCCTCCTTCTTGTTGTTGCCTTGGCCTTTGCCATCTTCCGTCGAGGGCCCGGCCTTATGGAAGTAGCGCCGGAGCATGACACATTCTTCAAGGGTGTGCTTGACGGGACCCTGGTGATAGGGGCACGGCTCCTTGAGCATCTTGTCGAACATGTTGGCCCCTCTGGGAGGCTTCCGAGGGTTCCTGTGCTCGGCAGCAGCGATGAGATTTGCGTCAGCGGCATCGCGCTTTGCTTGCGCCTTCTTCCTAGTCTTCTTCTTCGCGCCGCGCTGGATGGATGCCTCAGGGGCGTCTTCCTTCTGCCTTTCCTGAGGCTGCTTGTCCTTCCGGAAGATAGCCTCGACCGCCTCCTGACCAGAGGCGAACTTGGTGGCTATGTCCATCAACTCGCTCGCCTTGGTGGGAGTCTTGCACCCCAGTTTGCTCACTAGGTCTCGGCAAGTGGTGCCGGCGAGGAAAGCTCTGATGACGTCCAAGTCGGTGATGTTGGGCAGCTCGGTGCACTGCTTTGAAAACTGCCGGATGTACTCTCTGAGGGATTCCCCTAGCTGCTGGCGGCAGCTTCGGAGATCCCATGAGTTTCCAGGGCGCGCGTACGTACCATGGAAATTTCCCGTAAAAGCCTTGATCAGGTCGTCCCAGTCAGAGATCTGTGCAGGAGGCAGATGCTCCAGCCAGGCCCGGGCAGCGTCGGAGAGGAAAAGGGGAAGATTACGGATGATGAGGTTGTCGTCGTCTGCCCCTCCCAACTGGCATGCCATCCGGTAATCCGCGAGCCACAACTCCGGCCTCGTCTCCCCCGAGTACTTGGTGATGGTAGTCGGGGCTCGGAACCGGGTGGGGAACGACGCTCGTCGTATGGCCCGGCTGAAGACTCGCGGACCTGGTGGCTCGGGCGAGGGACTCCGATCCTCCTCACTATCGTAGCGTCCCCCGCGCCTGGGGTGTTAGCCTCGGCGCATCTTCTCCTCGAGGAGGGCTCGATGGTCGCGACGGTGTTGCTCGTCGCCGAGGCGATCCCGGGCGACAAGTGCCTCGTCCCACGTGCGCTCGGGGTGGACCGAGGCTTCCCGCATGCGTCGGGAGGATGCCGCGTGATGCTCCGAGGGGCCAGCTCGCCTTCGGGAGGCAGAGCTCTCGGCTCGTCGAACTGCGACACCTTCCATGAGATCCTTGAGTTCGCCCTGGATACGCCGCCCCTCGGTGGTGGATGGCTCCAGCATGGTTCGAAGTAGCATCACCGCTGCAGCTAGGTCCTGGCCGGACCCGCTGACGGCTGGGGGCAGTGCTGCCCGGGTATTGTCAACGATACAGCGCTGGACGTCCCGGGCCCAATGACGGGCTCCTCCGGCGAGTGTTCGGCCTACCCACTCCTGCTCGATGTTTTGTCGGAGCTCCATAAGTCGCCCTGCTTCCTCGTCGACCTTGGCCTGCATCTCGCGGATTTGCTCGCGCTGTGTGTCCCGACCCTCCGCAGGGACTAGGACCACAGCTAGCTCCCGCGGGATGTCAACGCGAGATGCGGGCCCAAGGGGATCGCCAACCTCTGGCATGCCGAGGTGGTTGCCTTCGTCGTGATCTCCCTGATCAACGTGGAAACATTCGCGACTTTGGCCATAACCCTCGTCGTCAAGGCCGTGGCCATCGTCAGAGCAACTGGAGAGGCAGTGGTCGCATGCGAGCATGAAGTCCCACATGGCACCGGGATCACTGAGGCCAGAGAAATCCCAACCGAAGTTGGGGTCGTCCTCTTCCTCGGAACCCGCCAGTCCGGAGGTTGAGACGGCTGTCAGTCGGTCCCAGGTTGACCACATATGGTACCCTGGAAGGTCTGGATACGCCCTTGCGAAAGCGCTCACCGAAGCGGGGTCTCTAGGCGGATCGAAGCTAAATCAAAAGGGAACAGGGTGGAATACGGACGATACCTCTTGGTCGATGGATGGTGGTGAAGTCGCATCGGGGACGGAACGCACCATCATCTCAGGTACGAGGCTAACGCCCAGCAGGTCCTTTGCGAGGGTGCTGGCGTCATTAGTCCGCTTGGGGCTGGCACGTTGCGGGGAAGCGACGCTCGTCGTTGTCTCAGGCGCGAGGGCAACACCCGACATGTCCCCCGGAGGAGTGCCGACATCGTCGACTCGCTCTGGTCCGACAGCCGATGAGGTGCCGCCTCCTGCATGGCCACGGTTACCCCGTCTCCTCCTCCTGCGGCGAGGAAGGTGGCGGGGCAAACTCGGGTGTTCTTCTTCTGCCACGGGGGGAAGCCGTCGTCGAGTTCGCCGCCGCCTGGCGAGCCGACTGTTGTTGTTGTCGCGCTGTGAGGGGAGGAGTACCATGTCGTAGCTGCCGTCGAGGGACATGAACTCGAGACTCCCGAAGCGGAGTACCGTCCCGGGCTGAAGAGGTTGCTGAAGTCTACCCATCTGGAACTCAACGGGAAAGTGTTCGTTAACACGCAGCAGGCCCCTACCTGGCGCGCCAACTGTTGGCGTTTTGGACCCGGGGGGTCCCTGGACCGACTAGTAAATTTGTCGCTGTGTGTCCCTGCCCAGATGGGTTGGTGCGAGATGGAACACAAGGGGGGAATGAGCCTTGTATTATCCTGCACCAGGGTGCTCGTAGTAGGGGTTACAAGCGTTGCGAGAGAGCGTGAGCGAGAGAGCGAGTACGAGAGAGAGAGAGGGTCTGGCCCTGCTCGTCTTCTCCCGTCCTTTTTTTTGTCTGTCTCCCTCTTCTCTCTCCTAGACATCCCCTTTTATAGACATAAGGAGATGGCCTAGCTGTACAATGGGGGTGTAGCTATGTGCTACGTGGCCAGCGGGGAAGTGCCTGGTCGCCATGTACGTGTTAACGTGTCCGTTGGAAAAGTGCATGAGCCCTGTAGAAGCACAGCTATTGGCGCTGCATGGATCCTGCTGACGTCTCCTTGCTTCCGTAGGGGGCTTGAGAACCACCGACGTCATAGACGCACGCGAGGAGCCATCATTGCCTGTTACCGGGGTAAGCTAGATGGGACGCCGGTCTTGTTCCTTCGTAGCCTGAGCTAGCTAGGAGTAGGGTAATGATGTATCCCTTGTGGCGCGGTCGATCTGAGCCTGATGTCGGGCGAGGCGGTGGCTCCTCCGAGGCCGAGGCTGAGGCCGAGGCCCAGGGTCGGGTGAGGACGTGACTCTTCCCGAGGCCGAGGCTGAGGCCAAGCCTTGGGGTCGGGCGAGGCGGAGATCTCCTCTCGAGGCTGAGGCCGAGGCCTGAGGTCAGGCAAGGCGGAGCTTCCTGTTGCGCCCGGGGCTGAACTTGGCTGTTGTCGGTTTCACCAGGGTGGTTGGCACAGCAGCCGGAGCGGGGCGAGCGGCGCTGTTTTCCTGTCAGATCGGTCAGTGAAAGGGCAAAGTGACTGCGGTCACTTCAACCCTGCCGACTGAGGCACGCGTGTCAGGATAAGGTGTCAGGCGATCCCAGCATTGAATGCGCATGCAATACGGTCGGCTGGTACAGCGATTTGGCCAAGGTCGCTTGCACGACAAGGCTTGCCTTTGGCTGAGCCGAGGGTGTGCTCATTGCCTGAGGAGACCTCGGGCGAGACGTGAATTCGTCCGGGACCACTGTTCCCGCCCGAGGCCGGGCTCGGACGAGGCGAGATCGTGTCCTTTGGTAGACGAAGCTTTGACTTTGACCCAAACTGTCAGTCTTTGTGGTTCGTTCTGAAGGTGTTCACCAGCCGTGTTTAGGAGTGTTGGGGGTACCCCTAATTACAGTACCCGACACTATTATTATTTTGAACACATAATATGAACTAGAATGAAGAACATAAAGTTACATACCTCTCCTCATCCGGTCGAATCAGCGGCCGCCTGTCCCGAAGTATGGGACGCTGAGGGAGACTCGCGGGACCTTGCAGGTAGATGCTCCTCGAACCTGAGGCACCAGAACCTGAGGCGTCCTGCTGAGCGTCATCGTCGTCCTGATGCTGGACATCGTCGTCCTGCTGCGTCACCTGCTGCTGGACAAGGTCGTCCTGCTGCGCCGCCTGCTGCTGGACGTTGTCGTCCTGTTGTGCCTCATCCGCCGTCCTGCTCCTCCTCCCCCTCCTCCTCCTCAGCCAACCGCCCACCATATTTGTCCAAAAACCTACAATTAAGAGTAAACAAATAAGCCCATATAAAAAGATGTATTTAAAAACAGGTGCAAAATAAAAAGTCATATAACATTACATCGATTAAAAATAATCTTCATATGTGTCGGGGTTAGCCAGATCATAACTCTCATCATCACTATCAACCATTTCATAGTCAACACCATCTAAAGGCGCAAGTTCGTCATTAATGTCATTGCCTTCAAGGATTACTAAGTCATTATCATTTTGCACCTCATCATCCTCCTTATCAACAACCATTTCAATATCTACGTCCATTCCGATAGCTTCGGTTAAGTCTATCTCAAATCGCCCTTCTAGCCCATCTTCTTGGAAGAACTCTCCATCATATGTGTCCGGGTCTAAGTTATAATCTTCATCGTTAGGAACAGGTAATCTCTTGTGCGGTGATACCTTATACACAATATTCCAACCCTTAAGATGTTCTTTCGTTTGGCATGCATATGGGAGATAATACACTTGTATGGCCTGTTGGGCCACGATATAGACATCGTCTCCTGGTAAGGTGGAATCTTGTCGAATTTCGACTATCCCAAGATTAGAATGTGTCCGTCTCGTCACTTGAGGGTCAAACCAATGACATTTGAATATCACTGGAGTAAGAGGTTTGGAACCATAAAAGTTGAGTTCATATATTTCTTCGATTCATCCAAAATAATCAACATCGTCAAGGCCGGGCGTAAAGACTCCAGAACACGTTGTTTTCCGATTGGGCCGACTTTAGTCATAGTTTGTTGTGCGAAAACGGTATCCATTGACGTCATACCCAGAATATTTCTTGACCCTATAAGCAAAGCCGTTGGCTACTTGTCTCAACTTGGCACTCATAGACGGATCTCTTTGGCCCTGCAAGTATTCGCAAGTTAAAAGACGCTAAATTGAGTTCATAGATGGATCTCTTTGATAAACTAAGCACATACCTTACGTTTGAACCAGGAAATGAAATCGGACAATCTATTTCTCGCACCCTTTTTAAGAAGAGTGTCATATTCCTGTGGAGTGGGGTCCCTTGATCGACGCCAGAATTCATGAAGAAATTGTTCCATGTATGGCGTCACCTCTTCAAGGTTGGTCAATACATATAGCATGATATGCCGCCATTCTTCATGTGTCAGGGTCTTGGTGGTCGAGCCACTTGCGCTTCCGAGTTGGCCTCGAAATATGCTGAGGTTCGATTCATTGCCGCCATCGTTGTAACGAGGGGGTGGATTATGCACGCTCGGTAGTTTGTCACCATAATAAGTTGTTGTGAAGTTTGACACCTCCTCTAGAATGTATGCTTCTGTAATGGAAGCCTTGATTTTGCATTTATTTCTACATTTCTTTCAAATAGTCTATAGACATCTCTCGATTGGATAGCACCAACATCCCTGCATGGGCCCCCCCATTCGTGCCTCATAGGGGAGATGAAGAATCAAATGCTGCATTGGATTGAAGAAGCCGGGTGGAAATATCTTCTCAAGCTTACACAGTAACACGGGTGCCAATCTTTCCGAGTCTGCAACCACGGTCCGAGATAACTCTTTTGCACATAGCTGACGGAAGAAATAGCTCAACTCTGAAAGCGCTAGCCAGACATGCTTAGGGACATAGCCTCGAACCATCGCAGGAAGAATCTGTTCAATCCATATGTGGAAGTCATGACTCTTCATCCCTAACACTCGCATAGTAGAAAAGTTCACCCCCTACTTAGGTTAGTTGCATACCCATCAGGGAACATCAACATCTTGATCCACTGAAGTACTTCCTTCCTCTGGGCCCTGCTTAAGACAAAATCGGCCTTAGGCCTTCTCCATGTCTTTCCACCACTTGGCGGCTTCATCTCTTGGTTTGGTCTATCACATAACGTTGCCAGATCCACTCTTGCCTTTACGTTATCCTTTGACTTATCAGGAATGTCCATAATTGTTGCCCAAAGTGCCTCGACAACATTCTTTTCATTGTGCATCACGTCAATATTGTGTGGAAGGAGCAGGTCATCATAATAGGGGAGTCGAGTCAAGTCAGACTTATGTGTCCACATATGCTGCTCACCATATCCCACAAAACCACCTTCTGTATTGGCCACGAGCCCATCTATATGTTGACGAATTTCGGCACCAGTCATCGTTGCAGGTGGGCGGTCTGTCACTACGACACCTTACGTAAAGTTCTTGATGTCTAGGTGGAATGGATGGTCAGGAGGGAGAAATTGTCGATGTTTATCGAAGGACGAATATTTGCCACCCTTTTTCAACCAAATGAACCTAAGAGCTTCCTTGCAAACTGGGCATGGGAACTTACCGTGAACACACCAGGCGCAGAATAGCCCATACACTGGTAAGTCATGCATGGAGTACTGGTACCAAACATGCATTCTGAAGTTTGTCTTCGTAGCTCGGTCATACGTCCATACCCCTTCCTCCTAGGCACATACCAGTTCATCGATCAAAGGCTCTATGTACACGCCCATTTTATTCCCTGGGTGTCCGGGAATTATCAACGACACGAATATATTTTGCCTTTAAACTCACACATCGGGGGGGAGATTGATTGGGATAACAAACATGGGCCAACATGTGTACGGGGCAGCGGTCATTCCATAGGGATTGAACCCATCTGTGGCCAGTGCAACACGTACATTACGAGCCTCTTCAGCTTTCTCACGGTGAATGGCATCAAAGTGTTTCCATGCTTCACCATCGGATGCGTGCACCATCTTGTCAAGATTGTATTGTTTTCCATTTTGTGCCATGTCATCTGTTTCGTGGATTCCTCGGTCATGTATAGACACTGGATCCTTGGTATGAACGGAAGGTGACGTAGGATTGTCAAGGGGATGTCGAGCTGTCTCTTCTGTCCATCACCAGAATCTACCTCCATGAACCTAGACGATTTACACTTAGGGCAGTACTTTGCCTCCGCGTATTCTTTCCTAAATAGCACGCAGCCCTTCGGACAAGCATGAATCTGCTCATATGTCATCTTGAGTGCACGAAGTAGTTTCTATGCCTCGTACATGCTCTTTGGTAGAACGTGATCATCCGGAAGCAGGCTCCTAATAACCGTCAACAAGCCATCGAATGTGTCTCTACTCATGCTGTACTGCGACTTGAACGCCATTACACGCCCAATGGCATCCAATTGAGAAGCCTTTGTCTGGCCGTGAAGGGGCTTCTGTGCCGCGTTAAACATGTCGTAGAACGCCTTTGCAGTCGGCTCTGGCTCGTCATCCGTACATCCTCTCATGTACTGTGCCTCCTGATAGTCGTTCAACATATCCGCTACCCCCACATCGGCATCATAATCCTCGACACGTTGTCTCAGCACCTCCTCTCTCGTACGATGCGCTTCACCATGAAAGATCCACCGAGTATAGCCCGACGTAAATCCATTCTTCCAAATATGTTCTACCGTGGCCTTCTTTGGTTTTCTTTTTCGGTTGGCACATTTGCTGCACGGGCATGGGACTAGACTCGCTCCTTTAGCAGCTTCGCGATATGCCCGTTCCACGAAATCATCGGTCTTTCTAATCCATTCAGGGGTGACATCGTTCCTTCCTCTACGGCCCGCGTACATCCACTCACGATCCTCCATCCTCTAACATATATAACCGACTATAGTTTAATATAACATATAAGACATCTGCAAAAAATAACTCAAACCTATCAACAAAAAAATTCGGTAGCGCCTCCCCTGTACGGGGATGTTTCCAAAACCTGCAAATAAAACTAGCAGCACGATGGCTGACATCCACAAATATATCTGCAGGACGATGGTCGACAATCATACTAAAGTAATTAAACTCAGTAAACACACATACTAAAGTAATTAAACTCATTAAAATCAGTAAACTCAATAATTGACACACATAGTATAAACTCACTAAACACACATACTAAAGTAATTAAACTCAGTAAACTCACTAAATTCAATAAACATGTAGTATAAATTTAATAAACACACATAATGAACTCACTAAACCCACTAAATTCATTATACACACATAATATAATATGAAAATCACTAAATCACATATGACAATATGAAACTCACTGAATTTGGGATGGAACCGGGATTGAAGACGGGTGCGATGGCGGGCGAGGGCACGAGCAACGGTGGGGGAGGGTGCGGCCGATGGTGGCCGGTCGCGGCGTCGGCGGGCAAGGCGAGGGAGCGGCGGCGAGCGAGGTGAGGGTGTGGAGAGAGCGGCGGCGCGGGCGAGGAGGAAGCGGCAGCGCGGGCGAGACAGAGAGGAGGAGATGAATGAGGGAGCGGCTGCTGGGTAAGTTGAAGTTCTTTGCCGAGTGCCCGCGATCCGGCACTCAGCAAAGATTTTTTTTTATTTTTAAATATGCTTTGTTGAGTGCCCATGATCTGGCACTCGGCACAGCCTTCTTTGCCGAGTGTCCTAGGGCTAACACTCGGCAAAGATTAAAAAAATGTTCTTTGCTGAGTGCCCCACGGCTGACACTCGGCAAAGAATGGATTTAGAGATTTTGCCGAGTGTCCCACGACTGACACTTGGCAAAGAAGTCTTTGCCGAGTGCCATCCTTAGACACTCGGCACAGTATATTTTTATTTTTTTGTTTTTCTTACCAAACTTTTTGTATTATGTTCCCACACTATGTAGACCTACATGTACCATTTTGGCACAATTAATAAAGTGTTTCCTATAACTATTGGATTTAGTTCGTTTAATGGAATTTTCTTAGATAATTCATATTTGAACTGCAAGTCACTCGGAACATGGAAAACCGTGCATGCAAAAATGATATTCATGCTATTTAGCACAAGGTACGACCGATTTCAGGAGCGGATCGGAAACTTCGAGCACCAAGCTCACTAAACATGGTCGTGAACTTGCCATCCAACTGTTTCAAAATTGTATAAAACACAAATAAAGTCAGAAAATCATGAAACTTGTCCACATGTCATGATACCATATATAGAGGCTGTGATAAAAATTTGATAATGTTTCGAGAAAGTTGTGATGCAGTATGTGTAGAAACCTAAACGATCTACACATGAAATTATAGAGTTTCAATGTAGTTCTTCTAGGTTTCTACACATAGTGTCTCACAACTTTCTCGAAACATTATCAATTTTTTATCACAGTCTCTACATATGATATCATGACCTGTGGACAAGTTTCATGATTTTCTGACTTTGTTTGTGTTTTATACAATTTTTAAACAACTGGTTGGCAAGTTCACGGCCATGTTTAGTGAGCATGTTGCTCGAAGTTTTCGGTCCGCTCCTGAAATCGTTCGTACTTGTGCTGAATAGCGTGGGTATCATTTTTGCATGCACGGTTTTCCAAGTTTCGAGTGACTTGCAGTTCAAATCTGAATTTTTCGAAGAAATTCAAATAAACGAACTAAATCTCCTAGCTATTGAAAACACTGTTATAATTGTCCCAAAATGGTACATGTAGGTCTACATAGTGTAGGAACATACCACAAAAAGTTTGGTTGGCAAAATAAATAAAAATAAAAATATGCTTTACCGAGTGCCCAAAAAAGGCACTCGGTAAAGAAGGCTTTGCCGAGTGTGAGCTGGTTGACACTCGACAAAGAATCTTCTTTACCGAGTGCCAACGCTCGGCCCTCGGCAAAGGTTAACGGTTGTCAGCTTTAGATGGCCGCTGACGGCCCTTTGCCGAGAGCCACCTCCGCCGAGTGTTTGGCCGTCGGCAAAGGCGTCTTTGCCGAGTATATTTCTGTGTCGAGAGTTCTACACTTGATAAACGTGCTCGTTACCGAGAGCAGGACTTTACTAAGTACGGCTCTTGGCAAAAACGTCTTTATCGGTGCTCGACAAAACACTCGACAAAGCGCCGGATTAATTAGTACTGCATACTCGTAGTCGGTACCCCGGAGACGCAAGAGACTCACCAACCAACCACCGCCTTCTGATTCCCTTGCGTCTGCATGCGTGCTCTCCAACCGAGCAGACAGTGTTGGTGGTAGTAGTACATGTACTGGCCTCTTGGAGAAGTGGGAGATCTCAGCTGCTGCTGCCTGCTGGCTCCTCTCTTCTGCCGCACCGCACGGGGAACATGTGCTTCTTGTGCTGTGCCAGTGCCATGCATGCATCCAACTGTTCCTTACGTAAGTGTGTGCGTGAGCGGCGTGGTCAGGGCGCTCGGTCGGTCGGTTGCTGCGCGTTCACGCCTGAAAAATCGCCGTCGAGATGCGCGCGCGCGTGGCTCCGCTCCACCGGGGCTTCTTCTGATCTGATTAATTAATAAATTAATTAATAAGCACGCTCGCCGCTCGGCCAGGTTGCATGCACGAGTTGTCCGGTGCGTGTCGGCACGGGCACGGGCACGGGCGCATGCGCGGAGTCCACGCGACCCGGCCCCACGGACGCCGACGCCGACGCCGACGCCGACGTGATAGATGGCGTCGTCCTGTGTCCTGCAAAAAGATCCTGCTGTCCTTGTTCAGAAAACAAAAGAAAACCCTCCTGTCCACGGCGACGACGCGCTCTGCCAGCCAGACGACGCTGCACGCTGCACCTGCATGCACGCACCAAACCACCGGCTTTGCTCGCGCTGGTGTGTGGCACGTGCGTGCTAGCAGTGGCAAGTCTGTTTGGTTTGGAGTAATCAGGTATTAGGGATTTTGCAAAATTAAGGTTATGACAATTGGTTGAATATGAAGGGAAAATATCATGGTGTTCCGAAGCATTTCTTTAAGATTAGTCCCAGAGTTTTGTACATACCTAGGGATGATAATGGATCGTGATCCAAATATTTCTTCATAAAATGATAGAGCCCTAAATAATTATTAGTTCAAAAATGAATAGAAATAGAGCTCGATCCTAGTCCGATCCGATCCTTAAATGTTATAGTGTAAAATTTAGAGCTCATCGTCACTTCTATACATACCATGAACCTTTGTGATACATCGCAATCTTGTACCAAAGATATTCATTCTTTGATATCACATACTCGAGGGAGGGGCGGTAGGCCCTTGGATAGGCGGTAGTGGAGCGGCGACACAGGTCCCTCTCCTACCTATACTCTTGTTTGCTCTTATTAAATAAAATGTTTAGTATATTCTATATGGGAAATTGTCATCATAGTGTTGAGCACCAGATTGAGGCTGGGATCGGACGGCCCGCGGTCCGGACGGTCCGTGCGCGTAGAACCGACGGTTCGCGCGCGTAGAACCGATTAGGGTCCGAGTTTTTTTGCTGTGTTTGTTGGCTGGATTCACGGAATTAGCTCGAGGAGTTTGTTTGTAACGGGTCTAGCCCCCTTCTCTATAAATACAGAGGAATACGGCCGATTTGTAATCATCAATCGAATCAATAACCAGTTTATCTCGCATTTATTTCTTGTACATTTAGGAATAGTTCTAGTCTAGTTCTAGTTTAGCCTTCCAATCCCCAAATTCTCTGCCACTTCGACTCTACGTCGATTAGAGGAGTCTAGGTTGGCCTGCTGAGCCTAGACAACACCTAAGATCTCTCCTCCCCGACGAGATCCCTCCCGGGAGCGAGATCCAAGCACCGTCGGCGACCTTCGCCGCCCCTACGCACGCGTGGGCCGTCCGGCCGTCAGGCAGAAAACCCTAAGCCCTGCACTAGGTCACGGACCGTTCGGTCCCTGGCTGCGGACCGTCCGCGCTTGTGCAGTGAGCACCGCCGCCAGTTCTCATGCAGTGATTGGCGCCCAGAAAAGACACCAACACACTTTTTGGTGACTCTGCTGGGACAACACATATAGACTCATCAAATCAGACCTCAATGGCCGGTTTAAGGGATAGTTCTAAAGTTTCCCCTAGCAATATCATAGAGCCGACTTGGGAAACCTTACCGGCTGACGAACAACTCCAGTTCGAGGAGCACAAGGAGCAGCTGATCCAAGAGGTAAAGGCGAAGTTCCTGGCCAACTTCAAGGTAGACAGGAACAACAAGGTCATTCGGCAACGGGCGACGGATCTGACTTCGCTTTGACCTACCACGACTACCCCCAAGGTAAGCCACACAAACGAGCTACAATCTCTTAAGAATTATATAGATGAACAGTGAGAACAAATGCAAAATATCATAGGGGGTATGCAAAATGATTATAGGAGGCTAGTACGTGTGTTTGATAAAACTACTGTTGCAAATTTTCCTTCGCACGAGGTTAAATTGGGAGAAAACACGCGTAATTCATCGGCTACAAGTTGTCACGACCATTTACAACCCCTTTATGGGATGCCGATGGACACATACTCTGAGCAACCACAAATCGACAGTGAATTAGCCGATCTACACATGTTCGGACCGTCCGCACGTGAGCACGGACCGTCCAGGCCAGCAACGACCGATCCCAATTTTAATGAATTACCGAGACATGCGTCCGAGCCCCAACGTATTGCGCAAACTCTAAACTACCCAGTCGGACCGTCCGCATACAGCGACGGACAGTCTGCGTACAATCACGGACGGTCCGGGCACATACCTGGACAGTCCGCGCATACCGCCGGACGGTCCGCATATCCAACCGGACGGTTCGCGCACAGAGTTTTTTGAGGAGGATTGTTACATAAATCCTCGCCCGTCCCAGCAACACTTTCCATCACACTATACAATGCATCAGCCCATTAATACATAATCCCAAGCCCATGGGAGCGAGTACTTTTCGGCCCCGCCTAGAAGGCCAGAAAGGAACGATCAATCCTATGAACCATATAGGGCAAATAGTAATGCACCACATAGCTCAAACCAATGGGGGGAGACAACATGCTAATATCCAGCCAACCCCACCTATGTTTGACCAGAGAGCCGGTGGTCTCGCACCGGCTGCCATTGATATAGTGAGGGAGGAAATAGTCGGGGCGTTCCGGGATAAGCTCGGAGTAAGCATGGTCCCTAGGGGGCAATCATATCGGAAACCTTATGACAGCCGATTTGATCATCACCCATACCCACAGGGAACCAGGATACCCGAATTCGCAAAATTTTCGGGTGACCAAGGAAAAAGCACACGTGAACACATAGGCCAGTTTCTAGCACAATTAGGAGAATTGGCCGACACAGCAGCATTTCGCGTGCGTTTATTTTCGTTATCTTTGACAGGAACGACATTCACATGGTATGCCACATTGCCTCCTAATTCTATTTCGTCATGGGGGGATTTAGAACAAAAATTCCATGATCACTTTTTCTCCGGTGATTATGAGTTAGATTTGGTAGACCTAGTGGCCCTGCGACAGGGGAAAGACGAATCGGTTAATGACTATATCCAGAGATTCCGGGATATAAGAAACCGATGCTTTCAAATTCATTTAGCAGAAAAACAACTATCAGGATTAGCCTTTAATGGGCTGCGATATTATTTAAAAGAAAGATTAGAAGGCATCCGATTTTTCACGCTAGCACAATTACACCAAAGAGCTTTGGCCTGTGAAAGCCGAAGCAAAGAAACTGCCAAAACTATTTGTCACAATGTCCATATAGTAGAGTGCGACCAAAGTAGCTCGGACGACGAATCAACAAAAGTATACACTACTGAAATGGTTTGGCCAAAGCAGGCCAAATCTTCGGCTTGTTCCTCCTTACAGCCGGTTCAAAAGAAAAAGCAAGAGGAGGTTTGTCGGCGTTTCGAGACCGGGGGGTCCCTAAGCCAACGAGTGAGTGTGCCTCGTGCCCCAGCCCAGATGGGTCGAGCGCGTGGGCGAGCGCGAAGGGGGGAAAGCGAGGTGGCCGGAGCCGAGTCGTGAGGGAGGTGGAGATCCCGCGGCCTTCGTGTTCGTCCCGCGCCCAGGTCGGGTGCGCTTGCAGTAGGGGGTTACAAGCGTCCACGCGGGTGAGGGAAGCGAGCGGCCCCAAGAGAGCGCCTGCCCCTGCCCTCGTTCCCGCGGGGCCAACCTTCTCTAAGAAGGCCCTGGTCCTTCCTTTTATAGGCGTAAGGAGAGGATCCAGGTGTACAATGGGGGTGCAGCAGAGTGCTACGTGTCTAGCGGGGGAGAGCTAGCGCCCTAGGTACATGCCAATGTGGCAGCCGGAGAGAACTTGGCACCCAGCTGGTGTGGTGTCGTGGCTGTCGGAGGAGTAACGGAGCCTGGTGGAGGGACAGCTGTCGGAACAGTTGGGCTCTTGCTGACGTCCTCCTGCTTCCGTAAGGGAGCTGAGAGCCACCGTCGTCATGGGTCTAGCGGGGCGCCATCATTGCCTATCTGGCGGAGCTAGCCAGATGGGACGTCGGTCTTGTTCTCTGTGGCCCAAGTCGGCTCGGGTAGGGTGATGATGGCGCTTCCTGTTGACGTGGCGGACTTGTGCCCTAGGTCGGGCGACGTGGAGGCTCCTCCGAGGCCGAGGCCGAGTCTGTCTTCCATGGCCGAGGCCGAGCCCGAGCTCCTGGGTCGGGCGAGGCGGAGGTCGTTCGGCAGAGGCCAGGGCGGAGTCCGAGCCCTGGGTCGGGCGGAGCGGAGTTCACCGTCTTCTGGGGCCTTAGCCCGAGTCCGAGCCCTGGGTCGGGCGGAGCGGAGTTCGCCGTCTTCCGGGGCCTTAGCCCGAGTCCGAGCCCTGGGTCGGGCGGAGCGGAGTTCGCCGTCTTCCGGGGCCTTAGCCCGAGTCCGAGCCCTGGGTCGGGCGGAGCGGAGTTCGCCGTCTTCCGGGGCCTTAGCCCGAGTCCGAGCCCTGGGTCGGGCGGAGCGGAGTTCGCCGTCTTCCGGGGCCTTAGCCCGAGTCCGAGCCCTGGGTCGGGCGGAGCTTCCTATGGCGCCTTTGACAAGGCCTGGCTGCCTGTCAGTCTCACTCTGTCAAGTGGCACCGTAGTTGGGACGGCGCAGGCGGTGCTGTCCTTTTGTCAGACCGGTCAGTGGAGCGGCGAAGTGACGGCGGTCACTTCGGCTTTGCCAGGGGGCGCGCGTCAGGATAAAGGTGCCAGGCTACCTTTGCGTTAAATGCCCCTGTGACTTGGTCGGTTGGTGCGGCGATTTAGTCAGGGTTGCTTCTTAACGAAGGCAAGGCCTCGGGCGAGCCGGAGATGCGTCTGCCGTAAAAAAGGGGGCCTCGGGCGAGACGGAAACACCTCAGGGTCGGCTGCCCTTGCCCGAGGCTAGGCTCGGGCGAGGCGTGATCGAGTCGCTCGTATGGACTGATCCCTGACTTAATCGTACCCATCAGACCTCTGCAGCTTTATGCTGATGGGGGTTACCGGCTGAGAATTAGGCGTCTTGAGGGTACCCCTAATTATGGTCCCCGACAGTAGCCCCCGAGCCTCGAAGGGAGTGTTAGCACTCGCTTGGAGGCTTTCGTCGCACTTTTTTGCAAGGGGACCAGCCTTTCTCGGTTGCATTTTGTTCCGGTGGGTGCGCGCGAGCGCACCCGCCGGGTGTAGCCCCCGAGGCCTCGGAGGAGTGGTTTCACTCCTTCGAGGTCTTAATGCCTTGCGTAACGCTTCGGCTGGTCTGGTGGTTCCCTCATGCGAACTGGCCGTAGCCCGGGTGCACTGTCGGGGCCCAAGTTCTCGGGCTGGTATGTTGACGCTGTCAACGGTTTGGCCGGAGCCGGGTTTGCGAGAGCAGCCCCCGAGCCTCCGCACAGGGCGAGAGGGCGATCAGGGACAGACTCGGCTTTTTTACATACGCCCCTACGTCGCCTTTCCGCAAGGAGGAGGGGGGGGAGAGCGCCATGTTACCCTCGATGGGCACCGAACATGGTGTCTCCGGTGAGCTGCAAGCGGGTAATCCGAGTGGACGTCCGTGCCCCGTTCGTTGGGGGTCAGCTAGGGGCCCGGAGGCACGCCCAAAAGTACTTGCGGGTGATCTGCCGGACCCAGTCCCCTGGCGACGGGGTCCGAGGGCTCGATGCCTCCCTCCGATGGGATTCCGTTACAGGATCGTTCCCGCTGGTCTCGGAAATGTCCTAGGGTACCTCGGGAGCGCAGCCCGAGCCTCGGTTATGTATCGAACGTACCCCTGGTCATCCCTCGCTCGGTGTCTGAGGCGACTGTGAACCCTTCGGGGGGCCAGCCTTCGAACCCCTGATCAGTAATGGGCGCGGAGCCCGAGTAGCCTGAGGCGGCCGTGGAACCTTTCGGGAGGCCGACCTTCGAACCTCTGACCAGTAGTGGGTGTCGGGCCCACGCGATCTGAGGCGGCTGTTGAACCCTTCGAGGGGCCAGCCTTCGAACCCCTGATCAGTAAGGAGGCTCGGAGCCTAGTTCCTTCACGGGGAAGTATCCCTTTAGGGGTATCCCCTTTCCCGGTCCCTGTTGCAAGAGATAGAGAAAGAGGAAAAAGGAAAAAGGATACGAAATTGAACAACGCGGCGTACCTTTTTTGGCGCGGTCGTTTTGGCGAAGGCGAAGCGTCGCCAGCTGCTCCTGCCAGAAGCGCCGCCTGTCCAGCCGCGGAGTTAATGCGACGGGGCGAGTAGTTGGCGGGGCCACCGTTTCGTGCGCGAGCCGTTCGAGGAACGGCTGTTTCGCTTCGCGTTTTTTGAACCCCGCGTCCGGTCCGGGCGGAACGTTGGAACCGTCTTCGCCTTGGTCTTTATATACCCCGGAGAGGGTCCGGTGACGGTTCTTGACTCCGCTTCTTGTCTCCCTCTTAGGTTTTTTGCAGCCTGAGAGATCTAGCCAGGGAAAAGAAAACCGCCCTCCCTGTCCTTCGCGCCGCCACCCTTCCCGCTCGGCGATGGCTGACCGGGTGACCATCATCTCGCCGCGCGACCCATGGCCCTTCTCTACGGTGACGGCGAGTGATCTGGAGGATCTCGTCGGCGAGGGTTTGCTCCGCCCTCTCACCGATGAGCAGCGGCCGGAATGGATTCCTCCCACGGGCGGAGTCACTCCATCCCCACCGCCGGGGTACGTTGTGAGCTTCGTCTCCTTCCATGAGCGGGGATTTGGTGTGCCGACGAGCCGCTTTATGCGGGCTATCCTGTTCCATTATGGGGTGGAGTTGCATAACCTCACCCCCAACTCCATCTCGCAGGCCGCTATCTTCGTAGCGGTGTGCGAAGGGTATTTGGGGATCGCCCCCCATTGGGATTTGTGGACCCATCTCTTCTTCGCTGAGCTTTTTGCCTTGCCGACGGGGGAGAGGAAGGTCCGCGCAGCGGTGCGGGCCGGCGGCTGCACCCTTTTGTTGAGGCAGTCGCGGTCGTCGCAGTACATCCCTGCCGTCCTCGCATCCTCGAACAAGGGGTGGCAGCGCCGGTGGTTCTACCTCCGGAATGACGATGAGTTGCTCCCACCGTTCTCTCAGCGGGTCGTCACCGCCGCCACCGACGCCTGGCGCCACGGGACTCCACACGAGAGGCAGAAGAACCTCGAACCTCTTCTCCAGGCCCTGAAGGCGCTGCGGGAGGGAGGACTCACCGCCGCGGGAGTGGTTGCCGCCATCCACCGTCGGAGAGTGCTCCCCTTGGCGGAGCGGCGGCAGCCGCTTTGGGAGATGACCCTGGAGGCCGACTGGGAGGGGTCGCGAATGTCCCCTGATTCTCTTCCCCTCGACGCCCTCCAATGGCGGGTATCGGCCGCGATGGGGAAGCCGGACCCCACGCCTTCTCCCAGCCTCGGATGCGCCCCGACCAGGGGTGCGTGACTCTGGTGAGTGTTCGCTCCTTCCTTCTTCATACACCGGGTTGCTCCTGGTTCTCACGACTGGGTTTCTTTCCCCCCCCTCTTTAGGAGGTGGGGTGGCACAAACCCTCCCTGCCGCGGGTCCCGGAGGACGCGGTGGAGCGGGCAGCGCGGCGGGTCACCACGGAGGAGGAGAAGAAGAAGAAGGATGCGGAGAAGGCCCGGGCCCACAAGCGGAGGCGGGCTCGGGACGCCTTGGAGAAACGCCGTCGCCAGCAGGAGAGGGAAGGACTCCCAAGGGAGCCGTCGCCGGAGACATCCGATGACGATGGTGAGGAGGAGGAGGACGACATGGCCGCCCGTCTCGGCCTCAGCCCCAGCTTGGGGTGTGGCCAGGAGCCGTCGAGTCAGCCCTCGAGCGAGCCGATGCCGTCGGTTCTTGGAGCCGGGACGCCGGATCCCCGACCCGAGGGGCGGGGGCAACCCGAGAGGGTACTTGACCCCTCGGCTGGAGGAGCTGACACGACTCCAGGGAGCCGGGCCGAGGTACCCGTCCCTCGAGAGCTGCCGCCCGCGCCGGCAGCGCGGGGGAGCGGTCCTCAGGTCGCCATGGCGGCGCCTGGGCAGTCCGCCTCCCGGGCGTCAGGGGCGCCCAAAGCGAGGGTGGTGCCGAGGCTGTCAGCGAAGCGGACCTCGGCGGCGGTTCCAGGGAGCGGGAGCCAAGAGACCTCCCCCCAGGCACGGTTGATCATGGCCCGGAGCGGGTAAGTATCTTGGAATGTCTTCGTCCCGGCGTTTCATTCGTACGTCCCGGCCGTGACTTTCCCTTTCTTCTTTTTTCCAGCAAGCGAAGCCATGGTCATACCGACCTCGCGCCCCGGAAAGCCCTTAAGACGGCGTCGGTCCGGGCGGCTGGCGCCACCCCGGGCCCTGCCGCTCAGCCGACCCTTTCGCAGGGCATTTCGCCGCATGGGGCTCGGGCGTCGCATGTCTCGGGGGAGCAGGTTCCCGAGGTGGGCTCTTCTGCCGAGGCGGCCATCGTGATCGGGGAGGCGGCCGGCGCCGACGCGGTCCCGAGCCCGCTTGCCGTGCCGGCAATGCCGGCGCCTGCCGCCACCGCAGTCGCCGCCGTCCCAGTCGGAGAGCAGCTGGTTGCTGCCAGCGTCGAGATGGCTGCAGCGTCGGTGCCCAGGGCCTCGGAAGAGGTGGGCGTGGACGCGCAGTTCATCCAGGCGGGCGGCAGCCTCATTGCTGTGTGGCGGAGCCCTGAGGCCCGGCGCCAGTTGCTCCGATTCCGGACCCGCGAGGCCTCGGACCCTATCTTCGTTCTTGACGATGAACAGGAGGACCAGTCCTGGGACGAGCTCCGCAAGCGTGCGGAAGCAACGGTGGGGTCGCTCCGATCGTCGCTGGAGGTTCTCTGCAGGGACGTCCCCAAAATCCTCCAGGTAACGGTTTTAGGCATACCTTTTCCTTCCTGTGAGTGAGGCGTTCGTCGTGACGCCTTGTTTTCCTTTCCCAGGATCTGACGGATCGGAGCGCCGCCAAGTCGTCGTTCATCCGCCGCGAGGCCGATGTCTAGGGCTCGCTGCGATCCCTGAGGACCTCGCTCGCCGGGGCTACCGCGCGCCTTTCTCAACAGGACGCTAAGATAGCGGACCTCCAGTTGCTCTGCGCTGACCTGAGGGCCGAGGCGGCGACGACGCGCGCGGAGGCGCTACGGCAGCGGTCAGAGTTCATCCAGGTTGCCGAGGAGCGGGACCAATCTCGGGGCCAGGCTGCCGAGGCCGAAAGCCGGGCTAAGACCCTCGCGGCCGATCTAGCCGCAGCCCAAGTCGCGGCCTCGGAGCAGTGCATCGGAGCCGGAGGTATGCCTCGACCGTCCTCGGTTCTTGTTCTTGTCCGTTTCTTCTGCTTGTGCTTGAGGTCTTTCTTCTGGTTGTTCGCAGAGCTCGAGTCTGCCCTTGACGAGTCTGCCAAAGCGCTCGCCGAGGCGCTTGCTGGAGCTGCCGAGCAGAGGGAGGCCGACCTCGCGGCCATGTCCGAGGCCGTCTCGGATGTTTATCGGATCCTTGGCCCCGGCGACTTCCCTTCAGGAAGCTCCCCTCAAAGCCGTCTTCAAGCCTTAGGTGATTACGCGCGCGGTAAAGTCCGCGGGGCGCTACACCACGGCGTCAGGCGGGCCTTCGCCGTGCTCGCTTCCCATTACGTTGTGGACCTGGAGCGGGTCAGTGAGGGGTATTGTCTTCCTGACGAAGACGAAGCCGCCCTGGCAGAAGTTCAGCGGCTCGACGCGGTCGCCGCGGGTCCGAGCGCGGCGCTGGCGACCACCTTTAAGGCGGAGATCCTTCCTCCTGCGCCGCCGCTGGAAGCGGAGGTGGACCTTACCGACGGCGGGGGCGGAACTGAGGGCGCGGCGCCTTCGCAAGGCGGCGCCTGACTTTTGTTGGGGCAGTTTCTGTTGGATGTGCGCTTTACCGCAGCCGCTGAGGCCTGGACACTTTACTTTTCTTGCGTGAAGTCGTACTCTCTTCTCTTTCAATTTGCGCGCCTGGCCTAACTTGTCAACAACAGGGTGATTTCCCGAGTTGGGTCCTTTTTCGTGGCAGGCGATGAGTGAGGTGTCCCTAGCCCGGAGGCATAGGTGTTCCTCGGCTCAGTCGGTCTCGCCACTTATTTGTACCCACGTTCGCTCCTCGGGACCCTGCTTCTGACACATCCGGGAGAACGCAAAAGCCCCTTCTTGATCGAAAATTTTTTGACGCGAAAAAGTGCATCCAATCTCGACGCGGAGGGGTTCCCCCTTTTTAGCCCCCGAGGGAGGGTCGGGCTCCGCCAAGGCGAGGCCGACCCTTCCTTGATGACTGATACTCGCGTGTGAGCGGGGGAAGGGCGCAGCCCCCGGGCGTCATCCGTGCAGAGGCCATTTGACGAGTCGGGCTCCTGCCCGAATATCCGGCGAGTGCTCGGTGACATCCCTCGGTATGCCGGGCATGTCCGAGGGACCCCACGCAAAAATGTCGGCGTTTGCGCGGAGAAAGTCGACGAGCACTGCTTCCTATTTGGGGTCGAGCCCGGAACTGATCCGGATCTGCTTGGAGGTGTCGTCATTGGGGTTGAGAGGGACGGCCTTGACCGTCTCCGCTGGCTCGAAGTTGCCGGCGTGTCGCTTCACGTCCGGCACCTCTCGGGAGAGGTTTTCTAGGTCGGCGATGAGGGCCTCGGATTCGGCGAGGGCCTCGGCGCACTCCACGCACTCCACATCGCATTCGAACGCGTGTTTGTACGTGGGGCCGACGGTGATGACCCCGTTGGGGCCCGGCATCTTGAGCTTCAGGTAGGTGTAGTTGGGGATGGCCATGAACTTCGCGTAGCATGGCCTCCCCAATACTGCATGGTAGGTTCCTCAGAACCCGACCACCTCGAACGTCAAAGTCTCCCTTCGGAAGTTGGAGGGTGTTCCGAAGCAGACAGGAAGGTCGAGCCGTCCGAGGGGTTGGACGCGCTTCCCAGGAATGATCCCGTGGAAGGGCGCAGTGCCTGCTCGGACGGAGGACAGATCGACGCGCAGGAGCCTAAGGGTCTCGGCGTAGATGATATTGAGGCAGCTGCCCCCATCCATCAGGACCTTGGTGAGTCTAACGTCACCGAGGATGGGGTCGACGACGAGCAGGTACTTCCCCGGGCTCGGCACGTGGTCGGGGTGGTCATCTTGGTCGAAGGTGATGGGCTTGTCGGACCAGTCTAGGTAGACTGGCGCCGCCACCTTCACCGAGCAGACCTCCCGACGCTCTTGCTTACGATGCCGAGCCGAGGCATTCACCGCGTGCCCTCCGTAGATCATGAAGCAGTCGCGGACCTCGGGGAACTCTCCTGCTTGGTGATCTTCCCTTTTGTCGTCGTCGCGGGCCCTGCCACCCTCTGCGGGTGGCCCGGCCTTGTGGAAGTGGCGCCGAAGCATGACGCACTCCTCGAGGGTGTGCTTGACGGGCCCCTGATGGTAAGGGCACGTCTCCTTGAGCATCTTGTCGAAGAGGTTGGCACCTCCGGGGGGCTTCCGAGGGTTCTTGTACTCGGCGGCGGCGACAAGATCTGCGTCGGCGGCGTCACGTTTCGCTTGCGACTTCTTCTTGTCTTTCTTCTTGGCGTCGCGCGGAGTAGACGCCTCGGGAGCATCTTCCGATGGGCGGCCCTAGGGCTGCTTGTCCTTTCGGAAGATGGCCTCGACCGCCTCCTGGCCAGAGGCGAACTTGGTGGCGATGTCCATCAGCTCGCTCGCCCCGGTGGGGGTCTTGCGACCCAACTTGCTCACCAGGTCACGGCAGGTGGTGCCGGCAAGGAAAGCGCCGATGACATCGGAGTCGGTGATGTTGGGCAGCTCGGTGCGCTGCTTCGAGAATCGCTGGATGTAGTCCCGAAGAGACTCTCCCGGCTGTTGCCGGCAGCTTCGGAGGTCCCAGGAATTCCCGGGGCGCACGTACGTGCCCTGGAAGTTGCCGGCGAAAGCTCGGACCAAATCCTCCCAGTTGGAAATCTGCCCCGGAGGCAGGTGCTCCAACCAAGCGCGAGCAGTGTCGGAGAGGAACAGGGGGAGGTTGCGGATGATGAGGTTGTCGTCGTCCGTTCCACCCAGTTGACAGGCCAGGCGGTAGTCCGCGAGCCACAATTCTGGTCTCGTTTCCCCCGAGTACTTTGTGATAGTAGTTGGGGGTCGGAATCGGGCCGGAAACGGCGCCCGCCGAATGGCCCGGCTGAAGACCTGCGGACCGGGTGGTTCGGGCGAGGGACTCCGATCCTCCCCGCTGTCGTAGCGTCCCCCACGCCTGGGGTGATAGCCTCGGCGCACCCTTTCGTCGAGGCGAGCCCGACGGTCGCGATGAGGGTGCTCGTCGCCGAGGTGGCCCGGGGCCGCAGGCGCGGTGTTGCGCGTGTGCCCGGTGTAGACCGAGGCTTCCCGCATGAGTCGGGAAGTCGCAGCACGAGGTTCCGAGGGGTACCCCTGCCTTCGGGAGGCAGAGCTCTCGGCCCGCCGGGCCGCAGCGCCTTCCAGGAGATGCTTGAGCTCTCCCTGGATTCGCCGACCCTCGGTGGTTGATGACTCCGGCATCGCGCGGAGGAGCATCGCTGCGGCTGCCAGGTCCTGACCGGTCCCGCTGGACGCGGGTGGCGGCCTGTCCCTGGCATCGTTGGCGATGCGGTGCTGGAGACCCTGGGGCAGGTGACGTATTTCTCCGGCCGGGGGCTGGCCCGCCCATACCTGCCCGACGTCCCGGCGGATCGACTCGAGCGCTCCTGCCCCCTCGTCGAGCCTGGCCTGCGCCCCGCGGACTTGCTCGAGCTGTGGGTCGTGACCCCCGCCGGAACGGGGACCACAGCTAGCTCCCGCGGGATGTCGGCACGAGGCACTGGCCTAGGGAGATCACCATCCTCCGGCATGCCGAGACGGTTGCCTCCGGAGGGATCCCCTAGCTCGACGTGGAAACATTCGCGGCTCGGGCCGCAGTCCTTGTCGTCAAGGCTACGGCTGCCGTCGGAACAGTCGGAGAGGCAGTAGTTGCATGCGGTCATGAAGCCCCGCATGGCACTGGGGTTGCCAGATCCAGAGAAATCCCAGCAGATGCTGGGGTCGTCATCTTCCTCGGACCCAGAGGGCCCGTAGGTCGAGACGCCCGTCAATCGGTCCCAAGGCAACCGCACACGAAACCCAAAAGAGGTTGCACTCGCCTCAGCGTGAGCGCCCGCCATAGCGAGGTCGCTAGGCGGGTTGAGGTCGAGTCGAAATGACGAAGGATGGGAATCAGTCGGTACCTTTTGGTCGACGAGGAGCGACGAAGTCACATCGGGGACTGATCACGCCGTCGTCCTGGGTACGAGGGCGACGTCCTGCAGGCCCTCCGTGAGCGTGCTGGCGTCGTCCACTTGCTCGGGGTTGGCGTGTTGCGGGGGGACGGCGCTCGCCTTCGCCTCAAACGCGAGGGCGACGCCCGACGCGTCCTCCGTTGGGGCGCTGGGGATGTCGATTCGCTCGACAGCCGACGGAGCGCAGCCTCCCGCTCGGCCCTGGTTGCCCCGCCTCCTCCTCCGATGGCGAGGGAGAGGATGGGGCAAGCTCGAATGTTGTTCTTCCCCCACGCGGGGAAGACATCGTCGATTCCGCCGCCGGTGGGCGGGCTGTCGGCCACCATTGTCGCCGTCGCGCGGCGGTGGAAGGAGTATCATGTCGTAGCTGCCGTCGAAAGACATGAACTCGAGACTCCCGAAATGGAGCACCGTCCCGGGTTGGAGAGGTCGTTGGAGACTGCCCATCTGGAGCTTGACGGGAAACTGCTCGTCAACACGCAGCAGGCCCCTACCTGGCGCGCCAACTGTCGGCGTTTCGAGACCGGGGGGTCCCTAAGCCGACGAGTGAGTGTGCCGCGTGCCCCAGCCCAGATGGGTCAAGCGTGTGGGCGAGCGCGAAGGGGGGAAAGCGAGGTGGTCGGAGCCGAGTCGTGAGGGAGGTGGAGATCCCGCGGCCTTCGTGTTCGTCCCGCGCCCAGGTCGGGTGCGCTTGCAGTAGGGGGTTACAAGCGTCCACGCGGGTGAGGGAAGCGAGCGGCCCCAAGAGAGCGCCTGCCCCTGCCCTCGTTCCCGCGGGGCCAACCTTCTCTAAGAAGGCCCTGGTCCTTCCTTTTATAGGCGTAAGGAGAGGATCCAGGTGTACAATGGGGGTGCAGCAGAGTGCTACGTGTCTAGCGGGGGAGAGCTAGCGCCCTAGGTACATGCCAATGTGGCAGCCGGAGAGAACTTGGCACCCAGCTGGTGTGGTGTCGTGGCTGTCGGAGGAGTAACGGAGCCTGGTGGAGGGACAGCTGTCGGAACAGTTGGGCTCTTGCTGACGTCCTCCTGCTTCCGTAAGGGAGCTGAGAGCCACCGTCGTCATGGGTCTAGCGGGGCGCCATCATTGCCTATCTGGCGGAGCTAGCCAGATGGGACGTCGGTCTTGTTCTCTGCGGCCCAAGTCGGCTCGGGGTAGGGTGATGATGGCGCTTCCTGTTGACGTGGCGGACTTGTGCCCTAGGTCGGGCGACGTGGAGGCTCCTCCGAGGCCGAGGCCGAGTCTGTCTTCCATGGCCGAGGCCGAGCCCGAGCTCCTGGGTCGGGCGAGGCGGAGGTCGTTCGGCAGAGGCCAGGGCGGAGTCCGAGCCCTGGGTCGGGCGGAGCGGAGTTCACCGTCTTCCGGGGCCTTAGCCCGAGTCCGAGCCCTGGGTCGGGCGAAGCGGAGTTCGCCGTCTTCCGGGGCCTTAGCCCGAGTCCGAGCCCTGGGTCGGGCGGAGCAGAGTTCGCCGTCTTCCGGGGCCTTAGCCCGAGTCCGAGCCCTGGGTCGGGCGGAGCGGAGTTCGCCGTCTTCCGGGGCCTTAGCCCGAGTCCGAGCCCTGGGTCGGGCGGAGCGGAGTTCGCCGTCTTCCGGGGCCTTAGCCCGAGTCCGAGCCCTGGGTCGGGCGGAGCGGAGTTCGCCGTCTTCCGGGGCCTTAGCCCGAGTCCGAGCCCTGGGTCGGGCGGAGCTTCCTATGGCGCCTTTGACAAGGCCTGGCTGCCTGTCAGTCTCACTCTGTCAAGTGGCACCGTAGTTGGGACGGCGCAGGCGGCGCTGTCCTTTTGTCAGACCGGTCAGTGGAGCGGCGAAGTGACGGCGGTCACTTCGGCTCTGCTAGGGGGCGCGCGTCAGGATAAAGGTGTCAGGCTACCTTTGCGTTAAATGCCCCTGTGACTTGGTCGGTTGGTGCGACGATTTAGTCAGGGTTGCTTCTTAACGAAGGCAAGGCCTCGGGCGAGCCGGAGATGCGTCTGCCGTAAAAAAGGGGGCCTCAGGCGAGACGGAAACACCTCAGGGTCGGCTGCCCTTGCCCGAGGCTAGGCTCGGGCGAGGCGTGATCGAGTCGCTCGTATGGACTGATCCCTGACTTAATCGTACCCATCAGGCCTCTGCAGCTTTATGCTGATGGGGGTTACCAGCTGAGAATTAGGCGTCTTGAGGGTACCCCTAATTATGGTCCCCGACAAGGTTAAATTTACATTTAATGTTGGTAAGTGTGACAAAATATTTGATGAATTACTTAAAATGGCAATATTAATGGTCTATTTGGTTGGGTTGTGGCTGTGAAAAAAGCTGCTGTGGGCTATGAGCTATAAAAAAGCTGCTGTATGTTGTGAGCTGTTAAAAAGCTAAAAATCGTTTGGTGGAAACCACTAAAAGCCGTTAAAAATTCTTCGATATATGTTTTCATAGTACTATCTAGAAGCCACTAAAAGCAGGTCCAGTAGTGCTTTCAGTTTTGCACTGCGAGAAAGTCAGCTTTTAGAAAAAGCTGCTTTCTGGATTCAGTCCTTTGGTTTGGCTTTTGGCTTTTGGGGGGCAAAAGCCAAAGCCAGAAGCCAAACCAAACACACCCTAAGATAAATCATACTGTTCCATCCGCCGACGAAATGAAACGTCGTGCATACTGCAAGTGGCACAACTCACCATGCTATACAGGCTACCCCTTCATACACATTACCTAGTATCTCCTTCATTTTCTATTATTTAATTGCTTTTAATGGCATACCTCTCTACTCAAATAAATACTCACAAGAGTCTATTTCCTCTTCGCTTATCACTGGTATCTTTCTCATGCCACTAATTATTGTAATGTATTTCGACGACAAATCCAATCGGCCATTAACGAGGGATGATTGAAATTTCAGGAAATACAGGTGAATACAGAGCCCTTCCCAATGAATATGATCGACTTCGAGGGCAAAAAAGTCCTGATTCGGCCTAGCACGGCCGATAAGGGCAAAGGCAAAGAAGTCATCATCGGCGACACACGGAAGGCCGATGAGAATAATAAAATTTCTTGCAGGAAAGTAGTGGCCAAGAAGACTCCTGATGGGGAGGAGACTTTGAAAATTACCATCACTACCTCCAACACTGGGGGCAGGCACATGCAGGGAATCGGGCACTGACACCTGTTCTGCGCATCATGGACGGTCCGGATCTTTCCAGCGGACGGTCCGGCAACGCCTAGGAACCACGACGACCAGAAATAGGTATGTGGAAAACTAATACATTTAGAGCAGCCGGTCGGCTGGTCAAATCTGGTCTGACCTTTGATCAATTACTATCCAAATATGTAAAAAAGAAGGCCGTCCCAAGTGACCGGCCAGTGAAGCGACCTCGCTCACCTACTTATTGCGACAGCAGGTAAGACCGATTGGACTACCTCGTTAATCGGAAAAAATGGCAGGTCATAATGTACAATTACGACCTAATATACCTACATGGACACCACCACCCCCATATCCGCCTGGACCATATCAATATACATACATGCCACTACCATACGTCCCAAACCAAGTATGGGGCATGCCACCATATCCGTTTGGGATGCCCCAGTACCACACTTGGGGGGCACCCCAGACCTTTGTATTCGACAGGATGGTACCACCAGTACAAGACCGATTAAGCACCACTCGATCCGGTCACCAGGCACAAGCCCAGCAAGATTGCCGGACCACTCGGCCGCAAAGGCCGACCAGTCCGGCAGGGGGCATATAGCTACAACAACCGAAAGAACGACAAAAAAGAACATCATCAAAATAGGTACAACAGATGTCGTCATACATGAAAATAATGAAGGGCCGGTGACTTTTGGTGAATTGGCCAACACAACCAAAAAAGAAGATACGGCTGCCATCAAAATAGCTGATCCAAAATACTCCATGCCTCGATGGTGCCCATCGGGATTGACACGGTCCCAAAAGCGAAAATTATAGCTCCTGAGAGCAAAAGAGAACCAGGAAAAGGAGGCGAAAAAGATATTCAATGACACACATCCACAGTACCCGCCGCCACAAAAGAAATGGAGACCAAAGGCTGTTGAGGAAAAGCGAACGACCACAAAAATAGAAAATAAAACAACAATTATGGAGCACCCTACAGGTATGGCAGACAGCCCGGCTAGAAAGGCCGGACCATCTACACAAGGCGCGGACTGTCCGACCCCTGAGTCCGAACCGTCCACACCACACCAGGACGCCTCTGATGACGTGCCGACACTAATGGAGGAGGACGACCTACTGGGGGAAGACCTGGTCGACTACGAAGCTTCCCCAGAGCGCTCAGGTATGGATATAAATGTATATAAATGTTATTACATTCTCCACCGACTATAACATTATCGGCGATGGTGAACCTATTGTTGCTCAGTTTGACTTTGGCCCTAAAGAGGCCGCCTTCACTAAACCAAAAGAATCAGTAAATCATTTAAAGCCGCTCTTCATGCGCGGTCACATCGATATGATTTTGATTGCTAAAATGTTGGTGGATGAAGGGCGGCTGTAAATCTAATGCCTTATTCATTGTACAGAAAATTAGGTAAACAAGATGACGAGCTTGTCAAGACCAACATGACCCTCAGCGGCGTTAGGACTAATAGTTCGATCAAAGCCAGGGGAGTCACGTCCGTTGAATTAACCATCGGGACTAAGACCCTTGCTGCCGCATTCTTTGTTGCTGATGTAGAAGGAAATTACAGTCTAATCTTAGGCAGGGATTGGATTCACGCTAATCAATTTATACCTTCCACGCTACATCAATTGCTACTACAATGGGTAGGTGGCGATATAGAACAAGTGCATGCTGATGCATCAGCTTGTATTGCTATGGCTGATGCTCATGTACTTTAGACCTATGAGACTGCTACGTGTCTCACAGGAGTAGACTCTTCTAATTATAAGTTTATAAGTATAGATAAAAAGGGTTTTATTCCTGTGATGTTAGAGTCGATGGAAAATCGTCTAAATCCTAAATAAAGTTTAAATGATGAGTACACACAAAATGAATGAGTCCCTGGTCACGGACAGTTCGGCTTCTAAGGCCGGATAGTCCGGTCTTTCACAAAACAGTTCGGTCTTTAAGACCGGACATCTACCACAGCATAAAGTCAGTATCGCGGAAGATCCGACCCCTGAGATCGGAGAGTCCGCCATCGCACAAAGATCATCTATTTCCTCTGTGGGAGACATGATAGAGGAATTCAGAGATCTCGACAAATTAGGACAGGGGTTTACATCGGCCGATCCTTTGGAGGAAATCGACATAGGAGATGGTAAAACTCCAAGGCCGACTTTTGTGAATAAGTCCCTAGAGACCGATCCTAGAGATAAAATGATCGGTCTATTGAAAGAATATTCAGATTGCTTTGCTTGGAGTTACACTGAGATGTCGGGATTAAGCCGTGAGATCGTTGAGCATCGGCTGCCCATTAAGCCCGGTTTCAGACCTTTCAAGCAGAAAGCTAGAACATTTCGTCCAGACCTTCTCCCACGAATCAAGGACGAAATTCACCGGCTGCTAGAAGCTAATTTTATTAGACCTTGCAGATACATAGAGTGGGTCTCCAATATTGTGTCGGTGGAGAAGAAGGAGTCAGGTAAGCTCAGAGTATGCATTGATTTTTGCAATTCGAATAGAGCAACTCCTAAGGACGAATATCCCATGCCCATAGCCGATACATTGATCAATAATGCGTCAGGAAATAGAATTATTAGCTTCCTTGATGGTAATGCCGGATATAATCAGATTTTCATGGACGAAGAAGATGCATCTAAAACGGCCTCTATATGTCCAGGCTTTATTGGTTTATTTGAGTGGGTTGTTATGACATTTGGTCTAAAGAATGCTAGTGCTACTTATCAAAGAGCTATGAATTTGATCTTTCACGAGCTGTTAGGAAACGCTATGGAAGTCTACATTGATGATATTGTAGTCAAATCAGCTGAGTTTAGCTCTCATATAGATGATTTACGCAAAGCCATTGATAAAATGCGTCGGTATGGTCTGAAAATGAACCCACGTAAATGTGCTTTTGGAGTGTTGGCTGGTAAGTTTTTAGGATTCATCATTCATGAACATGGTATAGAGATAGACCCTGACCGAATCAAATTTATTTGGAATGTGGGACCTCCAACCTATAAGGTTGAAGTGCAGAAGTTTCTCGACAAGATAAATTATTTGTGGAGGTTTATTTCTAACCTAGCCGGGAAGATTGATGCCTTCACCCCTATCCTTCGGCTTAAGAATGATGTCGAATTCACTTGGGGGGCAGAACAACAGGAAGCGTTTGATCTCATCAGAAAGTATTTGTCTTCGGCTCCAGTATTAAAAGCACCACAAGTAGGAGTACCGTTCAGATTGTACATTACAGCTGAAGATAAGGTTATTGGGGTTGTTCTGACGCAAGTGACTGGAGGAAAGGAGCATGTGGTGACCTACCTAAGTCGGAGGCTGGTGGATGCTGAAACAAGGAAGCAGTTTTACCCATGGAGAGAAGTTTAAATGCTGTCAGGATCGCTAGGCAAAATGGCTTAACCATGGGTGATTATTATAATTTGATGATGGACAGTATTGATGAGATGACCGATAAAAGAGTGGCAGCCTTAGGAGAAATAGAAAAGGACAAGATCATGGTAGCCAAGGCCTACAATAAGAAAGTCAAAGCTAAATCATTTCAGGTAGGGGACCTGGTGTGGAAGACCATAATGCCTCTAAGAAACAAAGACCGAAAGTTTGGGAAGTGGTCACCAAGCTGGGAGGGCCCATACAAAGTAACACAAGTAATATCTGGTAACGCCTATTTACTGCAAACATTGCAAGGCAAAGATTTGCCCAAGACTTTCAATGGACGTTTCCTCAAGTAGTACCATCCTAGTATGTGGTAAGATGTTTAAGAAAACTGATGTGATCACATCGAGTTAGTTGCTTTTGGTTCGCTCAGCTCCACTAAAAGGCAGGGGGCATATGTTGAGCACCAGATTGAGGCCGGACGGTCCGACCCGCGGTCCGGACGGTCCACGCCGCTGGTCCGGACGGTCCGCGCGCGCAGAACCGATTAGGGTTCCGAGTTTGTTTGTAATGGGTCCAGCCCCCTCCTCTATAAATACAGAGGAATACGGCCGATTTGTAATCATCAATCGAATCAATAACCAGTTTATCTCGCATTTATTTCTTGTACATTTAGGAGTAGTTTTAGTCTAGTTCTAGTTTAGCCTTTCAATCCCCAAATTCTCCACCTCTCTTCGACTCTACGTCGATTAGAGGAGTCTAGGTCGGCTGTCGAGCCTAGACAACACCTAGGATCTCTCCTCCCCGACGGGAGCCCTCCCAGGAGCGAGATTCAGGCGCCGCCGGCGACCTTCGCCGCCCCTGCGCACGCGCGGACCGTTCGGCCGTCAGGCAGGAAACCATAAGCCCTGCACCAGGTCACGGACCGTCCGACCCCTGGCCGTGGACCGTCCGCGCCTGTGCAGTGAACACCGACGCCGGTTCTCATGCAGTGATTAGCGCCCAGAAAAGGCACCAACACATAGGTGTACTGAGTTGCAAGACAAGACGTGACATATATATTTTTTCTTTTTTTTCTCATATGAAACATACCAAACACCCGATTAAAAAGGGGAAATAAGAGTATAGGGACAAGGGGGCTTTTGCCCCTCTACTCACACTATCGGAATGCGGCTCTTTGTCAAGTGCTCTGTGCTTTGTCGAGTGCCACACTCGACGAAATAACACTCGACAACGACATCGATTACCGAGCAAGAGACACTCGACAAAGTCTCCTTTACCGAGTGTCAAACGCTCGGGCGAAACGCGACGCTCGGCAAAGGGACGTCAGCAGCCGTCTAGGGATCCTGGTTCGCCGAGTGTTTTCTAGGCTTTGCCGAGTGCTTTCCAGGTTTTGCTGAGTTCTTGTGACACTCGGCAAAGCAGCTGTGTCCGATAGTGTCAGCGGTAGGTCCCCTAGGGATCGTGGTGCGAAAAAATGCAAAAAAATATTCATAATTGAGCCTATGTAGTCCATTATTGGGACGGTAGCCACTCATTTTTTTTTTGCAATATTTCAGTTCTGGAGTATAGTTTTAAAATCTAAATATTTTAAATGAAAAAAAGCGCAACAACTAGTGCATAGCGGGGTAACAGGCCACGTTCAATGGGCCATATAAAGCCCATGTACGGATGTACAAGCGGTCAGCCCAAATAAGCGAATTACGGTTCCTTTCGCTCCAGACTCACATCGTTCGCAGGTAATTGTTGTACGTGGTCAGCCCAAATAAGTGTAATTGTATCTAAAGACCATCTTTTACGGCCTTATGTTTTTTTTGGGTGATAGATTACTCCAGTTGTGGGCCCATCACTGCTAAAGAGGCCGAGTGGATCGAGCTCTCGCGAAGGAGCTGGGCAGTCTGTATTATGTGGGCCAAGTCTCCAGGCCTGTAAAAAACCACGACAACCTTTGCTTGAGAGCGGCGACCACCGTGCATAAATTGTTGCTCCGCGGCGCAAGTCAGCATGACTGCTGTACATGTAGACGAGGTGCTCAACTGCAAATATCACAGTGCTCAGCAGCAGAAGCTTCAAGGCAAGCTACACTAGTAAGTAACAAAGCTGCCCCAAGTTTGCTCCTTTCAACTGCTACTACTGCTCCGTTCCGGTTCCAGCACACCAGAACGCGACAAGTGGCCACACACACCCCAAGCCATGGAATCATTGGCGGGATGGGCTGGGTGTACGTGTGGGCTCCATGAGAGGAATTATTGTGGAGCAATCCAACTTGACTTTGACCACCTGTCTGTCAAACGGTGCTTACCCAAGTGCAGTCTTTATGCGACATTTCTCTCCAGTGGTCCTAGCAGCTTATCATGGACTGTGCACCTCAGTGCCAGAAAGTTGGCTTCTCGGTGGATTAACGAGAAGAAGCGTCATCTGCCAAGCGCCAACAAGTTTATCTGCCCTCCGGTCAAAATAAGAATCAAAACAAAAGGAAAAAGAAAGCCAGCTTGCGAAGGATATTAATAACCGATTCGGTGGATAGGGATCACGAGGGGATCTATAGGAAGGAATCCCTTTCTTATTCAAAATTGAATAGCAACAAAATTCCTTTCATAGATACTTTCGTGATTTCTATCCACCAAATCAGCTATAAAGGTGGGTTTAGTTGGACGTATAAGGGTACGATTATATTTTTTATGGTATTTAAGTGAGAGTTACGGGCAACCGAATTCAACTTACTAACTACTGGCCATCGGACGCAACATGTTTCTTCGCTCCTTTATCTCTGTTTGCTTTTCTTGACAGTGACAGGAGAAGGAGAGTTGTCATATGGCACGCCCAATGGTGGCTTTGCATCTATCCTCTTCTGAAAAGGAAACCATGATGCATAGGTGTCAAAACATGTATGGGCTACTGTTCTATCCAAACCAGCTTCACTTGTCACCTAGAGCTCTTGAAGTCACACAGTTTTTCTTCTTAGGTAGCATGAGAGGACTTGTTGCAACTGACCCAGCGCTTTCTTGGCTAGCTAGCGATTAGTCGTACATCACCTTCCTGGGTGCTGGACTGCTGGTCCTGATCGCACACGTCTGTGAACGGATCGGATCTCCAGCTGTATTGGTTAGGTAACTCTGGTAGCACTTCTCAGGTATTTTGATTTGACTTCTCGTAGAAATGAATTTTTAGATTAAAGTTTTAAAAAATCTTCTCAGCCGTCTCACACGCCAATAAAACATAGTTATCAGACATAGGTTTAAAGCTCAGTCCAAGTAGTTGGTAATTCTCACACCTATACCATAACATAGGTCTAAGGTTTGATTTTGGTCGTGTTTATTTTTATATAAGCTACAAGCCGCTTTGAAAGGGTAGAGCAAGGGTTAAGGGTTTTTTTTGTTAACATGTGCGAGCTGAGAAGGTTTCTCTTAGCAAAATATCTGAGTGAGTTTACCCGAGGTTTTTTTCCCCTGTCGTTTGGACACATCTGTAGCACCTTTACATTCAACAGGATATATATGATGTCGATGCACCCACTAAGTAGGTGTCAACACGAGGAAGCTAGCTACATCTGCACCATCTTAGGGTCGGGCTTGTTCGGTTTTACCCCAATCCATATGGATTGAGCGAGATAAAGGGCTTTTTCGGTTTGAAAGGATTTAAAGGGGATTAGAGGAAATTAAATTCCCTCCTATTTAAATTTGTATAGAAGGGGATTGAATCCCCTTCGATCCTCCTCAATCCACCCATAACCGAACAAGCCCTGAGGGAGTTTTAATCTCTAGTAAGTCAAAATTTCTTCCAATCCGTATCAATTTTCTCTAATCCATATGGATTGAAAATAACCGAACAAGCCTTTATAGGAGTAAATCTATATTCCAAGCAGGCGTAAAAGAAGATAGTTGCACTGTACAAGTCACTGTGGATAAAGCTGGGTGATCTGCACGCTGATGATGTAGTAGCATGTTGCAATAGACCTAAGAAACTAGCTCGTGTGGTTCTAGAAAGGAGAAATGAAATGGAATAGAAAAAAAGATAGTATAAAAAATAAAAGAAAGAAACTAGTTTTTTTTTCTGCACATGTGATTAAAGTAGAAAACTCTCCCAAATCTATTGAACTGCAACCTCCTTACTGCTGTTTGTTATGATCTGACGTCTATATATGTCGTGTACTGGCCAGCAATGAATAAAATTTGAGTGAACACAATACATAGTAGCAGAAAAATATATAAAAAGTCATGTGAAATCATTTGTTTTAAGAACATTCTATGGATTCCCATGTGTTCTAATGAGCAAAAAACTGTGTTACCGCTACCATTCTTTATCGTGCATGTCTATGTTAATTAGTTCTACCCAGTAGTCTGACTTTATTAAGCTGTGTATGTATTATATGATAGTTTGTAGGCTACTTCTGCTACAGCTCTGTTTTCAATTGTGAATTAAGAAAGGCCATGTCATTATCCCAACTGATTAGGTTTGGATATTGCCTCATACATGCGAAGGATTTGAGAAGATTTGACAGTACCAAGATCCAACTATATAGTCTGAATATTAGAATTGGTGTAGAATTCTTTTGTTTTTGTTTTTGGAAAGAGGTGTAGAATTCTTAAGGGATCTGTTAAAAAACAGGAAGTTTAACCATTTTTGTTGTTTCTTGCAGGCTGCATTGATCTGAAGCTATGGTAATTCAAATATGGGAACTCCAAAGTATTTGTTACTTGAGCTTCCTGTTTGGTTGTTAGTATTTTAACCTCTTCCTTTGCCTAACAAGAATACTTGTGATTGTCTACTCAATTTGATCTAGTTAAATCTAGCAATTCAACAGTTGGATGTCCAGTTCGTATCGTGTGTGTTGGTCAATGGCAAAATTTATTTTGTGTGCTGTTTGTGCAAGGGCCTCTCCGTGCACTTAGTTAAGTGTCAAAAATATTAGTTGTTCATACATGAAAAGCAAGTATTCATAAGTCATAGTTGCCATGTTTCCATAGTGAATTATTGAGAAGATTTCGGAAGATTATTGGAGAACATGTATGAGTCATAGTTGCCATGCTTCGTAATAAAGTATGAAATACTCTAAAAATATAATATTTTATATGGTATGATTTATCTAGAAAGTGGATAAGTATTAGAAAAATATTTTATATGGTACGATTTATCAGAAAGTGGACAAATATTAGAAAAATTATAGAGTTAGATATTTATACAAAAAAAGGAATATGAACACATGACAATATCACCCGAGTCATGGAGCAGCATATCAACTATAAATCAAGTACGAGATTTTTGGAGGTGGCATATGTAGCCACAATTTTAGACCGCTTAAACACCATACACCGTTGTTGTCCTACCCATCTTTCTATCATTTTCACTATTTTTTGAATTAAATTCACGTGTTTTGTGACCGGTGAAATTTAAGCTCGCAAACTTTCTATCGTGCGCAACCTCATCTACCACTATATCATTTATGTCTATATTACATTTTCCTTCCCCATGTATTATAACAAAATGAGAGTAAATTGATATTTGACACTACCGGAATCGGCCTCTTTGTCGAGTGTCTGAAGCACTCGACGAAGGCTGGAAAACACTCGGCGAAGGCACTCGACAAAGAGAGTTTGGCGAACTGTACATCGGCAACGACTTTTTTGTCGATTACTTTTTATCGGGCACTTGGCAAAAACACTCAGTATTCGACAAAGAAAAGCCACCGTCACGGCAGCGGGTAACAGAGACGGTGCCTTTGCTGGTAACGGTAACGGATTCCGGTAGTATGAGGCACTAAATTAATTCAAATGAAAATGTTGTCAACTGTAAAGTTGCATAACTTTTCAAGATCTACAACTTTCATATTGATAGTTTCCTCATCCGAGGTGGTGTATAAAATTTGAATTTCAAATTCGAAAACTTCATACATATTTTTCTATGACAAGATGATTTCAAATAAAAAAATATCAATTATAAAGTTTCATAACATTTCAAGAACTATAACTTTATTTTGGTGGTTTTTTCGAGGTCATTTGAAAATTTCGAATTTTAAAATTCAAACAAAGTTTTGCATGACATAATTTCAAACGAAAATATTGTCAACTACAAAGTTTCATATCTTTTTAAGGCCTACAACTTTCATTCTGATAGTTTTTCCATTTGAGGTCGTTTTGAAAATTTGAATCATAAATTTCAAAATTCAGACGTAGTTTTCATTGACAAGATGACTTCAAATCAAAAAGTTGCCAACTACAAAATTCTATAACTTTCAAGATTTACAAAGTTTATTTTAGTTGTTTAGTCATTTATTCATCCCACATGTTGCTTCTAACATTATTCACAAATCTTATACATCTCTCTTGTAGTTTTATAATTACGAGAGAGATATAGTTTTTATGATCAAATTTACTTTTATTTTGTCATATGAAGAAATAACTAAAATATAAATTGTACATCATGATGAGATATACAAATTTGTAGTTGAAAACCTTTTCATTTGAATTAATTTACTGCTTCAAAATGCGATTTTTAAATTATCTTTGCCTAGTGTTGAAAAAACTCTCAGCAAAGAAGCTCTTTGCCGAGTGTCAAAAAAATACTCGTCAAAGAAGTGTAAAAAAAATACTCGGCAAATAAACTCTTTACCGAGTGTCAAAAATAAAACACTTGGCAAAGAAACCTTTTGATGAGTGTTTTTTTACTAAGTGTTTTTGTTTGGCACTCGGCAAAGAACTTTGCTAAGTGCCCAAAAAAAACTCGGCAAAGAGCTGAATTCCGATAGTGAGTGTGAATAATAGCTAAACGGTATGTGATTGATTGTTTAGAGTTTAGATAAATATCGTGTGACATGAATAGAGTGTGCTAGTTTAGCCATGAAGAATATAAAACTAAGTTATATAGTCGTTACAGTGAATAAAGAGTTGAGTTCAATCGTACCCAAACAACTTTTATCTTAGGGAGGAACATAATAGAGGGGGTGATCGTACTACATGAGATGATTCATGAGCTTCATAAAAAGAAACAAAGTGGAGTTATTTTAAAAATTGATTTCGAAAAGGCATACAATAAGGTTAAATGGTCGTTTGTTCAACAGATTTTGTTATGAAAGGATTTTCGAACGAGTGTTGTAATTGGATAAATTCCATTATGACAAGGGGTCATGTAGGGATCAAAGTTAATGATCAAATAGGAGAAATTTTCTAGACTTATAAAGGTTTAAGGTAGGGATATTGTCTCTATCTGATTCTTTTTAACATAGTGGTGGACATGCTGACCATACTAGTTAATAGGGTAAAAAGGGAAGGCCAATTTGAAGGCCTTATACCACACCTAGTTGATGGTGGTCTGTCCATTCTACAATATACAAATAATACGCTACTTTTCCTAGAACATGACATAGCCAAAGCAACTAATTTAAAGCTTTTATTACTGGCCTTTGAGCAAGTTTTGGGGTTAAATATAAATTATCATAAAAGTGAATTATTCTTTTTTGGCCAAGCAGAGAGTGAGGAAGAGAGTTATCTCAACCTGTTAGGGTGTAGGATAGGGGTTTACCCTTTCAAGTATTTAGGATTTCCAATGCATTTGTAGAAATTAGCAACAACAATTGAAAATACATAGAAGAAAAGATAGAGAAAAACCTATGCAGCTGGAAAGGGAAGTTACTTTCTGTAGGGGTCATCTGGTTCTGATTAATTCTGTCCTAACTAGCCTAGTCATGTTTGTGTTGTCTTTTTTTGAGGTCTCAAAGGGTGTCCTAGAAAAAATAGACTACTACAGGTCCAGTTTCTTCTGGCAGGGGGACGATAACAAAAAGAAATATAGACTAGCTAAATGGGATATCCTATTCCATCCAAAAGTGCAAGCGGGGGTTAGGAATTCAGAACATAGAAGTTCAAAATAAGTGTTTGCTTAATAAATGGCTCTTTAAGTTGATTAATGAGAATGGGTTGTGGCAGAACTTACTAAGGAAAAAAATACCTTGGCAGGTATATGTTGTCAAAAGTAACTAGGAAACCAAGTACTCTCACTTCTGGACAGGGTTAATTAAAGTAAAGGACACCTTTCTAAACCTAGGTTCCTTTATCTTGAAAAATGGGACTCTGATTAGATTCTGGGAGGACCGCTGGTTAGGGAACCAATCTTTTATGCTAAAATATCATTCGTTGTATAATATAGTGCGAAATAAGAGTGCTACTGTAGCATCTATTTTCGAAAGAGTTTTGTTAAACGTCTCCTTCCTCAGATCTTTGGTTGGTGATAACCTGTTGTTATGGCAAAGTTTGGTAACCCAGATTGCTAATGTGAAGTTAAATGAGGAGAATGATATGTTTAAATGGAATTTAACTGTGTCGGTTTAGTTCTCTGTTAAGTCGGTGTATATAGCACTTATTAATAATGTTAATGTGTTCTACAATAAACTTTTATGGAATCTTAGAGTTCCACTCAAGGCGAAAAAATTATGTGGTATTTAATTAAAGGTGTGGTTCAAACAAAAGACAATGTACAAAAACGTAATTGGCAAGATAGCAAAAAAATATGCTTTATGTGATTCAGATGAGACAATACAACATTTATTTATTAGTTGCCATTATGCTCGGTTTATGTGGAGATTGGTGTACTGGAGTTTGGGTTTGAGCAACCCGCAGTCTGTCAGACACACATTTGGGAATTGACTTCTTAGAATACCATAAAAACTAAATATCTAATTATTACAAGTGTTGCTACAATTTGCTAGGCTATCTGGATAAGGAATTATTTAGTTTTTGAAAAAAACCTATACTAAATTATTTGCAGGTTCTCTTCCGTGCGACACACTAGTATAAAACGTGGGCACAACTCCATAGAGAGGAAGAGAGATCAATAATAAAGGAGGCTTCTTGACGCTTAGAGACGACGACGCTTCATATTTTTGCGCACCATGGTTGGAGGTTTACAAATTGTATTAAGTTATAATATTGTTCTTAGGTTGTGTACTAATCTATCATCTTCATACTCTAGTTAAATTGTTGGGATGGTTTAGGAGATTAGTCTCTCTAGGGGTGGCTTGCGTTTTGTAAGAACATGTTAGATAGAGGCTGCACTACCGGAATCGCGTTCTTTGCCGAGAGACACTCGGCAAAGGCTATTTTACACTCGGCAAAGGCTTTGCCGAGTGTAACACTCGGCAAAGAACACTCGGCAAAGATTTCATCGGCAAAGGGTTCTTTGCCGAGTGCTTTTTTTCGGACACTCGGCAAAGACTTTGCCGAGTGTCAAAAAGCACTCGGCAAAGAAAAACACTCGGCAAATTAAGAATCGAAAAAATTTAAAAAAAAACAGCAAAACATTTTTTAAATTCTAGGAACAACTCTCCAACCCTACCCTATTACCTTACCTGTTGCCCTATCATTTTTCACTATTATTTTGAATCAAACTTATATGTTTTGTAAATGGTGAGATTCGAACTCGCAACCTCTCTCTCGCGCATACTCTCCTATACCACTACACTACTACACCAATTATGTTTATATTACGTTTCCATTCCCCATGTACTATAACAAATCGAGAGTAATTTGATTATTTAAGGCACTAAATGAGTTCATTTGAAAATGTGACCAACTATAAAGTTGCATAACTTTTTGAGATCTAAAAGTTTTATTTTAATAGTTTCTACATCTGAGACCGTTTTTAAAATTTGAATTTTAAATTTTAAAACTTCACATGAAATTTTCAATGATAAGATGATTTCAAATCAAAAAATTGTCAACTACAAAGTTTCATTACATTTCAAGACCTACAACTTTTATTTTGGTGGTTTTTCCATCCGAGACAGTTTGAAAAATTCAAATTTCACAATTCAAATATAGTTTTGCATAACAAGATGATTTCAAACTAAAACATTGTCAACTACAAAGTTTCATAACTCTTCAATACCTACAACTTTCATGTTGGTGGTTTTTCCTTTCGAAGTCGTTTTCAAAATTCAAATTTTAAATTTTTTAAATTCAGACGTAGTTTTCGTTGACAATATGACTTCAAATGAAAAAGTTGTCAACTATAAACTTTTATAACTTCTCAAGATCTACAAAGTTTATTTTGGTTGTTTGATAATTTGTTTATCTCAGATGATGGTTCTAACAATATGCACAAATTCTATACGTCTCTCTCGTAGTTTCATAAACTACGAGAGAGATATAGGTTTTATGAACAAATTTATTTTTATTTTGTCATATGAAGAAATGTTCAATATATAAATTGTACATCATGATGAGTTATACAAATTTGTAGTTGAAAACTTTTTCATTTGAATTAATTTACTACTTTAAAATGTGAATTTTAAATTGTCTTTGCCTAGTGTTGGAGAAAAAACACTCGGCAAAGAGCTCTTTGCCGAGTGTTGTATTTGTGACACTCGGCAAAGAGCCCTTTGCCGAGTGTCAAAAAAAGACACTCGGCAAAGAAACTCTTTGCCGAGTGTCAAAAATAAAACACTCGGCAAAGAGCTTCTTCGCCGAGTGTTTTCTTTTACCGAGGGTTTTTTGCGTGGCACTCGGCAAAGAGCTCTTTGCCGAGTGCCCGAAATAAAACACTCGGCACAAAGAATATGGCACTCGGCAAAGAGCCAAATTCCGGTAGTGCTGGATGTTTTCCATTATCTAAAAATAGTGTTAAATCTCTCGTATTAATGTTAGATAGAGGTCTCTGTGCTCTTCTCAGAGTAGTGTTGATAAGTGTCCACACAAGAAACGGTACACTATAGTCGGTGTAAAAGTGTCACTTTGATTTTCCAACACCTGAGTTGCTAAAAAGTGGTAGAATATAATTGGATTGCCCTACTCTTCCCATCAGATTAAGATTTTGAGTTAAATTGGTTGGTGCATATAATTTTATATGGTATCAGAGGTCCCGAATTTTGAATTCTGATTAGCACAATTAAATAAAAATAGTTGTTACATGTTTTTATTCCATGCCTAAGGACTTAGAGAGTTTTGACGTGAAGAGTGCTAGAAGTGAATTGTTCATATCTCTCCACCAGCTTAATCTTTTGAGTTGATCTGGTTGAAACATAAAACTTAATAAAAGTTAGTAGCATTACAACAATCATCTCTCTCTATAATTTATTTACTAGAGAAGAAATGGATTTTAAGCTCCCTGTGTACGTGTCCGCGCGCACCCACGATGCCAAAACAGACCTTGCCGTGAATGCTTAATTATTCAGTATTTTACATTTGTTGTAGAAAAATCTTCTTGTGGTGGAAAATATTTTGTGCCCTCTCGAAACATAGTAATGCAGTACTTGAGGAAATTTCATGAACACCATAGTCAAAACTAGGTATCCCGTAGGAAAGAAACTATAGTAAAATATATAGAATTAACATCACCTAACTCAGATTCATAGACCATGGGCATACATTTTAACTTTCACTCTGTAAATGATGTAGTCTATAATGCAAAAAATGTTTTGGGTATATGCACGATTTGCTGAGCACGGTCTAAGGATATTGGATCACCCAACTCAAGACTCATGAACCATATGAGTGTACTTTGAAGCTGTAAAGATATCCGATCTCATCCTAGTATTTTAGCAGCGCAGTAAATATTAGATAAGATATGATCCTAGTAACCGAGATTGACCAACGTCATTATAATAACCAAGCCTATTCAGGACACAAACGTAATCTTTGGTACATCCATAACCGAGCCCACAGATAAGTATCACCTTGAAATCCATATCAATTGATCTGCCGATTCTTTTGTGCCTTGAGACGTCCATATCAATCAATTTATAGGGTTGGAATCTTGCATTGGATTTGGATTGACTCTTCCCTTCAGAAGAGTATTTGATACCTGATGCTCTCCATGATTGCTCTGTGCATGGATCAGGGTGTCGACAGTGGTAGCCTGAAAGGACGTCCGTCCATGGCAGTAGGAATGAACAAGCCATGTGTGTGCTGCAACGCTCAAACAATTTGTGGTTTGAGGCATGAAAACTGTACCGTTGAACAAATTATTTTTTCCCCAACTATTACCCAGATAGATGTGGCTACGATGAGCCGATAAAAATATGTAGTGACGTCATTTCTGTAGGGGGCGTGAGTACCCTTGGGACTATAATTTGAAAGCAAGGAGAGGCAAAGTTAGGAAAGAAAAGCTTGTCGCATGAAAAACTGTTTGGGAGATGGGATTGAAGGGGCTGAAAATGATTTTAGCCCCTTTGATCCATCTAATCACATTGCTTCCAAATATGTCTTAACTGTCATAAATGACATTTCTATAAATTGCTCATCCTGGAAAAAAAAGAAAATACAGAGATTCCAAGGAAATTAGAGTTTCCAAACTAGTCATCTTCAGCAGGCCGAGTATTAATTTATATTGTAGATTACGCTGTAACTGGTAGTGTAAAGTTTAAAACAGAGAATTAGATATTGAGTAGGATAGGGAGTGGGGGCCGTGGTCTGTGGAGGCGCCGAGGCGTTGAGCTGATGGAATACGTGCAGATGACATTTTGAGAAGGGAGAGAGAGAGAGAGCGGAGAGGAGAAGGATTTCCTGAAACGTCGCTGTACCCCGTACAGCTACGCGCCCACGCTACTACTAGTAGTACCTGGCAGCAAGCAGGGGAGGCTAGTGGATCCAGTGGCATCTCCAAGCCTCAGGGACACCGGTCGGTAGAGGGGCCCACCTGCGGCCAATCAGATGCAGCCACGTCAGGGGAGCGGTCACAGCCATAATCCGTGGGGCCCGCGTGGGGAGGACTACGACCAACCACGGGTCGACACGGCCGTGCCCGACACGGCCAGTTGTTAACTATTATTATTGCAGGTCCACCTCGTCTCACGACACCACCCCGGAAACGAGATGGAAAGGAGAGTTCTTCGCTCGCTCGCTCGGTCGCAGTGGATCCCCTTTTTTATTTTTTACTTGAAAGGGGAAGACGAGGACGCGCGCTTCTCTCTTCGGCGACAGTGTGGATGATGCATGGTGCTGAGACGGAGTGGCAGACGCGCTGTGCGCGCCTGTGCGGCTGTGCCTGCTACGAAGCGAAAGGTATGGCGACCAAGTGGCAGACCGCAGACGCGATGCTAACCGTTACCAGGGATGGATCCGATAGTTATTTGTATATCAAATTTTTGGTCTTTTTATTGATTGTGAACAAATAACATATATAATTTTCTATATAAATTTATATTTTTTGTTTCTAACATTGATGCTATAAATCTTTGCAAAAAATAAACATTAATTACGTTCTATATCTTTTTAAATAATTGATATAAAATTCGGATGTCTATCCCAATATGGTTTCAGATGCTTTTTTATTTTTTTTTGTTGTAGAGAGAAAATAATGTATATAAAAATTTATACAAAAATTTATTTAAATACTTCATAATATTCTTAATAACTTTGCTAAAAATTAGCTTTAAACATTATATATATTTATGTTAAAATATTAGATTTGTTATATAAGTCGGATGTTTTAGGAACATCCCTACCATTACCTCCCTGCTACTTCTCGTCCTACAGCTAGAGCCCAATTCCATTGGTGGAGGATTTTGTAGGGTAACCTTTAAGGGGTATGTTAGTCTTCTTATGTCATTTAATACGTTCTTAATACTTTTAGTCTCTGCAACCAAATAGGGTATAGACTAAACTTTGGTCTCCCGACTAAGTTTTAGTCCCTGGACTAAAGAAACCAAACAGACCCTTAATAACCTAGATATAGAAATTAGGAATGGTTTCTACGACCATGAATTAAGGTGGCAACTAAGCAAAATCACAATATGTTATTGTATTTTAAAATGAAAGTAGAGAAAGAAGGTCCCTGACCAAATCAAGTTCTAAAGTTATTCTAATCAAGCCCTTTTTTAAGTTTGATCCATCTCAATTATGTTTATGTTGGGGACTTGTTCTCAAATGCTATAAGTTAAGAACAAGACAACACAGAAAATATTAAACGTTACAGTCCTTCGTCCTTCGAAGCATTATTTCCCTTGGGATATAATGATCTTCGGATGAAGGTTGTGAAGGGCATACCTTCATCGATGCAACATATAATGGTGAAAAAAGAATCATATAAAATATAAAAGATAATATAAACAGTCATATGTTATTATTAGCTCATTTCTATTTTATCACTATGGGAAAATAGAAATGATAACAAATTACAAGTGTACCTTCGGCTTGAAAGAAGGTAAAAATACAAGCGTGACACGAAAGCAAATACCCAGTCAGCGTGAATAGTACAAGAGCACTGTTCATCTATTTATAGGCACGGGACGCAGCCCATGTAAAATTACACCCATGTCCTTTACATTTGCTAATAACTCTATATTAATCCGTCGAGGTCTAAATAGCCTTTTCATCTTTAAGTCGGTTTCCTTTTCTGTTATCATGCCGAAGCTCTTCTGCGCACAGCTTCGGCTCTGCGCCATCCTTCGTATTCCTTTTGTGCTTCTTCACACTATGGCTTTAACTCAAGTCCGAAGATACCTGTTCATGCATTATACTTCTAGAAACATTGTTAAATCATGTTTTTGAGGACCTTCGGAAGCCGAAGGCTCCCAACAGTAGCCCCTTGCAATATTAATTTGTTAGAATGATAAATTTAGATTGCGATATGGACGAAGGCCCTAAGCCGAAGGTCCGAAAAAACACCTTCCCTTTGCTAGAATAGCAACAGTCACTGACAAGCGGGTCCTTCCAGTTTTCAACGCACTAGGCGTATAAATAAGAGCGCGCCACAAGCTCATTTGGCACGCTTTCTTGCAATCTGCTCTTGCTTACTCAATTTCTAGCCCTTGCGCACCAACATTTGCTTGGCTTTTTTTAAAAAAATTTTTTAAGCTTCGGCTTTGAGAGTTCTTTTTCAGCATTTCCGAAGATGTCTCAAGATAAAAAAGCTGTTGCTAAAACGAAGCTGAGCCTTTCTGAGGAGAAGAATCTTGGCTTTCTTGAATCAATAGCGAAGACAAATACATAGAAGATTACAAGGGAGATTTTGGAAAGTTTATCTGAAGACACTGGTAATAGTGACAGTTATGATGTGGAAAGTGGTGGCGAAGACTCCGAAGATCGACCCTAGCGACCAAGTCATACAGTTTTCGAAAAATCAACTATTAAACAGAGTCATCTCGACAATATGAGGGGAAGGTATTTTCGAGATGTGTCTATTGTGAGGGCTGACAACGGAGATAAGACTTCTCCTACTCCCGAAGAGAACGAAGTCGTGATCTTCCGAAGCTTCTTCAAGGCTAGACTTCGGTTCCCCCTAAGCAGTTTTGTGGTGGAAGTTCTGAAGACATACCAGGTTTACCTTCATCAAATTACGCCCGAAGCGATCATAAGAATGGGGATCTTCGTATGGGCTGTAAGGAGTCAAGGCTTGGAGCCAAATGCAAAAAGTTTCTGCAGTATGCACGAACTATTATATGAGACAAAACCCTGGGGTAAGGAGCAGTATCATAACAATTTTGGCTGCTATAGCTTCGTTGCTCGCTCTGGGTCAAGCTGCCCCGTGCCAACCTTTCGGAAAAGATGGCCTGGAGATTGGATGAAAGAATGGTTCTACGTGAAAAATGATTTAAAGGCACGAGAGGATATTAAAGGGATTATCATGCGCCCTATCTGGCAACGCTTCGGCCTCCGGAAACCGAAGGTAGTAATTGACGAAGCGGCCGAAGAATGTCACAAGGCCTTCGACTTAGTCTGCTCTTTCATCGGGACAAGAGACTTAGTTCAAGAGCACGTGGTCTACAGGATATGGCCATTGGTAGCCAACTGGGAGATGCCAAAAGAATCCATCAGCAATCTGATAGTCGCCTAGAGGGGGGGTGAATAGGGCGAAACTGAAATTTACAAATATAATCACAACTACAAGCCGGGTTAGCGTTAGTAATAAAGAAATGAGTCCGCAAGAGAGGGCGCAAAACAAATCGCAAGCAAATGAAAGTGTGACACGCGGATTTGTTTTACCGAGGTTCGGTTCTTGCAAACCTACTCCCCGTTGAGGAGGCCACAAAGGCCGGGTCTCTTTCAACCCTTCCCTCTCTCAAACGATCCCACGGATCGAGTGAGCTTTCTCTTCTTCTCAATCAACCGGGAACAAAACTTCCCCGCAAGGGCCACCACACAATTGGTGCCTCTTGCCTTGGTTACAATTGAGTGATGATCTCAAGAACAAGTGAGAAAGAAAAGAATGCGATCCAAGCGCAAGAGCTCGAAAGAACACAAGCAAATCACTCTCTCTAGTCACTATGGAGTTGTGTGGAATTTGGAGAGGACTTGATCTATTTGGTGTGTCTAGAATTGAATGCTAGAGCTCTTGTAGTAGTTGAGAAGTGGAAAACTTGGATGGCAATGAATGTGGGGTGGTTGGGGTATTTATAGCCCCAACCACCAAAAGTGACCGTTGCTGGAACCTGTCTGTTCGATGGCGCACCGGACAGTCCGGTGCACACCGGACAGTCCGGTGCCCCTGCCACGTCACCATTGCCGTTGGATTCTGACCGTTGGAGCTTCTGACTTCTGGGCCCTCCTGGGTGTCCGGTGCACACCGGACATGTACTGTTTGATGTCCGGTGCACCGGTATGGGCGATCCTGACGTCTGCGCGCGCTGCGCGCGCATTAAATGCTCCGCAGGGAGCCGTTGGCACCGCAGGGAGCCGTTGCTCCGCTGGCACACCGGACAGTCCGGTGCACACCGGACAGTCCGGTGAATTTTAGCGGAGCGGCTGCCGCGCGAACCCGAGGCTGGCGAGTTCCGGAGACCGCGCTTCCTTGGAGCACCGGACATGTCCGGTGCACACCGGACAGTCCGGTGAATTATAGCGCGCCGGCTTCCGAGAAATCCCGAGGGCGAAGAGTTTGAGTCGAAGTCCTCTGGGCGCACCGGACACTGTCCGGTGCACACCGGACAGTCCGGTGCCTTCAGCCAGAGATGCCTTCGGTTGCCTCGTTGCTCCTTTATTGAATCCAACACTTGATCTTTTTATTGGCTGAGTGTGAACCTTTTGCACCTGTATAACTTATGCACTAGAGCAAACTAGTTAGTCCAATATTTGTGTTGGGCAATTCAACCACCAAAATTATTTAGGAACTAGGTGTAAGCCTAATTCCCTTTCAATCTCCCCCTTTTTGGTGATTGATGCCAACACAAACCAAAGCAAATATAGAAGTGCATAATTGAACTAGTTTACATAATGTAAGTGCAAAGGTTGCTTGGAATTGAGCCAATATAAATACTTATGTGATGCGCATGGATGGTTTCTTTGTTTTTGACATATTGGACCACATTTGCACCATAAGTTTTGTTTTTGCAAACTCTTTTGTAAATTCTTTTCAAAGTCATTTTGCAAGATAGTCAAAGGTAAATGAATAAGATTTTGCAAAGCATTTTCAAGATTTGAAATTTTCTTCCTTTGTTCAAATGCTTTTCCTTTGACTAAACAAAACTCCCCCTCAAATAAGGTCTCCTCTTAGTGTTCAAGAGGATTTTAAGACATCAATTTTGAAAATACTAGTTGCTCCCCCTTTAGAACACAAAGAGATACCAATTTTGAATTTTACCAATTTAAAATCATCAAATTTATAAAATTAGGTGGTGGTGCGGTCCTTTTGCTTTGGGCTCATATTTTCTCCCCCTTTGGCATGAATCGCCAAAAACGGAATCATTAGAGCCCAATGAAGTAGTTTCTCCCCCTTTGGTCATGAAATGAATGAGTGAAGGTTATACCAAAGTTGGAGAGATGATGCGGAGCGACGGCGAAGGATGAGTAGTAGAGTGGAGTGGAAGCCTTGTTTTCGCCGAAGACTCCAATTCCCTTTCAATATACCTATGACTTGATTTGAAATATACTTGAAAACACATTAGTCATAGCATATATATAAAAGAGACAAGATCAAAGGTATATTCATGTGCTATGTGTGCAAGTTTAACAAAAGAAATTCCTAGAATCAAGAATATTGAGCTCATGCCTAAGTCGGGTAAAAGATTGTTCATCAAGTGGCTTGGTAAAGATATCGGCTAATTGATCTTTAGTGTTAATGTATGAAATCTCGATATCCCCCTTTTGTTGGTGATCCCGAAGAAAATGATACCGAATGGCTATGTGCTTAGTGCGGCTATGCTCGACGGGATTGTCGGCCATTTTGATTGCACTCTCATTGTCACATAGCAAAGGGACTTTGGTTAGTTTGTAACCGTAGTCCCGCAGGGTTTGCCTCATCCAAAGCAATTGCGCGCAACAATGACCTGCGGCAATATACTCGGCTTCGGCGGTAGAAAGAGCGACCGAATTTTGCTTCTTTGAAGCCCATGACACCAAGGATCTTCCCAAGAACTGGCAAGTCCCCGATGTGCTCTTCCTGTTAATTCTACACCCCGCCCAATCGGCATCCGAATACCCAATCAAATCAAATGTGGATCCCCGAGGGTACCAAAGCCCAAACTTAGGAGTAAAAGCCAAATATCTCAAGATTCGTTTCACGGCCGTAAGGTGTGATTCCTTAGGGTCGGCTTGGAATCTTGCACACATGCAAACAGAAAGCATAATGTCCGGTCGAGATGCACATAAATAAAGCAATGAACCAATCATCGACCGATATACCTTTTGATCCACGGACTTACCTCCCGTGTCGAGGTCGAGATGCCCATTGGTTCCCATGGGTGTCTTGATGGGCTTGGCATCCTTCATTCCAAACTTGCTTAGGATATCTTGAGTATACTTCGTTTGGCTAATGAAGGTGCCCTCTTGGAGTTGCTTGACTTGGAATCCTAGAAAATACTTCAACTCCCCCATCATCGACATCTCGAATTTTTGTGTCATGATCCTACTAAATTCTTCACATGTAGATTTGTTAGTAGACCCAAATATGATATCATCAACATAAATTTGGCATACAAACAAATCATTATCAAGAGTCTTAGTGAATAAAGTAGGATCGGCTTTGCCGACTTTGAAGCCATTAGCAATAAGGAAATCTCTAAGGCATTCATACCATGCTCTTGGGGCTTGCTTGAGCCCATAAAGCGCCTTAGAGAGCCTATAAACATGGTTAGGATACTCACTGTCTTCAAAGCCGGGAGGTTGCTCAACATAGACCTCCTCCTTGATTGGTCCATTGAGGAAGGCACTCTTCACGTCCATTTGATAAAGCTTGAAGCCATGGTAAGTAGCATAGGCCAATAATATACGAATTGACTCAAGCCTAGCTACGGGTGCATAGGTTTCACCAAAATCCAAACCTTCGACTTGTGAATACCCCTTGGCCACGAGTCGAGCTTTGTTCCTAGTCACCACACCATGCTCGTCTTGCTTGTTGCGGAAGACCCACTTGGTTCCTACAACATTTTGATTAGGACGTGGAACTAAGTGCCATACCTCGTTCCTCGTGAAATTGTTGAGCTCCTCTTGCATCGCCATCACCCAATCCGAATCTTGAAGTGCTTCCTCTACCCTGTGTGGCTCAATAGAGGAAACAAACGAGTAATGTTCACAAAAATGAGCAACACGAGATCGAGTAGTTACCCCCTTATGAATATCGCTGAGGATGGTGTCGACGGGGTGATCTCGTTGTATAGCTTGGTGGACTCTTGGGTATGGCGGTCTTGGTTGTTCATCCTCCTTGTCTTCATCATTTACATCTCCCCCTTGATCGTTGCCGTCATTTTGAGGTGGCTCATCTTCTTGATCTTCTTGTTCAACATTTTGAGCCTCATCCTCAACTTGAGTTGGTGGAGATGCTTGCATGGAGGAGGATGGTTGATCTTGTGCATGTGGAGGCTCTTCGGATTCCTTAGGACACACATCCCCAATGGACATGTTCCTTAACGCTATGCATGGAGCCTGTTCTTCACCTGTTTCATCAAGATCAACTTGCTCTACTTGAGAGCCGTTAGTCTCATCAAACACAACGTCACAAGAAACTTCAACAAGTCCTGAGGACTTTTTAAAGACTCTATATGCCCTTGTGTTTGAGTCATATCCTAGTAAAAAGCCTTCTACAGTTTTAGGAGCAAATTTAGATTTTCTACCTCTTTTAACAAGTATAAAACATTTGCTACCAAAAACTCTAAAATATGAAATATTGGGCTTTTTACCGGTTAGGAGTTCATAAGATGTCTTCTTGAGGTTTCGGTGAAGATATAACCGGTTGATGGCGTAGCAGGCGGTGTTGACTGCCTCGGCCCAAAACCGATCCGGTGTCTTGTACTCATCAAGCATGGTTCTTGCCATATCCAATAGAGTTCGATTCTTCCTCTCCACTACACCATTTTGTTGTGGAGTGTAGGGAGAAGAGAACTCATGCTTGATGCCCTCCTCCTCAAGAAAACCTTCAATTTGAGCGTTCTTGAACTCCGTCCCATTGTCGCTTCTAATTTTCTTGATCCTTAAGCCGAACTCATTTTGAGCCCGTCTCAAGAATCCCTTTAAGGTTTCTTGGGTATAAGATTTGTCCTGCACAAAGAACACCCAAGTGAAGCGAGAATAGTCATCCACAATTACAAGACAATACTTACTACCGCCGATGCTTATGTAAGCGATCGGGCCAAATAAATCCATGTGTAGAAGCTCCAGTGGCCTGTCGGTAGTCATGATGTTTTTGTGTGGATGATGTATGCCAACTTGCTTCCCGGCTTGACATGCGCTACAAATCCTGTCTTTCTCAAAATGAACATCGGTTAGTCCCAAAATGTGTTCTCCCTTTAGAAGCTTGTGAAGATTCTTCATTCCAACATGGGCTAGTCGGCGGTGCCAGAGCCATCCCAAGTTAGTCTTAGCAATCAAGCAAGTGTCGAGTTCAGCTCTATTAAAATCTACTAAGTATAGCTGACCCTCTAACACTCCCTTAAAAGCTATTGAATCATCACTTCTTCTAAAGACAGTAACACCAGTATCAGTAAAAAGACAGTTGTAGCCCATTTGACATAATTGGGATACGGAAAGCAAATTGTAATCTAAGGAATCTACAAGAAAAACATTTGAAATAGTATGGTCAGGAGATATAGCAATTTTACCCAAACCTTTGACCAAACCTTGATTTCCATCCCCGAATGTGATAGCTCGTTGGGGATCTTGGTTTTTCTCATATGAGGAGAACATCCTTTTCTCCCCCGTCATGTGGTTTGTGCACCCGCTGTCGAGTATCCAACTTGTGCCCCCGGATGCATAAACCTACAAAACAAGTTTAGTTCTTTGTTTTAGGTACCCAAACGGTTTTGGGTCCTTTAGCATTAGATACAAGAACTTTGGGTACCCAAACACAAGTCTTGGAGCCCTTGTGTTTGCCCCCAACAATTTTGGCAACTATCTTGCCGGATTTGTTAGTTAAAACATAAGATGCATCAAAAGTCTTAAATGAAATGGCATGATCATTTGATGCATTAGCAGTTTTCTTTCTAGGCAACTTGGCATGGGTTGGTTGCCTAGATCTAGATGTCTCACCTTTATACATAAAAGCATGGTTAGGGCCAGAGTGAGACTTCCTAGAATGAATTTTCCTAATCTTGCTCTCAGGATAGCCGGCAGGGTACAAAATGTAACCCTCGTTATCCTGAGGCATGGGAGCCTTGCCCTTAACAAAGTTAGATAAGTTCTTTGGAGGGGCATTAATTTTGACATTGTCTCCCTTTTGGAAGCCAATGCCATCCTTAATGCCAGGGCGTCTCCCATTATAGAGCATGCTTCTAGCCAATTTAAATTTTTCATTTTCTAAGTCATGCTCTCTAATTTTGGCATTAAGTTGTGCTATGTGATCATTTTGTTTTTTAATTAAGGCTAGGTGATCATGGATAGCATCAATATTAATATCTCTACATCTAGTACAAATGGAAATATGCTCAGTAGATGTAGATGGTTTGCAAGATTTTAACTCAATGACCTTAGCATGCAATAAATCATTTTTAGTTCTAAGGTCGGAAATAGTAGCATTGCAAACATCAAAATCCTTAGCCTTAGCAATTAATTTCTCATTCTCATTTCTAAGGCTAGCAATAGAACAGTTCAATTTTTCAATCCTAGCAATCAAATCATCATTATCATTTCTAGGAATTGAAACATTGCAAATATGAGAATCAACCTTAGCTAACAAATTTGCATTTTCATTTCTAAGGTTGTCTAAAGTCTCATGACAAGTGCTTAGCTCACTAGACAATTTTTCACATTTTTCTCTTTCTAGAGCATAAGCATTTTTAACCTTAACATGCTTCTTATTTTCTTTAATAAGGAAGTCCTCTTGAGAATCCAAGAGATCATCCTTCTCATGTATAGCACTAATCAATTCATTTAATTTTTCCTTTTGTTGCATGTTGAGGTTAGCAAAAAGAATGCGCAAATTATCCTCTTCGTTTTTATCATCATCCTCATCACTAGATGTTTCATATTTAGTGGAGGACTTTGATTTTACCTTCTTTTTGCTGTCCTTGGCCATGAGACACTTGTGGCCGACGTTGGGGAAGAGGAGGCCCTTGGTGACGGCGATGTTGGCGGCGTCCTCGTCGTCGGAGGAGTCGCTTGAGCTTTCGTCGGAGTCCCACTCCCGACAAATATGGGCATCGCCGCCCTTCTTCTTGTAGTATCTCTTCTTCTCCTTCCTCTTGCCCTTCTTGTCGTCGCCCCTGTCACTATCACTAGACATAGGACATTTTGCAATAAAATGACCGGGCTTACCACACTTGTAGCAAACCTTCTTGGAACGGGATTTGTAATCCTTCCCCTTCCGTTGCCTGAGGATTTGCCGAAAACTCTTGATGATTAGGGCCATCTCCTCGTTGTCGAGCTTGGAGGCGTCAATTGGTTGTCTACTTGGTGTAGACTCCTCCTTCTTCTCCTCCGTTGCCTTGAAGGCCACCGGTTGCGCCTCGGATGTGGAAGGCTCGTCAAGCTCGTTGATCTTCTTGGAGCCCTTAATCATGCATTCAAAACTCACAAAATTCCCGATAACTTCCTCGGGGGTCATTTGTGGATATCTAGGATTGCCACAAATTAATTGAACTTGTGTGGGGTTAAGGAAAATAAGGGCTCTTAGAATAACCTTAACCACTTCGTGGTCATCCCATTTTGCGCTTCCGAGGTTGCGCACTTGGTTCACCAAGGTCTTGAGCCGGTTGTACATGTCTTGTGGCTCCTCCCCTTGGCGAAGACGGAAGCGACCGAGCTCCCCCTCGATCGTTTCCCGCTTGGTGATCTTGGTGAGTTCATCACCCTCGTGCGCCGTCTTGAGTAGGTCCCAAATCTCCTTGGCGTTCTTCAACCCTTGTACTTTGTTGTATTCCTCCTTGCTTAGAGAGGCAAGGAGGATGGTTGTAGCTTGGGAGTTGAAGTGCTCGATTTGGGCCACTTCATCTGTGTCATAGTCCTCATCCCCTACGGATGGTACCTGTACACCATACTCAACAACATCCCATAATCTTTTGTGGAGAGAGGTTAGATGAAATCGCATCAAATTACTCCACATAGCATAATCTTCACCATTAAAAGTTGGTGGTTTGCCTAATGGGACGGATAGTAAAGGTGTATGTTTAGGAATGCGAGGGTAGCGTAGGGGAATCTTACTATACTTCTTACGCTCTTGGCGTTTAGAAGTGACGGATGCCGCGTCGGAGCCGGAGGTAGATGTCGATGAAGTGTCGGTCTCGTAGTAGACCACTTTCCTCATCCTCTTGTGCTTGTCCCCACTCCGATGCGGCTTGTGAGAAGAAGATTTTTCCTTCTTCTCCTTGTGGTGAGAAGAGGAAGATCTTTTCTCCTTCCGCTTGGAGGAGTTCTTCTTCTTCTCTCTTCTCTTGGTGCGGGACTCTTCCGATGAAGTGCTCCCTTGGCTTGTAGTGGGCTTGTTATCGCCGGTCTCCATCTCCCTCTTGGTGTGGTCTCCCGACATCACTTCGAGCGGTTAGGCTCTAATGAAGCACCGGGCTCTGATACCAATTGATAGTCGCCTAGAGGGGGGGGGGGGTGAATAGGGCGAAACTGAAATTTACAAATATAATCACAACTACAAGCCGGGTTAGCGTTAGTAATAAAGAAATGAGTCCGCAAGAGAGGGCGCAAAACAAATCGCAAGCAAATGAAAGTGTGACACGCGGATTTGTTTTACCGAGGTTCGGTTCTTGCAAACCTACTCCCCGTTGAGGAGGCCACAAAGGCCGGGTCTCTTTCAACCCTTCCCTCTCTCAAACGATCCCACGGATCGAGTGAGCTTTCTCTTCTTCTCAATCAACCGGGAACAAAACTTCCCCGCAAGGGCCACCACACAATTGGTGCCTCTTGCCTTGGTTACAATTGAGTGATGATCTCAAGAACAAGTGAGAAAGAAAAGAATGCGATCCAAGCGCAAGAGCTCGAAAGAACACAAGCAAATCACTCTCTCTAGTCACTATGGAGTTGTGTGGAATTTGGAGAGGACTTGATCTATTTGGTGTGTCTAGAATTGAATGCTAGAGCTCTTGTAGTAGTTGAGAAGTGGAAAACTTGGATGGCAATGAATGTGGGGTGGTTGGGGTATTTATAGCCCCAACCACCAAAAGTGACCGTTGCTGGAACCTGTCTGTTCGATGGCGCACCGGACAGTCCGGTGCACACCGGACAGTCCGGTGCCCCTGCCACGTCACCATTGCCGTTGGATTCTGACCGTTGGAGCTTCTGACTTCTGGGCCCTCCTGGGTGTCCGGTGCACACCGGACATGTACTGTTTGATGTCCGGTGCACCGGTATGGGCGATCCTGACGTCTGCGCGCGCTGCGCGCGCATTAAATGCTCCGCAGGGAGCCGTTGGCGCCGCAGGGAGCCGTTGCTCCGCTGGCACACCGGACAGTCCGGTGAATTTTAGCGGAGCGGCTGCCGCGCGAACCCGAGGCTGGCGAGTTCCGGAGACCGCGCTTCCTTGGAGCACCGGACATGTCCGGTGCACACCGGACAGTCCGGTGAATTATAGCGCGCCGGCTTCCGAGAAATCCCGAGGGCGAAGAGTTTGAGTCGAAGTCCTCTGGGCGCACCGGACACTGTCCGGTGCACACCGGACAGTCCGGTGCCTTCAGCCAGAGATGCCTTCGGTTGCCTCGTTGCTCCTTTATTGAATCCAACACTTGATCTTTTTATTGGCTGAGTGTGAACCTTTTGCACCTGTATAACTTATGCACTAGAGCAAACTAGTTAGTCCAATATTTGTGTTGGGCAATTCAACCACCAAAATTATTTAGGAACTAGGTGTAAGCCTAATTCCCTTTCACAATCCCCACGAAGGTGGTTTGGTTCGACTAAAATATACCTTCAGGTTTAGAGACCAGTTTATCGAGCCAGACGACGACTGGCTGAAAAGCATCGAAGCTACAAGCGATGAGCTGCTTGGGCTGTATTCCAAAGCGGAAGACAATGCGCTATCTACGGCCTTCGGAGGCCGGAAAAAGAAGAGACTAAATAGAGTTTTTGATGCTATTGGGTTCATGTACCCTGACTACCGCTACCCGACGCGGGGGCAAAAAGGAAGAATGCGACTTCCAGGAAAGACGATGCTTTAGCTGCTCCAAGCGAGCCCGCGCCGAAGAGCAAAAAGGTGAAAGTCCTTACTCACTGACCGGGCTTCATCGAACCGACCATAGTGCCCGAATTTGGCGGTGAAACATCTTCGACGACCGAAGCCAAAGAACCTGTGATTACACAGAAAACTGAAGAGCCGGCTGCAATGCCGAAGACGTCATCAGCCAAATCAGATGAGTCAAAGGTCACTAATATTGAAGAGATAGCGGTCGAGAAAACAAAGGCATTAGAAGTTATAAGCCCTTCGGCAGAGGTGACAATGCCGAAGGCACAAAAGGATCTTACAACGACTCCCAAGAGGAGGAGGATGGTGAACGTACTAGATGTGCTGGAAATAATAAAAACTTCAAGCTCTACTCCAAAGAAGATTGTCGAAGCTTTGAAACCACAAATTGAGGCAAAACTATCTGAAGCCGAAGCTGCCAAGAGCCAAGCCAAGACCGAAGCTGGGCCCTCAGAGCCTGCCAAGGAGAAATCCTTAGAAATAGAAGAAGAAACAGAAAAAGAGGCTGCAGAAGAAATTCTGTCTGAAAAAACTGCCATTCCTATTCCCGAAGCATCTTCCAAAGCTCTTGATTATATTATACGACATGCTTCGGGAAAGAGGTTATCTGCAGAAGAGAAGCGAGAAGCCCAATGTTATGCCCAGAGACTGAAATATCCGAAAGGGGCATTGATATTCAACGACAGCGAAGAAGAAGACTTCTTTTATTGTCTCCCGGACAACAAAGAGATTTCTGTCTGCTGGGAGATGAGTAGGAGCTTCGGATTCCCGACACTAGAAGAGGGGCTCTCGGTGCTATCAAAAGATGAACTGCCCGACAGCTTAGCATACAATAGCTTAAAGGTAAGAGAATTAGATTCTTGTACTTAAAAACAAAATTTTCCATTTGCTTATACTTAATACCACACTCCTTTTGCAGGGCCTTATTCTTAGCAACGCCCTCAGGGCGTAAAAAAGTGCCGAAGACGAAGGATGTGCTATAGCTTTGAGCAACCTTCGTTCCGAAGTAATTGAACTAAGGAACGAGGGTCTTGAAAAAGATAAAATATTAAACTCATTAGTGAATAAGATAAAAGAGACGAAGCTACTTCCAAAGCCCAATCTGAAGCCCAGAAATGCGAAATTGAAGATCTTCGGAAACAGCTGGCTGAGGCGAATTTAAAATGCGCTATCGCCGAAGCTGACCGAGACGCCAGTAACTATTGGAAAAATTATTGGGAGAAGACAGTTGTAGAACTTCGCTCTTCAAAAGAGAAATGTTATGAAAAATCTATAGAATATGTAGATAAAATAAAAACTAGCTTCGCCAAAGTTTGCACATACTCTAGCGAGGATAACTTCGTAAGAGGCGATCCTGAGGGCCCGATTGACTGGATCAGCAACGAGGCCGAAGCTTTTGAGGAAATTTTGAGCGGTCGTGGGGATGTCTGCGCCTTCTTAGGTGCCAGAGGGATTGCAGCTATTTTGGAGAAGTCTGGTTGCGAGCATGTGAAAGCTTTGGCCCAAACCGAAGCTACTTTATCCATTGAAGATACAAAAGACCCCTCGGCCGAAGCAATCTTAGTTGGCGGAAAATTCTTCACTGACATCTGGGAGAATGGTGGCCGAGGGATGGCCCACGAGATAATAAAAAAGAGCGAAAAAGATTCTCACGATGCAAAAGAAGCAACAAAGGCAGTTGAGAAAGCTGCGGAACTCGAGAGGCGGATAGGTATTGCTTAATAACTTTTAACTTTATTTTCTAATTTTGTGACTTCGAACTTATTTACGTTTTCTACCGCAGCTGAACTATCTCCTTCCCCGGAGCTCTTCGAGCCAACGGTCGACCCAGAAGCAAAGAAAGAAGATGAGATCATTAAAATGGCCGAAGCTATTTTGGACGAAGCTGTTGCTCAACTGTTAAACGAAACTGTAGAAGCAGTTTTAAAAGAAGAATAGCTGTTATTGTAAAGACATTTGGAATGTAATATTTGCTGAACAAAGTGTGTAACATCTTGTAGTCTTGAATGTAATATATAAGCTATTTGTGACTCAATTCTTTACGATGCATGAAACTTTACGTACATACCATTTTTGAGCTTTCGGCGAAAAAACACCTTCCCTTCTTTTCGTGCTTCGTGAAGAATATCCATATTCCGTAAAAACATTAAGCTTCGTGAGCAATAGATTTCTTTCCACATTAGAGTTGATGAAGCTGTACTTCTTCAAAACATTTTGTGCCTTGACACAACTTCTTCGAAGCAATTTCCGAAGATCAATATTATATCCCCTTCTTGTGCCATTGATGCGATATGATGTATGATGTTATGCTATGCGAATGATGTGATGATGTTATGCTATGCAAAATGATATTCATGCCGAAGATACACACACATTCCCTCAGTGGTATACACAATCACTTTGCCGTTTATTTTTCGGCTTCACCGCTTATTTTTCGGTGTATCAGCGTTGACTTTTCGCTGTAAGTTCTGCATCCCCTTAGGAACGTCTTTTGAACTTCTTTGCCTTCTATTTTAGCGGTATTCGCGTTGACTTTTCGCGCTTCGCCTTATATTTCGGCGGAATCAGCGTTTATTTTTCGTTGTAAGCTCTGCATTCCCTTTGGAACGACTTTTGAGCAGAAAACTTACGCTGCGCTCCCATAGGAACGACTTTTTGTAGCTTTGGCAAGCTTACGCTGCGTTCCGTAGAATGACTTTTTGTAGCTTCGGAGATGTTTTTTGTAGCCACAAGTTCTCTTAGGAACGAATTTTCATGCTTCGGGAACTTTCGGACTCCGTAAGTCTGTGAAGAAGGTATATTATATCATGACAATAACGAAGCTATTACAAGAATCTAAAAACAACAAAAGGAGCTGTGCTTTCAATGATTGCCCCTTATTAAAAAGAAAATGATGGCAAATGCAAAAAACTGTTGCAGAGGTAGGATATCTTCTAGTAGATGTGCTTCGATTCTGGCACAGTGCTGTTGACTGTGCGAGCTTCGGACTCCTCTCTGAAGTTTCATTGCTGGTGAGTGTGCTGGCTCCCTTCTAGCTGCTGGCCTCGTTGCATTGGTGGTGGAGGTGGAGGCTGTTGTCAAGATGTATGAGGTTGACTTGCCGAAGCAACAGAAGCTGTAGGATGGTTACCCACATACTCTGGGATGTACGGTGAATGATACGAAGCAGTATGCATAACTTGCTTCGGCTGGTTTTGTTGGGCTGCAGCTTCTGCTATCTCCTTTTGTTTCTGGATGGTGACATGGCACATCCTTGTAGTATGGCCCTTGTCCTCACCACAGAATAGATAATAAATTTTCCTGGGCTGATCCCCAAACCTTCCACCGAAGCCCCTGGCGCCTCTGCCCCTTGGGGCTGAAGGCCGAGGATAGCTTTGTTGCTGTCCCGAAGCTTGGGAAGAATATTGCGGCCTCTGTTGCTGACTTCCTCTATCATCATTCTGAGCAGAGTGGATCGACCTGACGTGCCTTGGGTGGATTCTCCCTCCGAAGCCCCTGGTCATTTCGGAGAACCTGTAAGCTTTCTCCCATCTCTGACGAAAGTCATTGTCAGCACGAATGTATTCATCCATCTTTTGGAGCAGCTTCTCCAGAGTCTGAGGGGGTTTCCTAGCGAAGTATTGGGCCGTAGGTCCTGGCCGAAGCACCTTGATCGTGGCCTCAATGACAATTTCATTAGGCACCATTGGCGCCTATGCCCTCAGACGCAAGAACCTTCGAACATATGCCTGAAGGTATTCTTCGTGATCTTGGGTGCACTGGAACAAAGTTTGAGCGGTGACCGGCTTCGTCTGAAACCCTTGGAAACTGGTGATCATCATGTCCTTCAGCTTCTGCCATGATGTGATTGTTCCTGACCGAAGAGAGGAGTACCAGGTTTGTGCAACATTCTTGACTGCCTTGACGAAAGACTTCGCCATGACTACATTATTGCCACCATACGAAGATATGGTCGCTTCGTAGCTCATCAGAAACTGCTTCAGATCTGAGTGTCCATCATACATGGGGAGCTGGGGTGGCTTGTAAGATGGGGGCCAAGGTGTAGCTTGTAGTTCTGCTGACAGAGGAGAAGCATCATCAAAAGCAAAATTTCCATGATGGAAATCCTCATACCAGTCATCCTCGTTGAAGAAGCCCTCTTAATGAAGCTCTCTGTGCTAGGGCCTTCGGTTTTGCTCATCTTGAGCAAGATGACGAACTTCTTCAGTGGCTTCGTCTATTTGCCTTTGTAGGTCAGCTAGCCGAGCCATCTTTTCCTTCTTCCTTTGCACTTGCTGATGGAGCATCTCCATATTCCTGATTTCTTGGTCCAAGTCGTCCTCCTGGGGCGTTGGACTGGTGGCCTTCCTCTTCTGGCTTCAGGCCTCTCGAAGAGAAAGGGTGTCCTGGTTCGGTCCAGCGGCTGCAGAGCGGCAGCCCCTGTCGCTGAAGCTTTCTTTGACGGCGTGCCGAAGGTCGATGCTTGCCGAAGGTGGTCGAAAAGGGTTCACCGGAGGTGGGCGCCAATGTTGGGGACTTGTTCTCAAATGCTATAAGTTAAGAATAAGGCAACACAAAAAATGTTAAACGTTACAGTCCTTTGTCCTTCGAAGCATTATTTCCCTTGGGATATAATGATCTTAGGACGAAGGTTGTGAAGTGCATACCTTCATCGATGCAACATATAATGGTGAAGAAAGAATCATATAAAACATAAAAGATAATATAAACAGTCATATGTTATTGTTAGCTCATTTCTATTTTATCACTATGGGAAAATAGAAACGATAACAAATTACAAGTGTACCTTCAGCTTGAAAGAAGGTAAAAATACAAGCGCGGCGCGGAAGCAAATACCCAGTCAGCGTGAACAGTACGGGAGCACTGTTCATCTATTTATAGGCACGGGACGCAGCCCATGTAAAATTACACTCATGTCCTTTACATTTGCTAATAACTCTATATTAATCCGTCGAGGTCTAAATAGCCTTTTCATCTTTAAGTCGGTTTCCTTTTCTGTTATCATGCTGAAGCTCTTCTGCGCACAGCTTCGGCTCTGCGCCATCCTTCGTATTCCTTTTGTGCTTCTTCACACTTTGGCTTTAACTCAAGTTCGAAGATACCTGTTCATGCATTATACTTCCAGAAACATTGTTAAATCATGTTTTTGAGGACCTTCGGAAGCCGAAGGCCCCCAACAGTTTACAAATTTCTTATTTGGTTTTTACTTGGTATCTCGACACTCCTTAGCATAATGCTCGGGCTTGCCACAAGTACAACAGATGCATTTTTCCTTGTTCCTTTTCTTTTATCAGGAGTGGCATTCTTTGTTTGCATTCTTGCTTAAACTTATTTTTTTGTAAGTTTTAGGAGTTTTTTTGCACCACATGTGTACTAGCTAGAAGTATCCTCAACAACTCTTTTGTCGTGAACATTTTCTTTCTTTATTTTCAATATCTAAAAAAGGCAATAAGGTTGACATAATGTAAAACTCTTATCCCTCATTATTTCAGAGAAGTGGCAAAAATATGTTCAAGTCTGTGGCAGCTTAGCAAATATGTAGACTGCCACAAACATATCCGGTAACACACAACTAAAATTTTCTCGAGTTTGTTTCACCAGTATATGTATTTCATGAGCTTCTTCTACTATAGAACGACTGTTAGTTATTCTCTAGTCATGAAACTGCTCACGACATACAACTCAGAAACTCTATATTTAACCACTAGTGTGTCTTACATTTCTTTACTAGTGGGCATCATCACAAATGCATCGACTATGTAATCTTCTAGCATGTGAATTATTGCCCCCTTGAACATAGTATCAGCATCCTAGAACACTCGCTCCTCTTTTGTAGAGTGAGGTTCAGGTTCCTAGGTTCGACAACAAAATAGCAATACATAGCAGCTAGCCACAATATACATTTTTGACGCTACCATTTATATTGAGTTCCTTAATTTTTTGTTTTATCTTACTTGCAATAGCCGGTTACCAAAAAAGCCCTCTCACGTTTTTTGGATGGTCACATAGTTAGATATTGTTAACGACAGATTAATCCAAAAAATGATAATAGAGAGTTGGTGGCGATAGTAAGGTGCACACATGTGGATCTAGCTGATGAACATGAACATAATACAGAAGAACTTAATTTGAAACCAATGAAAAAAAGACAAATGCCTAGCGATAGACATTCGTTTGATATAGTCGTTTGGTCAGTCGATTAAGTGTAGCGGTCGGTAGGTCAATATGTAAGTACAATCAACCCTAAGTGGGGGTTTTGGTGATTAAAATGAAAAAACAAATAAGGTTTCTAACAAAGTTTGCATCTAGTGTTTGTTTAGTTATTGTTAAGACAGAAGGAGTATCAACTCTAATAATGAAAGAAACAGGAAGTGCTAAGGTCAAAGAGTATACATCCTATGGCACCGTGATGAGATTCCTCGACGATCACAAATAACTTTTATACTTCTTGAGTTGTAGGATTCAGTTTTCATTTAATTGTGTTTTGCCAAGGTAAATGTGTTTGCAAAGCTCAAGTTTCTAAATTTCAAAAACTATTTTGAAAAACAAAATTTTTTGGACACTCTATGAGTTCAACTGGAGTGAGGTGTTGGGAGTAAGAGAACCTCCCTGCTCAAAATCAGTTGAACCTGCCCTCAGGGGTAACTCAACCTGTTTTGAGCAGAGAAGCTCTCTGCTCAAAACCGATTGAACCGGTCCCTAGGCGGTTCAACCGGGGTTTTCTCCCTGGACCTCTCTGGTCAAACCAGTTGAACCGGCCCTTGGGGGCGGTTAAATTGGTGTTAGGGTAAGATGACCTTTCTGACTTGTGCCTGCAAGTCAGACTGGCAGACTAACAAGCTAGGCGGTTCAACTAGTCTTGGCATTTGACTTCCAGTCAAACTAAACTTTTTGAACTTGGTTAGGCTTTAGTATTGGGGCGGTTCAACCGCTTTCCACACAGAAAGTTCCAATCTTCAGTAGTTTTTGAGGGGTCTCTATATATACCCCTCGAGTCTCTCACCTCATTAATTAATCCCCGTCAGCTAGTGATGGGAATTATTAGCTAATTCCTGTCGGCTCTAGGAAAGTCGACTGGAATTAGCTAATCGCCGTCGGCTAGCTAAGCCGACGTGAATTAATAAGTTAATTCCCGTCGGTCTTGACTGGCCCATGGGAATTATTTAAATAATTCCCGTCGGCCGTGCTTGGCCAACGGGAATTAACTGACCCACGTGAATTATTTCAATAATTCTCATCGGCTATGGTCAAGCCGACGAGAATTAACCTTTCCTGCTGCAAAACAACAACCAATGAGGCCTTATTTCTCCACAATATTGTACACAACAACACACATAACTTATATATCATTACAGACAGAACATAGATCAATATTGATCATATTACAAACACATCCATTGACATAGTTCACAAAAACTTCACATTCCAACCACATATCAATTCACACATCACAAACTTCACATCACCAACATAGCTTACATAACCATTTCAAATAGCAACAACGAGATAAGTTAAAGTGTTTAGTTCACGAAAACACATAGCGTACAAAGTTTGGTTTAGCCTATGGAGAGAAACCATGCACGAGTTAAGAAACAAAGACGATCAAGCACCATACTCAGAGATAACCACCACTTGGATAGTTAGAGCTTTGGCCACTACCGCCACCAGGAGGAGGGTATGTGAAAAGGGACTCAACAAATCCTGTTCCTATGGGTTCAGGCTCACTCCCACTCACTTCTAGCGTAACCTATGCAAGGATGCAAATTTCAACAAGTTAAATGTAAATATCAACAAGTTAAGTATACAAGTGTATAAAATCATTGAGAGTTATCAAATGTACCCTATCTCTAGGTACAAGTATATGTGTCGGAGGGGTGTTGAACTGTTGAGCCCCCAGTCCCTGTTTAATGAGTATTTGACTTAGTTTAGATACGATTCATGTTTTTCTACTACACTAATTAGATGAATTGCTAGTTTATAGAATGTTATCAAGAGAATTTGATAAGATTAATGTACCGGAGCTGGTGTGGATGCAATCTAGCTCCAATGTGGTGGCAGTGTAATGTTTGGTGTCATACCCTGTTGTTGCATTAACTGTTAAACATATGTGTTATTATTGAAGATGTTGTATTGAAATATAAGAATTTAGAGTTCGGATTATCAATACTTACTTGATACAGCGTTTGGTTATGTGCATTGCAAGCCTGCATAAATTCTCGTTGCTATCTCATCTCCTCACGTAACCTCATAATCTCCAACTCCTGCTCATTCAGTCAACGAGATCACGAGCTACGCGAAGATGAACCCGTCCTTTGAGATCTCACCGACGACGAGTCAATGAATCCGTCAAAGAGTGTGTATCTATAAGTGATTGAAAAATTGTGATTACTGTATGATCAATTTAGTATCAACCATGTAATTTCATAAGTTAGAGCTTACCGTCCATGCACTTTTCCCCCACCACTTGCATACACCACCGAGGGATCCACCGGTTCATGTCGTAAGTCAAAGTCAGGGCCATGGCACCAAACCATCTCCTCCCCATATGCCGCCTATACATCATTCACAAACTTACAAATACATAAATTTCTATACTTTGAATGTTTGTAATTTTGAGCCAAAACTCACCAGCCGATCCATGGCCGTCTGGCTGCAGAGCTGGTCAGGGTTGTTAGGGTCTGGTCCTTTGTGGCCCTCCTTATGAAGTGTGCTACCTCCTTTAGTTTAAATTGTGCCGCAATACATACTTCAACTCTTGCCTTATTGCCCACCATTGTTCTAAGCTTCTTTAATGCTCTTTCTATATGAAACATCCACCTGTACTGAATTGGACCACCGACCTTAGCCTCATATGGAAGATGTATAAAGAGATGCTGCATAGGATGAAAGAAACTCGATGGGAATATTTTTTCCATTTTGCACAAAAGCACCGGTGCCTCTTTCTCTAGCTTTTCCAACACATCTCTTCTGATTTCTTTAGCACACAACTGTCTATAGAAATAGCTAACTTCAGCTAATGTTTTCCACATAGCATCGGAAACGTACCTACAAAACATTACAGGCACGAGCCTTTCCATAATTATGTGGAAGTCATGGCTCTTCAATCCCTTCATCCTGATTGTCTTCAAATTCATGGATCTTCTAAAACCAGCAACATAACCATTGGGGAATTTTAGATCCTTCATCCACTTCATCACTTCTTTTGTTGCTTAGGTTTCAGATGATAGTCATCTTTTGGTTTGCCTCCATTTTCTCTAAGTACTTGGGTTGGATGATCACATATCACAGCTAAGTCCATGTGTGCCTTGTCATTGTCTTTCATTTTATCCGGGAAATCCATGCATGTATTTATGAGGGCTTGGCAAAAGTTACTCTCTTGATGCATGACATCAATGTTGTGCATTAGAGTCAATGACTTAGCATAAGGAAGCTCCCACAAGCCACATATGTGAGTCCAGTTATGCTCCTCACCAAAACCTTGAAACCTTTTCCCACTCTTGTCTAGGACAGGTTTCCTATGCTCTTCTATAATTTCTATCCCACTACGTAGTTTGGGCGGTCCCTTCGTGATGATGGTGCCCTTCCTAAACTCCTTTCTCTGCCTTCTGAAGGGGTTATTCAAGGGTAGAAAACATCTATGGCAATCAAAGTAACATATCTTGCCACCATCACTAAGACGAAAAGAATCTGTATCTTGACCACAATAAGGACATGTTAATCTACCATGCATGCTCCATCTAGAGAAAATACCATACACCATAAAATCATGAACCAAGAACAGATACGAAACCCAGAGATTGAATTTCTACTTCTTGAAGCAGTTATAGGCTTCCACTCCTTGCCATAGCTTCTTTAACTCTTCAATTAGTGGTTGAAGCATCACAATGAGGTGTACGCTAGGATGCTCAGGCCTAGGTATAACAAGACATAAGAACATAAAAGTCGCCTAGAGGGGGGGGGGTGAATAGGGCGAAACTGAAATTTACAAAATTAATCACAACTACAAGCCGGGATAGCGTTAGAAATATAATGCGAGTCCGAGAGAGGGCGTAAAAACAAATCGCAAGCGAATAAAGAAGTGAGACATAAGGATTTGTTTTACCGAGGTTCGGTTCTCTCAAACCTACTCCCCGTTGAGGTGGTCACAAAGACCGGGTCTCTTTCAACCCTTTTCCTCTCTCAAACGGTCCCTCGGACCGAGTGAGCTTCTCTTCTCAATCAAACGGGAACCAAACTTCCCCGCAAGGACCACCACACAATTGGTGTCTCTTGCCTTGATTACAATTGAGATGATCGCAAGAAAGAATGAGAAAAAGAAGCAATCCAAGCGCAAGAGCTCAAATAAACACAACAATCACTCTCTCTAATCACTAAAGCTTTGAGTGGAATTGGGAGAGGATTTGATCTCTTTGGTGTGTCTAGAATTGAATGCTAGAGCTCTTGTAAGTAGTTGGAAGGTGGAAAACTTGGATGACTTGAATGTGGGGTGGTTGGGGGTATTTATAACCCCAACCACCAAACTAGCCGTTTGGTGAAGGCTTCTGTCGCATGGCGCACCGGACAGTCCGGTGCGCCACCGGACACTGTCCGGTGTGCCAGCCATGTCACCTGGCCGTTGGGTTCCGACCGTTGGAGCTCTGTCTTGTGGGCCCGCCTGGCTGTCCGGTGGTGCACCGGCAGGCCCTGTAGGCTGTCCGGTGTGCTACCCGCGCGTGCACTGCTCCTCTGCGCGCGCTGGCGCGCATTTAATGCGCTGCAGTCGACCGTTGAGCGCGAAGTAGCCGTTGCTCCGCTGTCACACCGGACAGTCCGGTATGCACCGGACACTGTCCGGTGACTCACCGGACAGTCCGGTGAATTATAGCGGAGCGGATTCCCAAAGCTGGCGAGTTCAGAGTTGCTCTCCCTTGGGGCACCGGACACTGTCCGGTGGTGCACCGGACAGTCCGGTGAATTATAGCGAAGCGCCTCTGAGATTTCCCGAAGGTGAAGAGTTCAGCTTGGAGTCCCCTGGTGCACCGAACACAGTCCGGTGGCACACCGGACAGTCCGGTGCGCCAGACCAGGGTGCCTTCCGGGTAATCCTTTGCTCTCTTGTTTGAACCCTTTTCTTGGTCTTTTTATTGGCTTATTGTGAACCTTTGGCACCTGTAGAACTTATAGACTAGAGCAAACTAGTTAATCCAATTATTTGTGTTGGGCAATTCAACCACCAAAATCAATTAGGAAATAGGTGTAAGCCTAATTCCCTTTCAGAACACAAACTCATATTTCATGCAAAGAGCAGGTGGAACGTTGTACATTATGGCAATGACAGGCCAACATGAATACGACGCAACAGTCATATTGAAACGAGTGAAACCATAAGTTGCCAAGCTGATACCAATGTTTCTTCTCTGGATCAAAGTTGTCATGAGTCTTCCATGCATCACCATCTGACGAGTGCACCATTAACCCATCTTGTTTGTCTGTACAATCTTTATGCCACCTCATGTGCATAGCGATCTTCCTTGAGAGAAACAAATGTTTCACTCTAGGAGTGAGAGGCATGTACCAAAGATGTTTCTGTGCAAACTTTGTCACCACCTTCTCCCCATCTTCATTTACAAGCTCCACGTACCTTGACTTGCCACATTTTAAGCATTTCTGCTCTCTGCCATGTTCCTTCCAAAAAAGCATGCAATTGTCTTGGTAAACATCAATCTTCTTATACTCCATAACAAGACCTTCAAGCAATTTTTTTGGATTGGTACATGTCTTTGGGCATCTTGTGACCTGTAGGAAGAACCTCGCTAATCAAATCCACAATCTCCTTGTAACAATTGATTGAGAATGCAAACTTGGACTTGATTGACATCAGTCGGGTCACAAATTCAAGAATGGTCACATCGATGTGCCCATGAAGAGGCTCTTCTGATGCTTTTAGGAGGTCGAAGACCTTCTGAACCTCTATTGTAGGTGAATCGTGATGATATGGGGCCAATTCAGGCTGCAGATCCTCAAGCATGTCGTCCATCTTATCAACATCTTCACCCTCATCAACTTCTACCTGTGTTGCTCATTCAAGGCGTGACTCCCCGTGGAGATACTAGATCTTATAGCCTGGCACGAAACCATGTGAGCACATGTGTAGTGTGACCTTCCTCTTGGTGTGGCTCGTCATATTTGTGCATTTGTTGCGTGGACATATAATATTATCTATTTGTGACAAAGTAGCTGCATGGTCCAGAAACACCTGAGTTTTGGCAAACCATTCACTTGTGTGGTAACCACCCTTCTTGAAGCCTTCATACATCCAATCATGACTATCACCCATTATTGCGGCTGTGTACGAGTAAGAAGTGCGCATGAGACATTCACGTTTCTACACGTCACGACCTACATTTATAGGTAATTGATAGGTCCTATACCCACCCAAGGATGACCGATGGAGTGTGGTATTCATGAACACCATGATGTGCCCAAACAAAATTTCGGCAGCATAACCTCGCTGCTCTCCACTGCACGCTCGGTTTGGTGCATCAGAGAACAACAAGGTTACGCAGTCGAAATTCCATACGAGCACATCATGGTGGTCACAAATACCACACTTCATTGGTCATCCCGAGGCTGTCCAGAAAAGGGACAATTTTTGACCATCACACATAACATGTATGGTATACATGTGATGCATAGCGGTCCGAAACGGGTGACACATAGTCTTTGAAACCCTAATCGTGTAATGATCAAATTAAAGTAAGTACTATATACATAGTTGCAACAATAATGTAATAGAATAAATACTTACATAAGATGACATTCATCAATTAACAATATTAGCAACATCAAATTATATAATAACATAAGTTACCCTTTACATAATTCACAACATAAGTTAATCCTAGCATAATAAAATTAAATTAACCCTATGATATATGTAACAATAAGATAACTAATATCATCAAATTAATCAATTCAAACTAATAAGATAAAGTAACCCTAACAATAAATAACATCAAATTAATTAATTCAAATTCACAACTTGAAGTTACGGTAACTAATATCATGCATACATTCACATTGATTAAAATTAACCTACAAAATCACAATTTTATGCTAATTCCAATCAAATGAGAGTTAACTCCCGTAGGCTATAAAATCGACTAAAATTAATAATAGCTCCTACATGTATAAATTAACTCACGCGGAGGACGACGAGTGGGTGCGGAGTTGGGGCAGGGACACGACACGACGAGCGAGCGACGAACGTCAAGGCGAGGTCCAGCAAACTCATGGTTGATGTAGCGTCGATCGAACGGTGGAGCGACAACTGGACACTAGGGAGACGGCCTGGAGGAGACGGCCGAACGGTGGCGAGGTGGACGACGACATCGATGGGCGGGCACTACACACAGCGCAATGCAGTGGAACGACAGGGGTGAGGCCGGGGCACGTGCATGGGTGTGGTTGGGGGCGGGGGCGTCACGGGGCACGCTGGACAGCGGCAGCGTAGGGGAACGACAGGGGCATCTCTGAGGCATGCTAGGCAGCGGCGGCGGAGGGGAATGGCGGGGCGTCACCGGGGCACGGTGGGGCACTGTGGCGACGCGTGAGAGATAGAGAGAGGGACGTGACGGTTGAGGGAAAGTGGTCGGTTGGCTTCAATTAGTAATCCCTATCAGCCACCAGGCAGGGCCAACTGGAGTTAAGGCTCCACGCGCGTCTGACTCGTCCACACTTCCCGAAAAGTTAATCCCCATCGGCCAAACCGACGGGAGTTATTTCAAAAACCTAATCCCGTCGGCTGTTAAGTACAACCGACGGGGGTTAACTTATCCTCGTCGGCCCCAAGTAATAGCCGACAGGAATTATTGCTATGTGTCGGCGTTCCGAGACCGGGGGGTCCTCGAGCCGACGAGTGAGAGTGCCGCGTGCCCCAGCCCAGATGGGTCGAGCGCGTGGAGCGAGCGCAAAGGGGGGAACGGAGTGAGAGAGAGGTCGGTGGCCGGAGCCGGATCGCGAGGGAGTCGGAGAAATTCCCACGGCCTTCGTGTTCGTCCCGCGCCCAGGTCGGGTGCGCTTGCAGTAGGGGGTTACAAGCGTCCGCACGAGGTGAAGGGAGAGGGCGGCCCCGAGAGAGCGCCTGCCCCTGCCTTTCGTCCCCGCGAGGCCAACCTTCTTCAAGAAGGCCCTGGCCCTTCCTTTTATAGTCGTAAGGAGAGGGTCCAGGTGTACAAGACGGGGGTGTAGCAAGGTGCTACGTGTCTAGCGAGGGAGAGCTAGCGCCCTATGTACATGCCCAGGTGGCAGCCAGAGAGATCGTGGCACCCTGTTGGAGTGGCGTCGTGGCTGTTGGAGGAGTAACGGAGCCGGACGGGGGGACAGCTGTCGAGGTGGCTGGGTCCTTGCTGACGTTCTCCTGCTTTCGTAAGGGAGCTGGGAGCCGCCGTCGTCATGATCTAGCGGGGCGCCATCATGGCCTATCTGGCATAGCTGGCCAGATGGGACGCCGGTCTTGTTCTCTGCGACCCAAGTCGGCTCAGGGCAGGGTGATGATGACGCTTCCTGTTGACGTGGCGGTCTCGTATCCTAGGTCGGGCGTCGTGGAGGCTCCTCCGAGGCTGTGGCCGAGTCCGTCCTGCAAGACAGAGACAGAGTCCGAGCCCAGGTCGGGCGAGGCGGAGATTATTCGGCAGAGGCCGAGGCGGAGTCCGAGCCCTGGGTCGGGCGAGGCGGAGGTCGCCGTCTTCCGAGGCCTTAGCCTGAGTCCGAGCCCTGGGTCGGGCGGAGCGAAGTTCGCCGTCTTCCGAGGCCTTAGCCTGAGTCCGAGCCCTGGGTCGGGCGGAGCGGAGTTCGCCGTCTTCCGAGGCCTTAGCCTGAGTCCGAGCCCTGGGCCGGGCGGAGCGGAATTCGCCGTCTTCCGAGGCCTTAGCCTGAGTCCGAGCCCTGGGTCGGGCGGAGCGGAGTTCGCCGTCTTCCGAGGCCTTAGCCTGAGTCCGAGCCCTGGGTCGGGCGGAGTCTCCCATGGCACCACTGGCGAAGTCTGGCCGCCCGTCGGTCTTACCTTTTGCGTTAAACGCCCTGGTGACTCGGTCGGTTGGTGCGGTGATTTAGTCAGGGTTTCTCCTTATCGGAGGCGGGGCCTAGGGCGAGCCGGGGATGCGCCTGCCGTGAAAGAGGAGACCTCAGGCGAGACGGAGTCATCTTAGGGTCGGCTGCCCTCGCCCGAGGCTAGGCTCGGGCGTGGCGTGGTCAAGTCACTCGTGTGGACTGATCCCTGACTTAATCAAACCCATCAGGCCTTTGCAGCTTTATGCTGATGGGGGTTACCAGCTGAGAATTAGGCGTCTTGAGGGTACCCCTAATTATGGTCCCCGACAGTAGCCCCCGAGCCTCGAAGAGAGTGTTAACACTCGCTTGGAGGCTTGCATCGCACTTTTTTGCAAGGGGACCAGCCTTTCTCGGAGGTACCTTGTTCCGGTGGGTGCGCGCGAGCGCACCCGCCGGGTGTAGCCCCCGAGGCCTCGGAGGAGTGGTTTCACTCCTTCGAGGTCTTAATGCCTTGCGTAATGCTTCGGCGTGACTAGCGGTTCCCTCATGCGAGCAGGGCGTAACCCAGGTGCACTGTCGGGGCCCAAGTTCTCGGGCTGGTATGTTGACGCTGTCAACGGTTCGGCCGGAGCCGGGTTTGCGAGAGCAGCCCCCGAGCCTTCGCACGGAGCGAGAGGACGATCAGGGTCAGACTCGACTTTTTCTATACGCCCCTACGTCGCCTTTCCGCAAGGAGGAGGGGGGGAGTGCGCCATGTTACCCTCGATGGGCACCGAACATGGTGTCTCCGGTGAGCTGCGATCGGGTAATCCGAGTGGACGTCCGTGCCCCGTTCGTTAGGGGTCGGCTAGGGGCCCGGAGGCACGCCCAAAAGTACCTGCGGGTGATCTGCCGGACCCGGTCCCCTAGCGACGGGGTCCGAGGGCTCGTTGCCTCCCTCCGATGGGATTCCGTTACAGAGTCGTTCCCGCCGGTCTCGGAAATGTCCTAGGGTACCTCGGGAGCGCAGCCCGAGCCTCGGTTATGTATCGAACGTTCCCCTGGTCATCCCTCGCTCGGCGTCTGAGGCGGCTGTGAACCCTTCGACAGGCCAGCCTTCGAACCCCTGATCAGTAGGGGGCACGGAGCCCTAGTAGCCTGAGGCGGTCATGGAACCTTTCGGGGGCCGACCTTCGAACCCCTGACCAGTAGTGGGTGTCGGGCCCACGCGATCTGAGGCGGCTGTTGAACCCTTCGGGGGGCCAGCCTTCGAACCCCTGATCAGTAGGGAGGCTCGGGGCCTAGTTCCTTCACGGGGAAGGATCCCTTTAGGGTTATCCCCCTTCTCGGTCCCTGTTGCAAGAGATAGAGAAAGAAGGAAAAGGGAAAAAGGGATTCGAAATTGAACTTCGTGGCGTACCTTTCTCGGCGTGGCCGTTTTTGGCGGAGGCGAAGCGCCGCCAGCTGCCCCTGCCAGAAACGTCACCTATTTCGCCGTGGAGTTAATGCGCTGGGGTGAGTAGTTGGCGAGGTTGCCGTTGCGTGCGCGAGCCGTTCGAGGTACGGGTCACGGACGCGTCGTCTTCACGCCGTGAGAAGGGTTCTCTTGCTGCCCCCGGATGGGACGTGAGCCTGGCCGATGGCGTGACCGCTGCCCTCATACGCCTGCCACCGTCATTACTGCCGGCCCATTTTTGACCGCGTTTGACCGCTGCGCCAGGCTGGCGCCGCTGGATCGCAGGCTGGGCGGCCTCGAGTCGCGGTATCGGTTCCGCAATCGAGGAGGTGCGGTGGTGGAGCGAGAGGCGCAGCGGTTCGCATGCAGCGCCTGGCGCGCCAGTTGAACGACGCGTGGTCTTGAACCGTCGCGCTGGCCTGTCAGGAGTCGGGGAGGCGCGTCCACTTGGCGTGGCTGCATGCCGCTTGCATGGCCGCTCGCCCCCTTTGCCCGTTGGTCTGGGCAAAAGTGGAGGGTTACTTGTAACCGCTGGGCGGTTGCGTGCGTCGTGCGCGGCGGTTTGGCTCCCTCTGCTTGGAGCTGGTCTGCATGACAGGCGGGCCCCAGCCCCCGCGCCGTAGGGAAGGGCCTTGGAGGCGTGTTGGAGAAGACTCAGCCCGTGACGGTTGAGGGCGCTAGCAGGGGGAGTTGCCTTTAAAAGGAGGGCGACCCTCTTCGTGAGGCGACCATGTCTCCTTTCTCCCTTATGCATTGTGTCTCTCCATCTTCCAGGCCCCCGGATGGGGGGAACCGCCGTCTTTTCGCTCCATCGTTGGAGGAACGCGACCCCGCGGGGGTTGGTACCTTTCAGCCATCGTTCGGCTTCAAGGATTTTCATCACACAGCCCAGCGGCTTCCCTCCGCCGGTGGTCACCCAAGGTGGTGGCCTCCAGCTCCCGAATGGGGAGGGGCAAACCGGGCTGTGGTCTTGGCCCTGCCCCCAGTGTTGAGGGTGTTCGTCGTCCTCGCCGGGGCGGAGATCGAGGCGAGCCGGGGCCCCACCTCCTACGCGGGCCGGCAGGCCACCTCATTTTCCAGCTTCTGGTGGCGGCAATCGCCTTTTAGCCCCATGGCGGAGACATCCTCCAGCCATGCCGGGGAAGGAGAACTGTTGCTGCCCAGCTAGGATGCAACATTCCGCCTCCCTCCTCGCGTTCGCGGCGAGGGCGGCTGCGAGGATCTGCCGGGGTGATTAGGGGTGTCCCGCGTTTGCTGGTGATTCGCCCGGAGCTTGTTGCTCCACGGGCTTCCCAGGCGGGGAGGTTGTCCGTACCCGCGGGGACGGAACCAGAGTTCCGTTTACGATGGCGCTTCGAGTGCCGGGTTTTTTGTTCATTTCGGCTTTCGGGGCCTGAACATGTATGTAACTCCGGCACAGAGCCGTGTTTTTTCCTCATTTCTGAGCAATAAGACTTGCCTATCGATTGTCTGAATCGCTTCACCAAGCATGAGTCGCCCCGTGTCCAGGTGACGAGTGAGGTATCCGTATCCCGGAGGCGTAGGAATCCCTCGGCTCGGTCGGACCTGTTGTCCGAGGCTCTTCTAGCTTAGTTAAAAAGACCCCTCGGTCGCTCTTCGACGAGCCGAGGCCAGGGGTAGCGATATCAGCACAAGCAGAGGCGTTGTTGGCTCGGAAATGGAACCTGGTTGGCCGGAGCCCAGCTGGGTCGTCTGCTGGCAGGCTCGGCGCCGGAGTTGATTGGCCGAGGCCTCGGACCGAGCTGGCGCCCTCGGAAGGGGTCGGCCGAGGCCTCGGAGGTGGCCGGCCGAGCCGTCCGCTTGGGCCGGATTCTCGGGGAAGCCTCTGGCGGAGGTTGCTCGAGCGCGGTGTCGACGTCGTCCTTTGGAGCGGAGGCCTTCGGACCGCGTGGCCACCCGAGGCCAGGTCGGGTCTTGCCGAAGGTGCTGCTGATGCCGAGGGTGTCGTCACCCTCTTCCAGCGCCGAGGTCCGCGCCTGCAGGGTCAAGTCGTTCTGTAGCGTGGGCCTTGTGCGGCCGTTGAGGCCAGAACACACACCCTTGTCGCGTTATAAAGCTGTGTCTCTTTTCCTCTTGCTTCGAGTATCTGGACTTTTTGTCGGTAGCAGGGATGTTAGTGCGAGCAAGAGTTGCTTCTCGCGGGAGGTGATGAGTGAGGTATCCGTATCCCGGAGGCGTGGGAGTCCCTCGGCTCGGTCGGCCTCGCCGCTTACGCGTACTTTTACCCATCCATGAAGCCTCCGTACGTAAAGACTCATTCGATCCGCGGAGTCACCTTATCCGAACGCGAGTTACTTATCACAGAAGGTGACGAGTGAGGTATCCGTATCCCGGAGGCGTAGGAGTCCCTCGGCTCGGTCGGCCTTGGCTGCTTACGTGTACCCCGTCGTTTCTAGGACCCACTTTTCGAAGTAGTCAAAAAGCACGAAAGATGTTCTGGTAAAAGAGGTTTTTTGTTCGAGGAAAATTTTGACGCAGAGGGGGTTAACCCCCTTTTAGCCCCCGAGGGAGGGTCGGGCTCCGCTGAGGCGAGGCCGACCCTTCCTTGTTGACTAAACTTCGCGTGGGTACGGGGTATAAGAACAACTTGGAAACATTCTTAAGGATAGAAGCGACGTAGCTGTTGGATGTTCCAAGCGTTGCCGTAGACCTCGCCTTGACTGTTGGCCAGCTTGTAAGTTCCGGGCTTCAGAACTTTGGCGATGATGAACGGCCCCTCCCAGGGGGGCGTTAGCTTATGCCTCCCTCGGGCGTCCTGCCGCAGCCGAAGCACCAGATCGCCCACCTGGAGATCTCGGGGTCGGACCCCTCGGGCGTGGTAGCGTCGCAGGGACTGCTGATACCGCGCTGAGTGTAGTAGGGCCCTGTCCCGAGCCTCGTCCAGCTGGTCCAGCGAGTCTTCTCGGCTGGCTTGGTTGCTTTCTTCGTCGTAAGCCCTCGTCCTCGGGGAACCGTATTCCAGGTCCGTGGGCAGGATTGCCTCGGCCCCGTAGACCAGGAAGAACGGCGTGAAACCCGTGGCTCGGCTTGGAGTCGTCCTCAGGCTCCAGACCACCGAGGGGAGTTCCTTCATCCATCGCTTGCCGAACTTGTTGAGACTGTTATAAATCCGAGGCTTAAGCCCCCGTAGAATCATGCCATTGGCACGTTCCACTTGCCCATTCGACATGGGGTGAGCTACGGCGGCCCAGTCCACCCGGATGTTGTGATCGTCGCAAAAATCCAAGAATTTTTTGCCGGTGAACTGGGTGCCATTGTCGGTGATGATGGAGTTCGGGATCCCGAAGCGATGGATGATGTTGGTGAAGAATGCCACCGCCTGCTCGGACCTGATGCTGCTTAGGGGTCGGACCTCGATCCACTTGGAGAATTTGTCGATGGCGACCAGCAGGTGCGTGTAGCCCCCGGGTGCCTTCTGCAGTGGGCCGACGAGGTCCAGACCCCACACAGCGAAGGGCCAGGTGATGGGTATCGTCTGCAGAGCCTGAGCGGGCAAGTGGGTCTGCTTCGCATAGAATTGGCACCCTTCGCAGGCGCGGACAATTCTAGTGGCGTCAGCCACCGCCGTTGGCCAGTAGAAGCCTTGGCGGAAAGCATTCCCGACGAGGGTTCGAGGTGCTGCATGATGACCGCAAGCCCCCGAGTGTATTTCCTGCAGGAGGTCCTGACCCTCGGCGATGGTGATGCATCGCTGGAGGATGCCCGAGGGGCTGCGGTGGTAGAGCTCCTTCTCGTCGCCCAGCAGGACGAACGATTTTGCTCGTCGCGTTACCCGCCGAGCCTCGGTTTGGTCGAGGGGCAGCTCTCCTCGGCGGAGATATTGCAGGTACGGGGTCCTCCAATCTTGATCTGGCACGACCCCGTCCTGCCCCTCCTCGACGTGCAGCGCTTCGCGCTCGGGCCCCGAGGGTTCCTCGGATTGAGCCGAGGACGGCTCGGGCTGAGCCGAGGTCACCTCGGACGAGGCCGAGGGTGCCTCGGGTTCGGGCGCGTCGCCTATCTTGACGGAGGGTTGGTGCAGATCGCGGGCGAAGACGTCCGGGGGAACCGTTGTCCGCCCCGAGGCTATCTTCGCCAGCTCGTCCGCAGTCTCGTTATAGCGTCGGGCGATGCGGTTAAGTTCGAGCCCGTAGAACTTGTCCTCCAGGCGTCGAACCTCTTCGCAGTAGGCCTCCATCTTCGGGTCGCGGCAGAGGGAATTCTTCATGACTTGGTCGATGACGAGCTGCGAGTCGCCGCGTGCATCGAGGCGTCGAACCCCTAGCTCGATGGCGATTCGCAACCCGTTGATCAGAGCCTCGTACTCAGCTACATTGTTAGACGCCGGGAAATGGAGGCGAAGCACGTAGCGCAGGTGTTTTCCGAGGGGCGAGACGAAAAGCAGGCCCGCGCCAGCTCCCGTCTTCATCAGCGACCCGTCGAAAAACATGGTCCAGAGTTCTGGTTGGATCGGAGCCGTTGGTAACTGGGTATCGACCCATTCGGCTACGAAATCCGCCAGTGCCTGGGACTTGATGGCCTTCCGAGGGGCGAACGAGATCGCCTCGCCCATGATTTCCACCGCCCACTTTGCGATCCGTCCCGAGGCTTCTCGGCACTGGATGATCTCCCCCAGGGGGAAGGATGACACCACAGTCACCGGATGGGACTCGAAGTAATGTCGCAACTTTCGCCTCGTCAGGACCACAGCGTATAGCAGCTTCTGGACTTGTGGGTAGCGGGTCTTGGTCTCGGACAGCACTTCGCTGACGAAGTAAACTGGCCTCTGAATGGGCAAAGCATGCCCTTCTTCCTGCCTTTCGACCACGATCGCGGCGCTGACCACCTGAGTGGTTGCGGCGACGTAGACCAGGAGGGTCTCTCCATCAGTTGGGGGTACCAAGATGGGCGCCTGTGTGAGGAGTGCCTTCAGGCTTCCGAGGGCTTCCTCGGCCTCGGGAGTCCAAGTGAAGCATTCAGCCTTCCTTAAGAGGCGGTACAGGGGCAGGCCTCTTTCGCCGAGGCGCGAGATGAAGCGGCTCAAGGCCGCGAGGCATCCCATGACCCTTTGTACGCCTTTTAAGTCCTTGATAGGTCCCATGTTTGTGATTGCTGCGATCTTCTCCGGATTGGCTTCGATGCCCCGCTCGGAGACGATGAACCCCAAGAGCATGCCCCGAGGCACCCCGAAGACGCACTTCTCGGGATTGAGCTTGACGCCCTTCGCCTTGAGACACCGGAATGTCAGTCCGAGGTCGGAGAGAAGGTCGGAGGCTTTCCTCGTCTTGACCACGATGTCGTCGACGTAGGCCTCGACCGTGCGACCAATGTGTTCGCCGAACACATGGTTCATGCACCGCTGGTACGTTGCACCCGCGTTCCTCAACCCGAACGGCATTGTGACATAACAGTACATGCCGAAGGGCGTGATGAAAGAAGTCGCGAGCTGGTCGGACTCTTTCATCTTGATTTGATGATACCCTGAGTAGGCATCGAGAAAAGACAGGGTTTCGCACCCTGCTGTGGAGTCCACAATTTGGTCGATGCGAGGTAGAGGGTAGGGGACCTTTGGACATGCTTTGTTGAGGCCAGTGTAGTCTACACACATCCGCCACTTCCCCCCTTTTTTCCTCACAAGTACAGGGTTGGCAAGCCATTCGGGATGGAATACCTCTTTAATGAACCCTGCTGCCATCAGCTTGTGGACCTCCTCGCCTATCACTCTGCGCCTTTCCTCGTCGAATCGGCGCAGAGGCTGTCTGACCGGTCGGGCCCCGGCCCTAATATCCAGCGAGTGCTCGGCGACTTCCCTCGGTATGCCGGGCATGTCCGAGGGACTCCACGCGAAAACGTCGGCGTTTGCGCGGAGAAAGTCGACGAGCACTGCCTCCTATTTGGGGTCGAGCCCCGAACCGATCCAGATCTGCTTGGAGGCGTCGCCACTGGGGTCGAGAGGGACGGCCTTAACCGTCTCTGCTGGCTCGAAGTTGCCGGCATGCCGCTTCACATCCGGCACCTCTCGGGAGAGGCTTTCCAGGTCGGCAATGAGGGCCTCGGACTCGGCGAGGGCCTCGGCGTACTCCACGCACTCCACATCGCATTCGAATGCGTGTTTGTACGTGGGGCCGACGGTGATGACCCCGTTGGGGCCCGGCATCTTGAGCCTCAGGTAGGTGTAGTTGGGGATGGCCATGAACTTCGCGTAGCATGGCCTTCCCAACACCGCGTGGTAGGTCCCTCGGAACCCGACCACCTCGAACGTCAAAGTCTCCCTTCGGAAGTTGGAGGGTGTTCCGAAGCAGACAGGGAGGTCGAGCTGTCCGAGGGGCTGGACGCGCTTCCCGGGAATGATCCCGTGGAAGGGCGCAGCGCCTGCTCGGACGGACGACAAGTCGACGCGCAGGAGCTTGAGAGTCTCGGCGTAGATGATGTTGAGGCAGCTGCCCCCATCCATCAGGACCTTGGTGAGCCTGACGTCGCCAATGACAGGATCGACGACGAGCGGGTACTTCCCCGGGCTCGGCACGTGGTCGGGGTGGTCGTCCTGGTCGAAGGTGATGGGCTTGTCGGACCAATCTAGGTAGACTGGCGCCGCCACCTTCACCGAGCAGACCTCCCGACGCTCTTGCTTACGATGCCGAGCCGAGGCGTTTGCCACATGCCCCCCGTAGATCATGAAGCAGTCGCGGACCTCGGGGAACTCTCCTGCTTGGTGATCCTCCCTTTTGTCGTCGTCGTGAGCCTTGCCACCCTCGGCGGGTGGCCCGGCCCGACGGAAGTGACGCCGAAGCATGACGCACTCTTCGAGGGTGTGTTTGACGGGCCCCTGATGGTAGGGGCACGTCTCCTTGAGTGCCTTGTCGAAGAGGTTTGCACCTCCGGGGGGTTTCCGAGGGTTCTTGCGCTCGGCGGCGGCGACAAGGTCAGCATCGGGAACGTCGCGTTTCGCTTGCGACTTCCTCCTGCCTTTCTTCTTGGCGCCGCGCGGAGCAGACGCCTCGGGAACATCTTCCGACGGGCGGCCCTGGGGCTGCTTGTCCTTTCGGAAGATGGCCTCTACCGCCTCCTGGCCGGAGGCGAACTTGGTAGCGATGTCCATCAGCTCGCTCGCCCTGGCGGGGGTCTTGCGACCCAACTTGCTCACCAGGTCGCGGCAGGTGGTGCCAGCGAGGAACGCGCCGATGACATCGGAGTCGGTGATGTTGGGCAGCTCGGTGCGCTGCTTCGAGAACCGCCGGATGTAGTCCCGAAGGGACTCTCCCGGCAATTGCCGACAGCTTCGGAGGTCCCAGGAATTCCCGGGGCGCACGTACGTGCCCTGGAAGTTCCCGGCGAAGGCCTGGACCAGGTCCTCCCAGTTGGAAATCTGCCCCGGGGGCAGGTGTTCCAACCAGGCGCGAGCGGTGTCGGAGAGAAATAGGGGGAGGTTTCGGATGATGAGGTTGTCATCGTCCGTCCCACCCAGCTGGCAGGCCAGGCGGTAGTCTGCAAGCCACAATTCCGGTCTCGTCTCCCCCGAGTACTTCGTGATAGTAGTCGGGGGTCGGAATCGGGGCGGAAACGGCGCCCGCCGAATGGCTCGGCTAAAGACCTGCGGACCGGGTGGTTCGGGCGAGGGACTTCGATCTTCCCCGCTGTCATAACGTCCCCCACGCCGGGGGTGGTAGCCTCGGCGCACCCTTTCGTCGAGGCGTGCCCGACGGTCACGATGAGGGTGCTCCTCGCCGAGGTGGCCCGGGGCCGCAGGCGCGGTGTTGCGCGTGCGCCCGGTGAAGACCGAGGCTTCCCGCGTGAGTCGGGAAGTCGCGGCACGAGGGTCCGGGGTGTATCCCCGCCTTCGAGAGGCAGAGCTCTCTGCCCGCCGGGCCGCAGCGCCTTCCAGGAGATGCCTGAGTTCTCCTTGGATCCGCCGTCCCTCGGTGGTTGATGACTCCGGCATCGCGCGGAGGAGCATTGCTGCAGCGACCAGGTCCTGGCCAGTCCCGCCGGATGCGGGTGGCGGTTTGTCCCTGGCATCGTTGACGATGCGGTGCTGGAGACCTTGGGGCAAGTGACGTATTCCTCCGGCCGGGGGTTGGCTCGCCCATACCTGCCCGATGTTCTGACGGATTGCCTCGAGCGCTCCTGCTCCTTCATCGAACCCGGCCTGCGCCCCGCGGACTTGCTCGAGCTGTGGGTCGTGACCTCCCGCCGAAGCGGGGACCACAGCTAGCTCCCGCGGGATGTCAGCGCGAGGCGCTGGCCTAGGGGGATCACCATCCTCCGGCCTGCCGAGACAGCCGCCTCCGGAGGGATCCCCTAGCTCGATGTGGAAACATTCGCGACTCAGGCCGCAGTCCTTGTCGCCAAGGCTGCGGCTGCCGTCGGAACAGTCGGAGAGGCAGTAGTCACATGCGGTCATGAAGTCCCGCATGGCACTAGGGTTGCCAGATCCGGAGAAATCCCAGCAGATGCTGGGGTCGTCGTCTTCCTCGGACCCAGAGGGTCCGTAGGTCGAGACACCCGTCAATCGGTCCCAAGGCGACCGCACAGGAAACCCCAGAGAGGTTGCACTCGCCTCAATGTGAGCGCCCGCCAAAGCGAGATCGCCAGGCGGGCTGAGGCCGAGTCGAAATAACGAAAGATGGGTAGCAGTCGATACCTTTTTGTCGACGAGGAGCGATGAAGTCGCGTCGGGGGCTGACCGCGTCGTCGTCTTGGGTCCGAGGGTGACGTCCTGCAGGCCTTCCGTGAGCGTGCTGGCGTCGTCCACTTGCTCGGAGTCGACGTGTTGCGGGGGGATGGCGCTCGCGTCTGCCTTGAACGCGAGGGCGACGCTTGGCGTGTCCTCCGTCGAGGCGCCGGGGACGTCGATTTGCTCGACAGCCGTCGGAGCGCGACCTCCCGCTCGGCCCCGGTTGCCCTGCCTCCTCCTCCTCCGGTGGCGAGGGAGAGGATGGGGCGAGCTCGAAAGTTGTCCTTCCCCTACGCGGGAAAGACGTCGTCGATTCCGCCGCCAGCGGGCGGGCTGTCCGCCATCAATGTCGCCGTCGCGCGGCGGTGGAAGGAGTATCATGTCGTAGTCGCCGTCGAGCGAGATGAACTCGAGGTTCCCGAAACGGAGCACCGTCCCGGGTTGAAGAGGTTGTTGGAGACTGCCCATCTGGAGCTTGACGGGAAATCGGACGTCAACACGCAGCGTGCCCCTACCTGGCGCGCCAACTGTCGGCGTTCCGAGACCGGGGGGTCCTCGAGCCGACGAGTGAGAGTGCCGCGTGCCCCAGCCCAGATGGGTCGAGCGCGTGGAGCGAGCGCAAAGGGGGGAACGGAGTGAGAGAGAGGTCGGTGGCCGGAGCCGGATCGCGAGGGAGTCGGAGAAATTCCCACGGCCTTCGTGTTCGTCCCGCGCCCAGGTCGGGTGCGCTTGCAGTAGGGGGTTACAAGCGTCCGCACGAGGTGAAGGGAGAGGGCGGCCCCGAGAGAGCGCCTGCCCCTGCCTTTCGTCCCCGCGAGGCCAACCTTCTTCAAGAAGGCCCTGGCCCTTCCTTTTATAGTCGTAAGGAGAGGGTCCAGGTGTACAAGACGGGGGTGTAGCAAGGTGCTACGTGTCTAGCGAGGGAGAGCTAGCGCCCTATGTACATGCCCAGGTGGCAGCCAGAGAGATCGTGGCACCCTGTTGGAGTGGCGTCGTGGCTGTTGGAGGAGTAACGGAGCCGGACGGGGGGACAGCTGTCGAGGTGGCTGGGTCCTTGCTGACGTTCTCCTGCTTTCGTAAGGGAGCTGGGAGCCGCCGTCGTCATGATCTAGCGGGGCGCCATCATGGCCTATCTGGCATAGCTGGCCAGATGGGACGCCGGTCTTGTTCTCTGCGACCCAAGTCGGCTCAGGGCAGGGTGATGATGACGCTTCCTGTTGACGTGGCGGTCTCGTATCCTAGGTCGGGCGTCGTGGAGGCTCCTCCGAGGCTGTGGCCGAGTCCGTCCTGCAAGACAGAGACAGAGTCCGAGCCCAGGTCGGGCGAGGCGGAGATTATTCGGCAGAGGCCGAGGCGGAGTCCGAGCCCTGGGTCGGGCGAGGCGGAGGTCGCCGTCTTCCGAGGCCTTAGCCTGAGTCCGAGCCCTGGGTCGGGCGGAGCGAAGTTCGCCGTCTTCCGAGGCCTTAGCCTGAGTCCGAGCCCTGGGTCGGGCGGAGCGGAGTTCGCCGTCTTCCGAGGCCTTAGCCTGAGTCCGAGCCCTGGGCCGGGCGGAGCGGAATTCGCCGTCTTCCGAGGCCTTAGCCTGAGTCCGAGCCCTGGGTCGGGCGGAGCGGAGTTCGCCGTCTTCCGAGGCCTTAGCCTGAGTCCGAGCCCTGGGTCGGGCGGAGTCTCCCATGGCACCACTGGCGAAGTCTGGCCGCCCGTCGGTCTTACCTTTTGCGTTAAACGCCCTGGTGACTCGGTCGGTTGGTGCGGTGATTTAGTCAGGGTTTCTCCTTATCGGAGGCGGGGCCTAGGGCGAGCCGGGGATGCGCCTGCCGTGAAAGAGGAGACCTCAGGCGAGACGGAGTCATCTTAGGGTCGGCTGCCCTCGCCCGAGGCTAGGCTCGGGCGTGGCGTGGTCAAGTCACTCGTGTGGACTGATCCCTGACTTAATCAAACCCATCAGGCCTTTGCAGCTTTATGCTGATGGGGGTTACCAGCTGAGAATTAGGCGTCTTGAGGGTACCCCTAATTATGGTCCCCGACACTATGCATGGGATGGATTCAGCACGTTTCTCAAAAACTCTAATCCCAGTCGGCCCCAAGTAAAAGCCAATGGGAATTATTGCTATACGCGAGCCAGATTTGGCACGTTTCTCAAAAAACTCTAATCCCCGTCGGCCCCAAGTAATAGCCGACGGGAATTATTGCTACACGCGCGGCTGGATCCGGCACATTTCTCAAAAAACTCTAATCCCCATTAGCTATTAAGTACAACCTACGGGGTTAACTTATCCCCGTTGTTGGAAGTCTTCTTCCCCGCCGAAGGTCCTCAAGACAAAAACACCTTCGACAAAATGATACAGAAGTCTTCCCTTCTTTTGCCGAAGGTTCTCAAGACGAAGACCTTGCATAGGGGCAACATTGCTAAATGCCGAAGCTATCATCAGCTTCGATTCAACCCAAGCAGAAGAAGAAAAGACCAGATACACCTTAGTAATCTAGGTCGTCTATAGATAAATGTTAAGGGTCATGAATGTAATTATGCCCGGGCTGCGTCCCGTGCCTATAAATAGATGAAAAGTAGCACCGTACTGTTCACGCTGAATGGTAATTACTCTCTCGCATGTTTACCTTCGAGCAAACCGAAGGTATCAATGTAATATGAATTTCATTAATATTCATATATGTTTTATGGAATACAAATATGAATGAAATAATGAGATGCAATTATTATCTTCATTCCTTTATATTCCTCTTTATACATTAAAATGGTGAAGGTATGTCCTTCATAACCTTTGTCTGATGATCATTGTACCCATGGGGAACCAATGCTTCGGAAGATGAAGGTCCTTAATAATTAACAATTGTGTTACCTTGTTCTTGATTCGCAGCACTCGAGAACAAGTAACCAACACCCGTCGGCCCCAAGTAATAGCCGAGGGGTATTATTGCTACGCGCGGGCTGGATTTGGCACGTTTCTCAAAAACCTCTAATCCCTGTCGGACCTTTTGTATTTGTCGACGGGAATTATTGCTATGCGCGGGTGGGATTTGGCACGTTTTGTCAAAAACCCTAATCCCCGTCGGCTAGCATTTTAACCGACATGGATTAGTTAATCCCGGTCAGCTATACAGAAACTGTAACACCTCAAAACCATCAACTAAAAATAATGCATTTAGATTATTAGTGGTAATTACAGTAAAGAATTTTTCTTCAAGTATTTGATCTTATTTGCCTTTAGAATAATTTTTGTTTGCTCATATTTGATTTATGGTTGTTTTGTGGAATTTTTTTATATTAAAAACCCAATTAATTTAATATGAGAACTTTGGTCCAAAAATAAATACTTTAATTGTAAATATTGTTGGTACAATTATTATGATTTTTTTAGAAATATTTAAAAATGTATTTATTTATATTTTTGTGAAATAAGAATAAAAGAAAAAAGAATGAAAACCTAACCTAATCTCGTGGCCAATTTGGCCCAATATGGCCCAGCCACCACCTTTCCCCTCCCCACCCTCACATGCGTGTGGGCCCGCCCCGCGCAACGGTCTCGTCTCCCTCGCGCGAGCAGACGCGCCGCTGTGATGCTCGGCCAGCACCGCCTCGCCTGCCCCACGTTGCTCGGCCTCCTTGCCCCGAGCTGACCCTAACCGGTGCCTCACCTCCCTACGCGCCAGAAACCGCAGCCGTCTGAAAGGGAAATGGGCTTAATCATTTCCTATAATCGATTTTGGTATTCGACGTCCATCACAAATCACGTGGACTAACTAGTTTGCCTAGTTGTTATTTATCTCAGGTGCATAAAGTTCAACATAAACCAACAAATAATTGGAAACTTTACAAAGTTTGGAGCAAAGACAAGCATTGGTGCTGCCAGTGGCGCACCAGACACTGTCCGGTGTGCACCGGACACTGTCCGGTGCCCAGGCGGAGCACCACACGAACTGGCCGTTCTCGGGGTTTCCAAGAGTCACTCCGCTATAATTCATCGGATTGTTCAGTGTGCACCGGATAAGTCCGATGAGCCAACGGAGCAATGGTCAACTGCTGTGAATAGTGTAGAAGTCAGAAGTCAGAGCTGCAAAGTCAGAACACACCGGACTGTCCGGTGCCACAAGAGGACAAAGGACTACAACGATCAACCGCTCCAAACCCTAATGATCTGCTGACGTGGCAGGCACCGGACAGCGAACAGTGTCATGTCTGGTGTGCCCATCGACAACAACGACTGCAATAGTGGTTAGGGCTATAAATATCCTCCAACCACCACCATTCAAGCCATCCAAAATTTCTAAACTCCACATTCAATACAAGAGCAAAAGCATTCACTCCAAGACACATCCAAAAGACCAAATCCTCTCCAAGCCTCAAAATCAACTCAATTGCTTAGTGACTTGAGAGAGAGTGTTTTGTGTTTCTTTTGTTGCTCTTGTTGCTTGGATTGCTTTCTCCTTCTCATTCTAATTCTTATAAGTGCTTTGTAAAGCTAGCAAGAGACACCTAAGTGTGTGGTAATCCTTGTGGGGTCTTAGTGACCCAAGTGATTAAGGAGAAGCACTCGACCGGTCTGTGTGACCGATTGAGAGAGAAAGGGTTGGAATAGACCCAACCTTTGTGGCCTCCTCAACGGGGACTAGGTTCTTTAGAACTGAACCTCGGCAAACAAATCACCATGTTCATTTGTGTTGATCTCCACTTGATTTGTTTCCTCTTCTTTCCTCTCTCTAAAAAGGTTCCCTTGCTCATATTGATTTAAGTTTGCTCCCAAGGTTATCCGCATTGATTGAGCAACTCATAGCAAGGAGAACTATCTTCCAAACTCCGAATTTATTTCTAACCCTAACCTCAAGTGTAGTGCATGTTTAAAGTTTGTATAATTCAGGTTTTGCCTATTCACCCCCTCTAGGCGACTTTCAGTTGGTACCAGAGCCGGTTCTTCATTAGAGTCTAGCAACTTGAAGTGATGTCGGGAGAACACGCCAAGAGGGAGATGGTCACCGATGAAAAGCCCGAAGGCTCGGGAAGGAAAAACGATGAACGGACTTCGTCAAGGGAGGCCGGCGACAAGCACAAGGAGGAATTTGCTTCCTCCATCAAGTCACATAGGAAGGGTGACAAGAAGAAAAAGAAAATGAAGAAGGTGGTCTACTACGAGACCGACTCTTCATCACCTTCCACATCCGGCGTCGAGTCTACCACTTCTAAGCGCCAAGAGCGCAAGAAGTATAATAAGATGCCTCTATGCTATCCTCGCATTCCAAAACGTGCTTCTCTACTTTCTGTACCCCTAGGCAAACCACCATATTTTGATGGCGAAGATTATTGTATGTGGAGTGATAAAATGAGGCATCATCTAACCTCACTCCACGAAAGCATATAGGGTATTATTGAGTTTGGAGCACAGGCACCACAGGTGGGCGACGAGGACTACAACTCCGATGAGGCCGCCCAAATAAGGCATTTTAATTCCCAAGCAACTTCTATACTCCTCGCCTCCTTGTGTCGAGAGGAGTATAATAAGGTGCAAGGGTTGAAAAATGCCGAAGAAATTTGGGACGTCCTCAAGACGGCGCATGAAGGGGACGAGGTGACCAAAATCACCAAGCATGAGACGATCGAGGGAGAGCTCGGTCGATTCGTCCTCAACAAAGGAGAGGAGCCACAAGCAATGTACAACCGGCTCAAAACAATGGTCAACCAAGTGCGAAACCTCGGGAGCACCAAATGAGATGACCATGAAATGGTCAAGGTTATTCTAAGATCTCTTGTTTTTCGTAATCCTACTCAAAATCATTTAATTCGTGGAGATCTTAAATACAAACAGTGTCCCTCGAGGAAGTAATTGGTAAGTTTGTGAGCTTTGAACTTGTGATCAAAGACTCCAAACATATTGTCAACTTGGAGCAAGGCGCTACCTCCACACCCGAAGTGCAACCCATTGCATTCAAAGCAACGAAAGAGAAGAAGGAAGAGTCTACACCAAGTAGACTTCCAATCGACGCCTCCAAGCTTGACAATGAGGAGATGACTCTTATCATCAAGAGCTTCCGGCAAATCCTCAAGCAAAGGAAGGGGAAGGACTACAAACCCTACTCCAAGAGGGTTTGCTATAGGTGTGGTAAGTCCAATCACTTTGTTGCTAAATGTCCATACACAAGTGACAGTGACAGGGACGACGATAAGAAAGGGAAGAAGAAGATGGAGAAGAAGAGATACTACAAGAAGGGTGGCGAGGCACATATGGGGCAGGAATGGGACTCCAACAAGAGCTCCACCGACTCCTCCTCCGATGAGGACGCCGCCAATATCGCCATCAACAAGGGACTTCTCTTCCCCAACATCGGCCACAAATGTCTCATGGCTAAGGATGGCAAGAAGAAGAAGTTACATTCTAGAGATACCCCAAATATACTACATCCGATGATGAGGGTAGCTCTAGTGATGAAAAAGATGATCTAACTTCTCTTTTTGCCAACCTCACCAAGGATCAAAAGAGAAAGTTAAATGAATTGATAGAAACCATTAACGAGAAGGATGATCTCTTGGAGTGCCAAGAGGACTTGATCGTTAAGGAAAATAAGAAGTTTGTTAAACTAAAAAATGCTTATGCTTTTGAAGTAGAAAAATGTGAAAATTTGTCTAAAGAGCTTAATGTTTGCAACGATTCAATTTCCTGTCTTAGAACTAAAAATGCTAGTTTAAATGCTAAGATAGAAGAATTGGATGCTTGCAATGTTTCTACATCTACTGTTGAGCATGTCACCATTTGCACTAGATGTAGAGATGTTAATATTGATGCTATGAACGATCACCTTGCCATGATTAAAGAACAAAATTATCACATAGCTAAATTAAATGCTAAAATTGCCGAGCACGAGTTAGAAAATGAAAATTTTAAATTTGCTCGAAGCATGCTTTATAATGGGGGACGCCCTGACATTAAGGATGGCATTGGCTTCCAACAAGGGAGCCAAAGCAACATCAAAATTAATGCCCCCAAGAACAGACTATCCAATTTTGTTAAGGGCAAGGCTCCCATGGTTCAGGATAGAGAGGGTTACATTTTATATCTTGAGAACTATCTTGAGCACAAAATTAGGAAAATTCATGCTAGAAAATCTCATACTATTTCTCATCATGCTTATATGTATAGTAATGAGGCATCTAGCTATAGGCATTCAACTCATATCAAAATGCCTAAAAAGAAAATTGCTAATGCATCAAATGAACATTGCATTTCATTTAAGACCTTTGATGCATATTTTGTGCTAACTAACAAATCAAGCAAAGTAGTTGCCAAATATGTTGGGGCAAACACAAGAGTCCAAAGACTTGTGTATGGGTACCCAAGGTGCTTGTTTCTAATGTAAAAGGACCCAAGACCGTTTGGGTACCTAAGAACAAGGCCTAAATTTGTTTTGTAGGTTTATGCATCCGGTGGGTCAAGTTGGATAATCGATAGCGGGTGCACAAACCACATGACAGGAGAGAAAAGGATGTTCTCCTCATATGAGAAAAATAAAGATCCCCAAAGAGCAATCACATTTAGGGATGGAAATCAAGGATTGGTCAAAGGTTTGGGAAAAATGTTATATCTCCTAACCATTCCATTTCCAATGAGATTCTTTGGATTACAACTTGCTTTCTGTTTCTCAATTATGCAAAATGGGCTACAACTGCCTATTTACTGATGTTGGTGTTACTATCTTTAGAAGAAGTGATGATTTAATAGCTTTTATGGGAGTGTTAGATGGTCAGCTATATCTAGTTGATTTTAATGATAACAATGCTAAACTAGACACTTGCTTAATTGCTAAGGCTAATATGGGCTGGCTCTGGCATCGCCGTCTTGCTCATGTTGGGATGAAGAATCTTCACAAGCTTCTAAAGGGAGAGCACATTTTAGGATTAACAAATGTTCATTTTGAGAAAGATAGGATTTGTAGCGCATGTCAAGTAGGGAAGCAAGTTGGAGCTCATCATCCACACAAGAACATCATGACAACCAACATGCCGCTTGAGCTACTCCACATGGATCTATTCGACCCGATTGCTTACATAAGCATCGACGGGAGTAAGTATTGTCTTGTTATTGTGGATGATTATTCTCGCTTCACTTGGGTATTCTTTTTGCAGGAAAAATATCAAACCCAAGAGACCTTAAAGAGATTCTTAAGACAGACTCAAAATGAGTTCGGATTGAGAATAAAAAAGATTAGAAGCGGCAATGGAACGGAGTTCAAGAATTCACAAATTGAAAGATTTCTTGAGGAGGAGGGCATCAAGCTTGAGTTCTCTTCTCCCTACACACCTCAACAAATTGGTCTAGTGGAGAGGAAGAATAGAACTCTTTTGGATATGGCAAGGACCATGCTTGATGAGTACAAGACACCGGATCGGTTTTGGGCAAAAGCAATTAACACCGCTTGCTAATCCATCAACCGACTCTACCTTCACCGAAACCTCAAGAAAACATCATACAAACTCCTCACTGGTAAAAAGCCCAATGTTTCTTATTTTAGAGTTTTTGGAAGCAAATGCTTTATTATTATTAAGAGAGGTAGAAATTCTAAATTTGCTCCTAAAGCAGTAGAAGGCTTTTTACTTGGTTATGACTTAAACACAAGGGCATATAGAGTCTTCAACAAGTCCACTAGATTAGTTGAAGTTTCTTGTGACATTGTGTTTGATGAAAATAATGGCTCCCAAGTGGAGCAAGTGGATCTTGATGAACTAGATGATGAAGAGGCTCCATGCGTCGCGCTATGGAATATGTCCATTGGGGATGTATGTCCAAAAGGATCTGAAGAACCTCCACAAACACAAGATCAACCATCATCTTCCATACAAGCATCTCCACCAACTCAAGATGAGGATTTGGCTCAAGAGGACAAGGATCAAGAAGATGAGCCACCTCAAGAGGAGGACATTGATCAAGGGGAGATGAAGATGATCAAGACAAGGAAGATGATCAAGAGATTCAGAATCAAAGACCACCACACTTAAGAGTCCACCAAGCAATTCAAAGAGATCACCCCGTCAACTCCATTCTTGGTGACATCCACAAGGGGGTAACCACTAAATCTCGAGTTGCTGATTTCTGTGAACATTACTCTTTTGTGTCTTCTATTGAGCCATACAGGATAGAGGATGCACTAAGAGATCCGAACTGGGTGGTGGCAATGCAAGAGGAGCTCAACAACTTCACGGGTAATGAGGTATGACATTTGGTTCCACGTCCTAACCAAAATGTTGTAGGTACCAAATTGGTATTCCGCAACAAACAAGATGAGCATGGTGTGGTGACTAGGAACAAAGTCCGACTTGTTGCCAAGGGATATTCACAAGTTGAAGGTTTGGATTTTGATGAAACATATGCACCCGTAGCTAGGCTTGAGTCAATTCGTATATTACTTGCCTATGCTACTTACCATGGCTTTAAGTTATATCAAATGGACGTGAAGAGTGTCTTCCTCAATGGACCTATCAAGGAAGAGGTCTATGTTGAGCAGCCCCCAGCTTTGAAGATAGTGAGTATCCTTCTCATGTTTATAAGCTGTCAAAGGCGCTTTATCGGCTCAAGCAAGCCCCAAGAGAATGGTATGAATGCCTGAAAGACTTTCTTATCACTAATGGCTTCAAAGTTGGTAAAGCTGACCCTACTCTCTTCACTAAAACCATTGCTAAAGACTTGTTTATATGCCAAATCTATATTGATGATATTATATTTGGGTCTACTAACAAGTCATCTTGTGAAGAATTTAATAGGATTATGATACAGAAATTCGAGATGTCTATGATGGGGGAGTTGAAGTATTTCCTTGGATTTCAAATCAAACAACTCCAAGAGGGCACCTTCATCTGCTAAACTAAGTACATTCAAGACATACTCAAGAAGATTGGAATGAAGAATGCCAAACCCATCAAGACACCCATGGGAACCAATGGGCATCTCGACCTCGACACGGGAGGTAAATCCGTAGATTAAAAGGTATACCGGTCGATGATAGGATCTTTACTCTATTTATGTGCTTCACGACTGGATATAATGCTTTTTGTATGCATGTGTGCAAGGTTCTAGGCAAATCCTAAGGATGTTCACCTTAGGGTCGTGAAAAAAATCATGAGATATTTAGTTTACACTCCTAAGTTTGGGCTATGGTACCCCAAGGGATCTACCTTTGATCTAATTGGGTATTCCGATGTCGATTATGCCGGATGTAAAATTGACAGGAAGAGCACATCAGGGACTTGTCAGTTTCTAGGAAGATCCCTGGTGTCTTGGGCTTCAAAGAAATAAAACTCAGTTGCTTTATCCACCGCCAAAGCCGAGTATATTGCTGCAGGACATTGCTGTGTACAATTACTGTGGATGAGGCAATCCCTTAGGGACTATGGCTACAAGTTGAGCAAAGTCCCTCTCCTATGTGATAATGAGAGTCCAATACTCATGGCGGATAATCCCGTTGAACACAATCGCACTAAGAATATAGACATCCAGTATCACTTTTTTAGAGATCACCAACAAATGGGGGATATCGAAATTGCATAAGTTAGCACCCACAACCAATTAGCTAATATCTTTACCAGGCCCCTAGATGAAAATACTTTTAGCAAGCTTAGGAATGAGCTAAATATTCTAAATTCTCGGAACTTTGATTGAAACATTGCACACATAGCTCATTTATATACCTTTGATCATGTCTCTTTCATTTGGTACAAATGCGTAATTCTTATTCTTCTTGTGCCAAGGCTAAGACTAATGTGCTTCCATGAGTATCTCTATGATTAGTCTTAGATTAAAAGGGAAATGGAGTTTTTGGCAAAGGCAAGGCTTCCACTCAACTCTGTCGGTATCATATATCCTTTGCCCTCCTTATAAACTTTCACTCATATCCTTTTTACCAAAGGGGGAGAATTAAAAGGCCTCAAGTTTCTTCGTTTTTGGCGATTAATGCCAAAGGGGAGAAATTAATAGGCCCAAACCAAAAGGACCGCACCACCACCCTGTTTTTCAAAAACTATTTCACAAAGGGGAAATGTTTTTTTACAAAAACCCTCTTGACAACTAAGGGGAGAAATTCTTAAGGGGGAGATTTTATTTAGCCAAAGGAAAAGCATTTTGAAACAGGGGGAGAATTTTCAAAATCTTAAAAATGTTTTTTGAAATCATATTCTTATACCATTGGCTATTTGCAAAAGAATTTGAAAAGTTTTTTCCAAAAGATTTGCAAAAATAAGCAAAGTGGTGCAAATATGGTCCAAAATGTTAAACTAGAAGAAAGCAATCATATATACTTAGAAATACTTTCAGTTGGTTATATTCAAAGTAACTTATGCACATCCGTCAAAATTGCAAACTAGTTACATTCCTACACTTTATATTTGCTTTGGTTTGTGTTGGCATCAATCACTAAAAAGGGGGAGACTGAAAGGGAAATGGGCTTAATCATTTCCTATAATCGATTTTGATGTTTGACGTCCATCACAAACCACGTGGACTAACTAGTTTGCCTAGTTGTCATTTATCTCAGGTGCATAAAGTTCAACATAAACCAACAAAGAATTGGGAACTCTACAAAGTTTGGAGCAAAGACAAGCATTGGTGCCGCCAGTGACGCACCAGACACTGTTCGGTGTGCACTGGACATTGTCCGGTGCCCAGGCCAAGCACCCCATGAACTGTCCGCTCTTGGGTTTTTCCTAGAGTCGCTCCGCTATAATTCACCGTACTGTCCGGTGTGCACCGGACATGTCCAGTGAGCCAACGGAGCAACGGTCAACTGCGCCCAACGGTCGACTGCTGTGAATAGTGAACAGTGCAGAAGTCAGAAGTTAGAGCTGCGAAGTCAGAATGCACCGGACTGTCCGGTGCCACAAGATGACAAAGGACTTCAACGGTCAACCACTCCAAACCCCAACGGTCTGCTGACGTGGCAGTCACCGGACGTGGCAGTCACCGGATAGTGAATGGTGTCATGTCCAGTGCACCACCGGACTGTCCGGTGTGCCCATCGATAGCAACGGCTGGAATAGTTCTTGGGGCTATAAATACCCCCTAACCACCACCATTCAAGCCATACAAGCCATTCGACTGCTGTGAATAGTGAACAGTGCAAAAGTCAGAAATCAGAGCTGCGAAGTCAGAACGCAACAGACTGTCCGGTGCCGCAAGAGGACAAATGACTTCAATGGTAAACCGCTCCAAACCCCAACGGTCTGCTGACGTGGCAGTCACCAGATAGTGAACGGTGTCATGTCCGGTGCACCACCGGACTGTCCGGTGTGCCCATCGACAGCAACGGCTGGAATAGTGGTTGGGGCTATAAATATCCCCAACCACCACCATTCAAGCCATCCCAGTTTTCTGAACTCCACATTCAATACAAGAGCAAAAGCATTCACTCCAAGACACATCCAAAAGATTAAATCCTCTCCAAGCCTCAAAATCAACTCAATTGCTTAGTGACTTGAGAGAGAGTGTTTTGTGTTTCTTTTGTTCTCTTGTTGCTTGGATTGCTTTCTCCTTCTCATTCTAATTCTTATAACTGCTTTGTAAAGCTAGCAAGAGACACCTAAGTGTATGGTAATCATTGCGGGGTCTTAGTGACCCAAATGATTAAGGAGAAGCACTCGACCGGTCTGTGTGACCGATTGAGAGAGGGAAAGAGTTGAAATAGACCCGGCCTTTGTGGCCTCCTCAACGGGGACTAGGTTCTTTAGAACCGAACCTCGGCAAACAAATCACCGTGTTCATTTGTGTTGATCTCCACTTGATTTGTTTCCTCTTCTTTCCTCTCTCTAAAAAGGTTCCCTTGCTCATATTGATTTAAGTTTGCTCCCAAGGTTATCCGCATTGATTGAGCAACTCATAGCAAGGAGAACTATCTTCCGCACTCCGAATTTATTTCTAACCCTAACCTCTAGTGTAGCACGTGTTTAAAGTTTGTATAATTCAAGTTTCGCCTATTCACCCCCCTCTAGGCGACTTTCAACATCACCTCCTCCTCTCCCTGCCCCACTTCTCCTCTCCATTAATGGAGAGAAACTGCCGTCGCTGTTATGGCCATTGATGGCTGGCCGGCCACTTCTCTCCCCGACACCCCTTCCTCTCCCCACGACCTCTATATAAACCGGTTGACCCTTCTCCCTCTCCCCTCGCCCAAGCTCTCCTCTCTCTTCCTCGCCGAGCCGCGCACACAGTTCGCCGCCCGAGCTCGCCGTTTGACGAAGCTCGCCCGGCCACGCTCTGCCCCACCACGTAGTGCCTCGGCGCGCTCTCGTCCCAGCCTCGCTTCACCGTTCGCCGGAGTCCGCCATCGATCGATCCCCATTGTTGAGCCCTCCCTGCACACGATAGTAGCCCAAGGTAGAAGATGAACCTTTTGCATTTTAGTCCCTGTGCTTGTGTAAAATTAGTTTCGAAATATCCAGTTCAGAAACTATTAAAAATATACCCCTGTTTATTTCTTGCTACTCCCTGATTTATACGTTTAATTGTGAATCAGCACTGCAACAATATTTTAGATATGGGTATTTTTATATTTCGAAAATAAATAAGTTATGCCACAATTCATTAATTTTGTGATTTAGTACTAGAAACGTTTACAATTAACTTCTAATATTAGCACATAAAACAATATTATGTAGTGATTGTGTAAGTATAGATTTAATGTTATAAGAAATTGAAATAGGTACTAGGCCACATCTTCTTGGTCAGGGTAAAAGTTAAATTTTTACTAATCATGATATAGATGTTCTTATGTAAATCGCTTATTCACTAAAAATTAGTAGAATATCTATTTATGTCAAAATAACCATGATTATGTTACTAAAGTCCAAATTAGTAGTTTACATTAATTCTTAAAATATTAAGGAATATGTGATGTATAAATAACATTGTAACCATACATATAAATTCCGTTTAGAAATTAAGAATAAAATTAAAATGGTGACCGTGTTTTACTATAGGAACAATTAGTTATTTATTAAACCAGTTCTTTAGAATTTGGTGTAGTGTTGTAACTATATTAGTTTAAATGAATTTATATAGCATGTGTTTCCATAATTTATTTACCATATAGTTTTCACTAGTGAATTCTCGAAACAAAATTAGTATATTAAGTCATAACAAATGAGATGGACATCGATGTGAGTAGACTTATATTATAGTTACAAATTAGGTTCTATTTCAGATGATTTTTCTTTTATAAGTATGATTTGTATTGTGTATGTTTATGTAATGGTGTATGTTTATTTATTGGTGTATGATTTTCTTTGTATGTACGATATGCGAATCTATATTAGAAGCTGATTTCGTGGTAGAAGAACCGAATACGTTCGAGGACGACCCGCAGGACACATTTGAGCAAGGCAAGTGGATTCTCCCTCTGCATTTCTATTTGTACACACGTAATGCATATAATGATGTTTACTTTTTGGATATTTGCATAATTTGATGGAACATGCCTAAATAGGATTTCCTAGAATTACCAACCCTATTCCTTGATAACCCTGGGATAAATACTATGCTTAGCAATTTGTGCTATCGCTCAACTTGATAATTATGATGTCACTCATTAATGATACTAATGTTCCGAAAATGAAGTTTTTGTTATGATGTTAACCCAATGGTTAAACAAGATCATTTTGTATTAAATGGAACATGGAATGACCACCCAGGATAACAGTGCAACCACGAGTGCTATCATGGCTCTGGCTTTGGTAATTTGCTTAATTTGCTTAGTACTTAGCAACCTTTTCAGAAATATGGGCAAGCGGGGGAGCGGTTGATGGTGGCAGCTCATGTTAACATGGGGACGTAGTCTTGGCTAAGCTGCCTCGCCTAGAGGGCCTCCACACCGACTTGGAAACCTTAGTAGGTTGTTTTGTACTGAGTGTATTTTGTGAAAGCCTTATAATGGATCCCTAGCCATTCACCTTGGCAGTGTTTAAGGGTCCGTACAACCTAGGCTAGATGGGATACATGTCTTGTGGTTAAAGTTGTACCACCTCTGCAGAGTGTAAAACTAATATGCCAGCCATGCTCATGGTTAAGAGCAACCTAGACCCTCACATGATAATTGAACTTAAAGATGGAACATAAATTGTGATCCGATGATCCATAAATGGTTTGCTTAAGTGGTTTCACTTAAGTGATTTTGAGATATAATACTGTACTTATGATTAATTGGAAATTTTGGGATACACTTCGAATTAGTAAGTCAGGCGTTGTTAATAAAATATTGACCAACTAAAATGCTTACCGCTTAACCATAGCTTACCTTGTTAAACTTGCATTACTCTTCCCACTTGCTGAGCCCTGACCATAAGTGAGCTCACCCCTTGCTAATATTTTGATCAAAGGGTGATGAAGAAGACTTTGCAGACAACGTTGACGAGTACTAAGTCTAACGATGCGCCAGTCATTTTCCTGTGGAAGATCGCCCATATTTTATCAGCTGTACTTTGATGATGATACTATTTAAGACTTTTATGTATGGATGATGTAATAAAGTTATTATACCCTCTTTAAGCCTTTATTGCATTGTATTTTGATACATTACACTTGTGACATCAACATATGTGTGGAAAATTGATCCTGGCACACATATGCTATGCATTCGGTTTTACCCCCAAAACCGGGTGTGACAGAAATCGACGGGAATATTCAGAATTCCTGTTGTGATTGTATCCGTGCATTGTTCTTAGCCTAGATTTATTCTCATAGTTGGACTGGTATAGAGTGGTTCAACTAGCCTCCATAGCGGTTGAATCAGTCTACACCAATTGAACTATTCATTTGACATTATTTCAAAGTTTATGGTGAAAATTTTAGGTTTAGCCTATTCACCCCCTCCAAGCTACTTTCAATTGATATTGAAGCTTCATGCATCATTTTAGCGCTTAACCGCGTGAGGAAACGGTCATGTCTACTCCAAGGAACAACGAAGAGCCTCTTCTCGAGGAGCTCCTTACCACATCCAGTGGTGAGGAGTTGGATCCCAAGATCCTTGATATTGCTACGAAGATAGCCAAAAGGATGTTCCTCAAGATGAAAGAGGAAGTCACAAAGAAGAAGACCGAAGAAGAAGAGTCAAGAAGAAAATCCGAAGAAGACGAAGGGAAAGGAAAGTTGGAGTACAATGACGACTTGGTTGTGTGGGGGATAGATATTCCTCGAGTCCTCACAAACACTATAACGTATCATGGGCCACCTGATGGGCTCCCTAATGGTTCGTCCTGCGGGATGGGCTAGCAGGTTATAATCAGGTCGGGCAAACTTTATCCAAGAAGACAAAGACTGGCGTCCTAGTTATGCGCTACCGAAGCACTGGTATCTCGGGTGATGCAGTTGCACACACTTGAAGAGCTAAGTGTTTGGTGGTGACTCGGGTGAGAAGGTGATCGAACTCTGGATATGTAGGGCTACAAGCCACGATAAATGAGATAAGTAGGGTAGATAGATAGTGATCACAACTTGTAAAGGGATAACTCTTTGGTCGTGTATGTAAGGCCAAGGGGGATTCCTACAAAATCATCTCATCTCACCCCGTCTCACTGGACACCCACCCTCATCGCCAACACCTGAGCACCAACAAAGCTATACTCTAGAGAATACTCAATACACAGCCACAACAGGAAGTAGGGTGTTACACATTCTAAAGTGGCCCGAACCTGTATAAACCTTTGTGCAAGACCGACGTGCTCCTGCATGTGCCATCAAGTCGTAGTCAACGACGTCGTCCTACCCAAAAGCATCACGTGGGTAACCCCGTGGTGCACAGTTGGGTCACAAACACCGACAACTAGCGTGCTAGGTAGGGGGTGCGATGTCGATCTACGACGACTCCATGGCCATCGTCTTCAACATCTTGGTCACCTATAGTGCTGGTGAGATCTTCTGCTTTGGATCCATCTCCTGCATTGCAGATCAGGAAGGCATCCTTCACCTCATCGTGAACCCATCTATGAAGAAATCGTCTCCAGTGGCGCTAAAGGCAGCTGCAGGATTGCCTCACACAGCGCCAACAAGAACTGTGCCGATAAACTCCAAAGCACGAGAACCTCGACAGGTTTCCACTCCGAGCAGAATGGCGCCTACGCCGGGTGGGCCTAAGAACATAGAGACGCCTATGGCTCAGCCGACCGAGGCTGCACCTCTATCACGGCAGACCCCCTTGTCCACATCACCCACTCGGGCATGGACTCGGCGAAAAGAAGCAGGTGCCCCTTAGACTAGCATAGCCACGGGGGCACGACTGACAACGGCTCCGCCCTCAAAGGAGATTGTTGGAGCACGAAGCATCACACCAAGCTCTTTCTTCCTGGACATCCTCTTCATCTAGGGAAGAGTAGAGTAAGCGTCTACTCTAACAATGAGCCCACTGTGCTGGGGGAGGAGCCCCCAGCGTGACGCACGTCGACATCGGAACAGGCGCTGTAACATACGGCTTCACCATGAGGCCAGGGAACATGATCCTACACTGCCCATCTCTCAGGACGAAGCCTTTGAAGTAGGGGAAACCCCTGACGACAGAGTGCTCTGTGAGCGCCGCAACTCCCATTGTCACGATTGTCACCACTCCTAGGTTAACGTGAGGATCTACAGGATGCCAGGCTGCAACGCGAGAACCCGCTTCTCCCTCAAGATCTGTTGCCTGACTTTGGTCAAGCATTGAATACACCGAGTGAAGTTGGGGGAGTCCTGGCTCAAATCGCCAACGGCTTGCCTCGCACCCCAGACGTGGAAGGCTACCGGCAGATCCTCACCCACACGACGAACCATCTTCTTCCCCTGGCCCATCCGTCGAACAATCTACACCATGCCATTAACATCTGGCGAGACACGTAGAACAATATCAACGATTCACGCAATCGTCGGAATGAGGAGGCGATGAGGCAATGAGAAGAGTACGACCGAGATCATGGTGCACCGGCATGCAGCCGTGCCATCAGAAATGAGTCAGCAGCCGCCTCCACCAACTGCCCAACTCTAGACTGGTTAGCCCGGAGAGGCGACATGACTCATGATGTCACTCGCCTCCCCAGGATCGTCATCACGACCATCGCTGGGAGGAACGGGGGACATGCGGAGTCTCGACCCTTACCCCGGCTCTGGACAATTCAATGGCTGCCGAACTTCAAGGTCTCCTATATCGATAAGTATGAACACAAGTAGGACCTGGGTGGCTAGTTGGCCGTCTACACGATTGCCATCGGGCTGCCGGGGGATGGAGGATGACATGACAACGTACTTCCATTGTCCTAGGGCAAGATGCACTGCAATGGCTCCAGCATCTACCTCGCCACTTCATCAATGACTGGGACGACTTTAGCTGCCGTTTTGTCGCGAACTTTCAATCCCTTTCCAACAAACCATCGCAGTCTTGGGACCTCAAGTCCATCAAGCGCCAAAGCGACGAGACCCTCCGCTCGTTCCTGAGGCGCTTCCAAACCATGAGTAACCGCACCCCCGTCGTCGTGGAGGCTGTTGTGATTGACAACTTCTACTACGGGTCTAACGACCTAGATTTTGTCTGGGCCATCCTCCAGAAGGATCCCATCACCCAGGAATAGCTATTCCAAGAGGCGAACATCTACATAACCACCGACGAACAGGCCGAGGACCTCATCAGCCACTCGAAGCCTACACCTTTGGCACCAAAGAAGGATGGGAACTAGCAACAGGACAAGCGCTGGGACAAGAGGCCCAAGGAAGAAGTGCACGCTGCCGGCCCCTGGCGACTCGGCCCCGCGGCATGCCGTGAGGCAACGTACGAACACTGGACGAGGTCCTCGACTCCTAGTGCCCGTACCACAAGGAGATGCGCCACACCCTATGGAACTGTATGGACTCCAAGAATTCTTTCGGCCACAGTCGACCGTTCCAACCACTGCTACCCCCGACAACAAGGAGAACCTGCCAAGCAAGATTAGCCACAGCAGTAGGGTGGGGGTGGTCGCGGAGCCTTCCCTTGCTTTGACAGGGATTCCAATGTCAGCTTCAGGGGCCATGGGTCTCATGAGAACAAAAGGCAATAGAAGCTTACCGATCGTCAGGTCCTAGTGGCAACCAACAGTGCCCTGGCCTCGTATCGGTGGTCAAAACACGCCATCTCGTTCAACCAAGCTGACCTATGGCTCAACTTCGACCACCCTGGAAAGTACCCTCTACTTGGCGACCTTGCGATTCAAGAGAATTGAGTTAAGAAGGTTCTAGTGGACGGTGGTAGCAGCATCAATGTCACCTTCCCCAGAACATTCCAGGCCATGGGGATCCCGATTGCCGACCTCATTTAGTCAGATACTCCACTCTTCGACATCGTACCTGAAAGGGAATTAGGCTTACACCTATTTCCTAAACTAATTTTGGTGGTTGAATTGCCCAACACAAATAGTTGGACTGACTAGTTTGCCCAAGTTTATAAGTTCTACAGGTACCAAAGGTTCACCATAAGCCAATAAAAAGATCAAGAGAATGGGTTCAAATAAAGGAGCAAGGGACAACCGAAGGCACCCTGGTTGGGCGCACCGGACTGTCCGATGCGCCACCGGACAGTGTCCGGTGCACCAGGGGAGACGATGCTGAACTCCTCACCTTCGGGAAATTTCGGAGGCGCCGCGCTATAATTCACCGGACTGTCCGGTGTACACTGGACAGTGTCCGGTGCTCCAAGAGGACGCGACTCTGAACTCGGCAGCCTCGGGAATTCGCATCGGCTGCTCCGCTATAATTCATCGGACATGTCCGGTGTACACCGGACTGTCCGGTGTAACTGCGGGGTAACGGCTACTTCAGGCGCCAACGGCTACCTGCAGTGCATTAAATGTGCGCCAGCGCGCGCAGAAGTCAGGCAGGCCCATGCTGGCGCACCGGACACTCCACAGTTTATGTTCGGTGCACCACCGGTCATCAAGGCGGGCCCAGAAGTCAGAGCTCCAACGGTCGGAACCCTAACGGCCAGGTGACGTGGCTGTCGCACCGGACATGTCCGGTGTGCACCGGACTGTCCGGTGCACCATACGACAGACAGCCTCCACCAAACGGCTAGTTTGGTGGTTGGGGCTATAAATACCCCCAACCACCCCACATTCAAGTCATCCAAGTTTTGCACTTCTCAACCACTTACAAGAGCTAGGCATTCAATTCTAGACACACTCAAGTGATCAAATCCTCTCCAATTCCACACAAGGCTTTAGTGATTAGCGAGAGAGATTTGTCGTGTTCTTTTGAGCTCTTGCGCTTGGATTGCTTCTTTTCTTTCTCACTTGTTCTTGTGATCAAAGCTCACTTGTAATCAAAGCAAGAGACACCAATTGTGTGGTGGTCCTTGCGGGGAAGCTTTGTTCCCGATTTGATTTGAGAAGAGAAGCTCACTTGGTCCGAGGGACCGTTTGAGAGAGGGTAAGGGTTGAAAGAGACCCGACCTTTGTGGCCTCCTCAATGGGGAGTAGGTTTGCGAGAACCGAACCTCGGTAAAACAAATCATCGTGTCTCACTCCACATTTGCTTACGATTTGTTTTTGCGCCCTCTCTTGGACTCGTGTTTATTTCTAACGCTAACCCGTCTCGTAGTTGTGTTTATTTTTGTAAATTTCAGTTTTGCCCTATTCACCCCCCTCTAGGCGACTTTCAATTGGTATCAGAGCCCGGTGCTTCATTAGAGCCAAACCGCTCGAAGTGATATCGGGAGATCACACCAAGAGGGAGATGGAGACCAGCGACAAGCCCACTACGAGTCACGGGAGCACTTCATCGGAAGAGTCCTGCACCAAGAGGAAGGAGAAGAAGAAGAGCTCCGCCAACAAAGGGAAGGGGAAGGAGAAGAAATCCTCTTCCCACAAGTCGCATCGGAGAGGCGACAAGCACAAGAGGAAGAGAAAAGTGGTCTACTACGAGACTGACTCTTCATCACCATCGACCTCCGACTCCGATGCGCCGTCCGTGACTTCTAAGCGCCAAGAGCGCAAGAAGTATAGTAAGATCCCCCTACGCTACCCCCATATTTCAAAGCATACTCCTTTACTCTCTGTTCCATTAGGCAAACCACCGGTTTTTGACGGTGAAGATTATAATATGTGGAGTGACAAAATGAGGCACCATCTAACCTCACTCCACACAAGCATATGGAATGTTGTTGAGTTTGGTGTACAGGTACCATCCATAGGGGATGAAGACTACGACTCGGACGAGGTGGCCCAAATCCACCACTTTAACTCCCAAGCAACCACTATACTCCTCGCCTCTCTAAGTCGAGAGGAGTATAACAAGGTGCAAGGGTTAAAAAGAGCGAAGGAAATTTGGGACGTACTCAAGACCGCGCACGAAGGAGACGAGGTGACAAAGATCACCAAGCAGGAAACGATCGAGGGGGAGCTAGGTCGCTTCATGCTTCACCAAGGGGAGGATCCACAAGCTATGTACAACCGCTTAAAGACCTTGGTGAACCAAGTGCGCAACCTCGGGAGCGAAAAATGGGATGACCATGAGATGGTCAAGGTTATTCTTAGATCCCTCGTATTTCTTAACCTACACAAGTTCAATTAATTCGAGGTGATCCTAGATATAAGCTAATGTCTCCCAGGAGGTTATAGGAAAATTTGTGAGCTTTGAGCTAATGATTAAAGGCTCAAAGAAAATCATCGAGCAAGGCACCTCCTCCACGCCCGAGGCACAACCCGTCGCATTCAAGGCGACGGAAGAAAAGAAGGAGGAGGCTACTCCAAGTCGAACACCCATCGACGCATCCAAGCTCGACAACGAGGAGATGGCTCTCATTATCAAGAGCTTTCGCCAATTCCTCAAGCAAAGGAGGGGGAAAGACTACAAACCCCGCTCCAAGAAAATGTGCTACAAATGTGGTAAGCCCGGCCATTTTATTGCTAAATGTCCATTATCTAGTGATAGTGACAGGGGCGACGACAAGAAGGGGAGAAGAAAGGAGAAGAAGAGACATTACAAGAAGAAGGGCGGTGATGCCCACGTGTGCCGCGAGTGGGACTCCGACGAGAGCTCCACCGACTCCTCCTCCGACGAGGACGCCGCCAACATCGCCGTCACCAAGGGACTTCTCTTCCCCAACATCGGCCACAAGTGCCTCATGGCCAAGGAGGGCAAAAAGAAGAAGGTAAAATCAAGATCCTCCACTAAATACGAAACCTCTAGTGATGAGGATGATGCTAGCAATGAGGAGGATAACTTGCGCATTCTTTTTTCCGACCTAAACATGCAACAAAAGAAAAATTAAATGAATTGATTAGTGCTATTCATGAGAAGGATGATCTCTTGGACTCTCAAGAGGACTTCCTTATTAAGGAAAACAAAAAGCATGTTAAGGTAAAAAATGCTTATGCTCTACAAGTTGAAAAATGTGAAAAATTGTCTAGTGAGCTAAGCACTTGCCATGAGACTATTGACAACCTTAGAAATGAAAATGCTAGATTAATTGCTAAGGTTGATTCTCATGTTTGTGATGTTTCAATTCCCAATCTTAGAAATAATAATGATGACTTGCTTGCTAAGATTAAGGAATTGAATGATTCTCTTGCTAGTCTTAGGATTGAAAATGAAAAATTAATTGCTAAGGCTAAAGATTTTGATATTTGCAATGTTACTATTTCTAACCTTAGAAGTGAAAATGATATATTACATGCTAAGGTTGTAGAATTAAAATCTTGCAAACCCTCTACATCTACTGTTGAGCATGTTTCTATTTGCACTAGATGTAGAGATGTTGATATTGATGCTATACATGATCACATGGTCTTAATTAAACAACAAAATGATCATATAGCAAAATTGGATGCTAAAATTGCCAAGCATAACTTAGAAAATGAAAAGTTTAAATTTGCTAGAAGTATGCTTTATAATGGGAGACGCCTTGGCATCAAGGATGGCATTGGCTTCCAAAGGGGAGACAATGTCAAACTTAATGCCCCTCCAAAGAATTTGTCTAACTTTGTTAAGGGCAAGGCTCCCATGCCTCGGGATAATGAGGGTTACATTTTGTACCCTACCGGTTATCCCGAGAGCAAAATTAGGAGAATTCATTCTAGGAAGTCTCACTCTGGCCCTAACCATGCTTTTATGTATAAGGGTGAGACATCTAGCTCTAGGCAACCAACCCGTGCTAAGTTGCCTAGAAAGAAGACTCCTAGTGCATCAAATGATCATAGCATTTCATTTAAAACTTTTGATCATCTTATGTTTTGACTAACAAATCCGGCAAGGTAGTTGCCAAGTTTGTTGGGGGCAAACACAAGGGCTCCAAGACTTGTGTTTGGGTACCCAAAGTTCTTGTTTCTAATGCCAAAGGACCCAAAACCGTTTGGGTACCTAAAGTCAAGAACTAAACTTGTTTTGTAGGTTTATGCATCCGGGGGCTCAAGTTGGATCATCGATAGCGGGTGCACAAACCACATGACGGGGGAGAAGAAGATGTTCTCCTCCTACGAGAAAAACCAAGATCCCCAACGAGCTATCACATTCGGGGATGGAAATCAAGGTTTGGTCAAAGGTTTGGGTAAAATTGCTATATCTCCTGACCATTCCATTTCCAATGTTTTTCTTGTAGATTCTTTAGATTACAATTTGCTTTCCGTATCTCAATTATGTCAAATGGGCTACAACTGTCTATTTACTAATGTAGGTGTCACTGTCTTTAGAAGAAGTGATGATTCAATAGCATTTAAGGGAGTGTTAGAGGGTCAGCTATACTTGGTAGATTTTGATAGAGCTGAACTCGACACTTGCTTAATTGCTAAGACTAACATGGGTTGGCTCTGGCACCGCCGACTAGCTCATGTTGGAATGAAGAATCTTCATAAGCTTCTAAAGGGAGAACACATTTTAGGACTAACAAATGTTCATTTTGAGAAAGACAGGATTTGTAGCGCATGCCAAGCCGGGAAGCAAGTTGGCACTCATCATCCACACAAGAACATCATGACAAGTGACAAGCCACTGGAGCTCCTACACATGGATTTATTCGGCCCGATCGCTTACATAAGCATCGGCGGGAGTAAGTACTGTCTAGTTATTGTGGATGATTATTCTCGCTTCACTTGGGTGTTCTTTTTGCAGGAAAAATCCCATACCCAAGAGACCTTAAAGGGATTCTTGAGACGAGCTCAAAATGAGTTCGGCTTAAGGATCAAGAAAATTAGAAGCGACAACGGGACGGAGTTCAAGAACTCTCAAATTGAAGGATTCCTTGAGGACGAGGGCATCAAGCATGAGTTCTCTTCTCCCTACACCCCACAACAAAATGGTGTAGTGGAGAGGAATAATCGAACTCTATTGGACATGGCAAGAACCATGCTTGATGAGTACAAGACACCAGATCGGTTTTGGGCAGAGGCGGTCAACACCGCCTGCTACGCCTTCAACCGGTTATATCTACACCGAATCCTCAAGAAGACATCCTATGAACTCATAACCGGTAAAAAGCCCAATATTTCATATTTTAGAGTTTTTGGTAGCAAATGCTTTATTCTTGTTAAGAGAGGTAGAAAATCTAAATTTGCTCCTAAAACTGTAGAAGGCTTTTTACTAGGATATGACTCAAACACAAGGGCATATAGAGTCTTTAACAAGTCCTCAGGACTAGTTGAAGTTTCTTGTGACGTTGTGTTTGATGAGACTAACGGCTCTCAAGTAGAGCAAGTTGATCTTGATGAGATAGGTGAAGAACAGGCTCCGTGCATCGCGCTAAGGAACATGTCCATTGGGGATGTGTGCCCTAAGGAATCCGAAGAGCCTCCACATGCACAAGATCAACCATCCTCCTCCACGCAAGCATCTCCACCAACTCAAAATGAGGACGAGGTTCAAGTTGATGAAGATGATGAGCCACCTCAAGATGATGGCAATGATCAAGGGGGAGATGCCAATGATCAAGACAAGGAGGATGAAGAACCAAGGCTGCCACACCCAAGAGTCCACCAAGCAATCCAACGAGATCACCCCGTCGACACCATCCTCGGCGACATTCATAAGGTGGTAACCACTAGATCTCGTGTTGCACATTTTTGTGAGCATTACTCCTTTGTTTCCTCTATTGAGCCACACAGGGTAGAGGAAGCACTTCAAGATACGGATTGGGTGATGGCTATGCAAGAGGAGCTCAACAACTTCACTAGGAATGAGGTATGGCATTTAGTTCCACGTCCTAACCAAAATGTTGTAGCAACCAAATGGGTCTTCCGCAACAAGCAAGATGAGCATGGTGCGGTGACAAGGAACAAAGCCCAACTTGTGGCCAAGGGATACTCCCAAGTCGAAGGTTTGGATTTCGGTGAAACCTATGCACCCATAGCTAGGCTTGAGTCAATTCGTATATTATTAGCCTATGCTACTTACCATGGCTTCAAGCTTTACCAAATGGATGTGAAGAGTGCTTTTCTCAATGGACCAATCAAGGAGGAGGTCTATGTTGAGCAACCTCCCGGCTTTGAAGACAGTGAGTACCCTAACCATGTCTATAGGCTCTCTAAGGCGCTTTATGGGCTCAAGCAAGCCCCAAGAGCATGGTATGAATGCCTAAGAGATTTCCTTATAGCTAATGGCTTCAAAGTCGGCAAGGCTGATCCTACTTTATTCACTAAAACTCTTGACAATGATTTGTTTGTATGCCAAATTTATGTTGATGATATTATATTTGGGTCTACTAACGAATCTACATGTGAAGAATTTAGTAGGATCATGACACAAAAATTCGAGATGTCGATGATGGGGGAGTTGAAGTATTTTCTAGGATTTCAGGTAAAGCAACTCCAAGAGGGCACCTTCATTTGCCAAACAAAGTATACTCAAGACATTCTAACCAAGTTTGGAATGAAGGATGCCAAGCCCATCAAGACACCCATGGGAACTAATGGGTATCTCGACCTCGACACGGGAGGTAAATCCGTCGATCAAAAGGTATACCAGTCGATGATTGGTTCATTACTTTATTTATGTGCATCCCGACCGGATATTATGCTTTCTGTTTGCATGTGTGCAAGATTCCAAGCCGACCCTAAGGAATCTCACCTTACGGCCGTAAAACGAATCTTGAGATATTTGGCTTATACTCCTAAGTTTGGGCTTTGGTACCCTCAGGGATCCACATTTGATTTGATTGGTTATTCGGATGCCGATTGGGCGGGGTGTAAAATTAATAGAAAGAGCACATCGGGGACTTGCCAGTTCTTGGGAAGACCCTTGGTGTCTTGGGCTTCAAAGAAGCAAAATTCGGACGCTCTTTCTACCGCCGAAGCCGAGTATATTGCCGTAGGCCATTGTTGCGCGCAATTACTTTGGATGAGGCAAACCCTGCGGGACTATGGTTACAAATTAACCAAAGTTCCTCTTCTATGTGATAATGAGAGTGCAATCCGCATGACGGACAATCCCGTTGAGCATAGCCGCACTAAGCACATAGCCATTCAATATCATTTTCTTAGGGATCACCAACAAAAGGGGGATATCAAGATTGCATACATTAATACTAAAGATCAATTAGCCGATATCTTTACCAAGCCACTAGATGAACAAACTTTTACCAAACTTAGGCATGAGCTCAATATTCTTGATTCTAGGAACTTCTTTTGCTAATTTGCACACATAGCTCATAAGTATACCTTTGATCATGTCTCTTTTACATATGCTATGACTAATGTGTTTTTAAGTGTATTTCAAACCAAGTCATAGGTATATTGAAAGGGAATTAGAGTCTTCGGCGAAGACAAAGGCTTCCACTCCACTCTACTACTCATCCTTCGCCGTCGCTCCACATCACTCTCCGTCTTTGGTATAATCTTCACTCATATGTTTCATTTGCCAAAGGGGAGATAGTAGTTAGACAAGGGGCTTATATCTCAAAGTATCCGTTTTTGGCGATTCATGCCAAAGGAGGAGAAAGTATGAGCCCAAAGCAAAAGGACCGCACCACCACCCTAATTTTAAAATTAATGATTTTCAATTAAGTAAATTTCAAATTGGTATCTCTTTTGTGTTCTAAAGGGGGAGAAAGTAGTATTTTCAAAATTGATATCTTAAAACCCTCTTGAACACTAAGAGGAGAATTTATTGAGGGGGAGTTTTGTTTAGTCAAAGGAAAAGCATTTGAAACAAGGGAGAAATTTTTAAAAACTTGAAAATGCTTAGCAAAATCTTATTCATTTACCTTTGACTATTTGCAAAAGGACTTTGAAAAAGAATTTACAAAAGAATTTGCAAAAACAAAACTTGTGGTGCAAGCGTGGTCCAAAATGTTAAAAATAAAGAAACAATCCATGCATATCTAGTAAGCAATATTTATTGGCTCAATTCTAAGTAACCTTTTGTAACGCCCTAAATTTGGGGGTAGATTTTTTTTCTTCTTTTCCCTCACCAAATTCAGGTGTTACCCTTTCCTTTTCCCTTTTCCCCCCGCCAAACCTTGATCTTTTCCAAAGTATAGCGGGATTCGGCTTGAGGTCCCATGTAAAGCAAAACCCTAAAATATTTTATTTTGTGTGATGCACCATGCCGAACCATGCATACCTTTTGATTGTTTAAAATGTGAATGCATTCATCTAGAGGAAAATAGATTTTAGAAAAAGAAAACCTTTTCCTTCTCCTCTCCCCCCTCCTTCCCCATTTTCGGCCCAGCCGCCCCCCCTTTCCCCCCCGCGTGGGCCTCGCAGCGGCCCAGCCGCCCCCCTTCCCTTCCTGCCGTGGGCCGCCTGGCGGCCCAGCCGCGCGCCCCCCACCCCCTTTGGGCCCAGCCGGCCCAACCGCCCCCTCCCCTTTTCTTTTATTTCCAAAAATCCCGTCCCCGCGGGCCCCGCTCGTCATCCCCTCTTTCTCTCTCTCCCTCACCCTAACCCTAGCCGCCGTCGCCCCCGTCCCGCCCCAGCGCCGCCGCTGCCCCTCCCCGGCGCCGCCGCCGCGCCGGCCTCCCTCTTCGGTGAGGTTTCTCCCTCCCCCCTCCCTCCTCTCCTCCCCTCCCTCCTCCTTCCCTCCCGCCGGTGTCTCCCGCCCCCGCGCCATGGGCGCGCCCGCCTCGGCCCTGGCGAGCTCGGTCGCTCCGGCGAGCTCGGCCCCGGCCCTGGCCGCCCCGGCCTGGCCCGCGCCCGGCCGGCCCCGCGCCCGGTCGCCCTCGGCCGCCCCGCGCTCGGCCGCCCGCTCGACCGCCCTCCCCGCGCCGCCCCCGGCCGTCCTCGGCCCGGCCGCCCCTAGCTCGGCGAGCTCGGCCGCCTCCGGCGAGCTCGGCCCCAGCCCCGGCCACCCCCGGCTCGGTCGCCCTCGGCCCCTTGCGCCCGGCCGCCCGCTTGGCCGACCGCCCCTCGCCGCCGCTCGGCCGCCCCGCCTCGGCCACCCCCGGCCCCGGTGCGCCTCGCTCCGGCGAGCCCGCCCCTTACCGCGCCCCGGCTGCCCCGGCTCAGCCGCCCCCGCGCGAGCCCCGCTCGGCCCCTCGCGTTCAGCCGCCCCCGCGTGAGCCCCGCTCGGCCCCTCGCGTCCGGCTGCCCCCGTCCGCCCCGCCCTCGGCCGCATCGCCTCCGGCGAGCCCCGCGCCCGCTCGGCCCCGCCCCGTGCCCCGGCTCGGCCGCTCCCGTCGCGCCCCGGCTCGGCCACCCGCCCCCGCGCCCGGCCTCGCCCGGCCGTGTCCTCGCCCTGCCGCGTCCTCGCTCGCCCGTGCTCGCTTGCCCCGGCGCGCTTGCCCGCTCGCCCCGCCGTGCCTTGCTCGCGTCGTGACGGCCCTGGCGTGGCCTCGAGCTCGGCCCAGCGTGCCTTTAGCGCGCGGCTTTGAGCTCGGCTAGCGCTCGGCCCCGACGTGCGCACGGCTAGTTCGTGGCGTGTGCGTGCGGTCTCGCGCGCGTGCTCGCGTAGTGCGCGTGCCTTGGCACGACCTGTCGTGCCCTGTACGCCCCGTCTACCCCCCCCCCCCCCCCCCCCCGTGTCCTATGCGCGCTAATCACGTGTTTATATTAATAAGATAGGAGTCCCAATTTGGAAATTGGTTACGTTAGTTAATTTGTATAGCTAATTGCCTAACTCATTTAATGTTAATCTACTAAAAGTGGTCACGTTTACATTAGTGCATGTAGCTAATTCTTTTGTTAGGACCAATTGGAATTAGAACACGTGACGTCTAGTTATTCATCAACCCATAGTGCGTCTCGGGCATAAGCTTTAACTCTCGCGAGACCTTTTCTCATTTCTTTCTAACCATGGTAAGTTCATTATCGTATGTGATATTCTATGCATATTTACTTCATTTGTTCTCTTGTATGGTGTACTGTTTGTTCCCTAATTTGAATGGATGGATGTATGTATGCTTGCAATCGCATAGAGAACGATCCGGTCGAAGAGCCCGAGGAACTCGTAGGAGAAGCCCCTGAGCAGCAGTCGGTTGGTGGAGGCAAGTGTCCTTTGACCTATCTCTGTCCTATTCATTCTTTAATTCACCTCCTGCATTACACATTTATACTTAAGGATTGACTAGATTTTGTTATCCATGTCCTTGTTTACATATTTGGGTCGGATTATTATCGTTTAGCTTTATGCTATTGCTCAAACTCTAATCAATGAACATGATGAGATTATCTATGATACGCTGTTTTCCCTTCTCTTATTATGATGTTATACTTGTGGTCTTCAAGGGGGCTCGAGCGGTTTCTCGAGTGCCTCTCCGTAAGGACCTGTTCTATGGATGACCGCCCGGGAAAACAGTGCAACCATGAGGGTGGAGTGGGACGCCCTTAGCTGAATAATTAGAGGATCCGGGGTGTAGTTCGCTTCGCCGTCGTGCCGTCAATGGGGCTCGGTGTATGCGGCTCGCTCTGCCAAGGTGGATTCGTCTCTTGGGGAGGAGTGCGGTACATTTAGGAAACCTAACGGGCGGCTACAGCCCCGGAGAATCTTTGTAAAGGCTACGTAGTGAAACCCTGCCTATTCACCTTGGTAGTGTTTAAGGGTTTGATCGGCCCGAGGCAAGAGGGAATCACGGCTTGTGGGTAAACTGCACAACCTCTGCAGAGTGTTTGAAAACTGATATATCAGCCGTGCTCGCGGTTATGAGCGGCCAAGGGAGCTCCAGTGATTAGTGGTACTTGATCAGAGACATTTTAGTTTACAGATGGCAATGAGACTGATGGTTTTGGTTATGACTATGGTGCTGGTAAGTGGTATTCTTTCCGTTTGGAAAGGGTACATCGGGCTAATAACTTGGGTTAATGCTAAAACCTGGCTTTCTATTAGTAAATAATAATCTGACCAACTAAAAGCAACCGCTTGACTTACCCCCACATAAAGCTAATCCACTACAGCCAAACAGGATACTTGCTGAGTATGTTGATGTGTACTCACTCTTGCTCTACACACCAAACCCCCCCAGGTTGTCAGCATTGCAACCACTGCTCAGGAGAAGATGAAGCTATGGAAGGAGACTTCCAGGAGTTCCAAGACTACGACGAGTTCTAGGTGTGGGTTAGCGGCAACCCCCAGTCGGCTGCCTGTGAAGGCCGCGGTTATCTACGTTTCATTTTCGCACTTTGATTTATTGTAAGGACCATATGGACGTCTCAGACGTATGATGTAATCGACTATTATTTCCCCTTTTAATACTATTTGAGCACTGTGTGATAATGTCCATGTTATGTAACTGCTGTGTACGTGAATTGCTGATCCTGGCACGTACATGGTTCGCATTCGGTTTGCCTTCTAAAACCAGGTGTGACATAAGCTGGTATCAAAGCCGTGCTGACTGTAGGACCGCTAACCTAGAGTAGAATGGTCGTTCTAAGGATTATAGACCTCTATCCCTGCCTTGACTTCGATATCTCTTCAAAACTTGGTCATATCGACCAAACCTATGTTCTACTATATATTATACCTTGCTGAAAATTATGTTTTATTCTAATCCTTCATTTATTCATGGTTCATTATTTGTTGGTCATATTAATTCTGTTCTCACTCTTTTGCTTGCGGTGTCTTTTGTAGATGGCTCGACTTAGACACACTGCACGAAAGTCCGTCATCCCCTTCTTACCCTCCCGCCTTGCTGAGCGTCCGCTTCGCTGTCCCGTGGCCGGACTGTCCAGCCACTTGGAGAGACTGCACCACCGGCTGCATGAGGAGCAGGAACGTCGACGACAGGAGCAGCAGGGCTCTTCTTTCTCGCTCCAGCAGGAGATAGAGTCTGTGAGGAGCTGCTCTCCTGTGCTTCCCCTGGAGGCGCCCCCTGCACCACCACTGGGCGCCCAGCCTCTGGAGTAGCTGCTGGAGGAGACCTAGACGGCGGAGGTGGCGACGACAGCCCGAGCCACGACACCGACTTTTCTGCTGACCAGGAGCCGGAAGGATGGGTTGCTCGACCCATCACTCGCGACACTGCTCGCGGGTGTCACTTCCATGACGCGCTCGACACCCTGCTACGTCGGGCACTTAACCGGCGTACTTGGTCCATCGAGTATCGCTGTGTGGTCAACCAGCATAGTCGCGGGGTCTACCCGGACCGTTGGGAGGCGACCTACTTGGTGCGCCGTCCGGAGAACAGTCTCCAGGGTGCGGAGGCCTGTTCAGAGCACTATTCCATCTCTGAGCGGGACTCAGCTGAGGTGGCCATGCAAGATGCTGCACGACGTGCGCTTTCGCACTACTGCTCGGTTCTCGGTGGGGTAGCTGACGGTCTCAACCTGAAGTATTACCCCCGCCGTCCATCTGGCAGCACAGGAGGCGTGATTGTTTCACCTTTAGGTGAGGACAATCCTAGGTTGAGCAGCACAGTCAACCTAGCTGCCGTGCTAAACACGGAGCTGGACCATGCACTAGACGAGCTGAGTAGGGCTCGTGCTGAGATCACCCTGCTGCGGGCTGAGCGCGCGGAACGTCGTCACCTGGATGATGGTTTCCCCGCTCCCGTTGGGACTCAGCACCCGTACCGCTCACCTCAGCGTGGACGCCAGTCTTATGGCAATCCCGACTGCAAGACCAAGATAAATCTAGAACCATAGATCGTTAGAGTTGGATCTTGTAATTAATACAAAATATATACGTAGAAGCTACAGTCTTAGCGTTAGTCTCGCTTTTAGTTAGTCTTAGTTAGACAAGGTAGTTTGCTATATCCTGTGCATTTATGTTTGTCATGATGAACTATGTTTGGTTTGGATCTTTGTAATGACTATCACCAGAGTGTGGGTATCCCCTGCATTATGGTTTACCTGTTATATGTTAATGGAGTTAGTTATATAGTTGGGAAACCTTTTATTCCACTTTCCTCTTTATCTGAGAAGCTGTGTTGGTCTGTGTTGGAGATCAGTGAAGATGCTCATCTGTTCAGTGCTGTTGAAAAATTCTATACTCTTTTCTTATGCTGCAAGATTTGCCAGATCAGTTCTGATGTGTGGTTGCATTCTGTAGATGTCAGAAAACAGGCACAGAGGAGGAAGGCGTGCTCAGCAGGAGCGAGCCGCTCCGCAGGATGAGGTGCCCCAGCAGCAGCACCTGCCGCCCCCGCCCCCGATGTCAATCGAGCAAATGTTTCTGATGCAGACTCAGGCAGTTCAAGCCATCGGTCAGACTCTGGCCGCCATTCAGCAGCAGCAGCAGCAGCAGCAGCAGGCTCCACCTCAGCCTCAGATGCCCAGAGATAAGCGTGCTGAATTCATGAGAGGTCATCCCCCAACATTTGCTCACTCTTCTATCCCCATGGATGCTGAAGATTGGCTGCGCACTGTGGAGCGGGAGTTGCATACCGCTCAGTGTGATGACAGAGAGAAAGTCTTGTATGGTCCTCGTCTGTTGAGAGGAGCAGCTCAATCATGGTGGGAGTCTTATCTCGCCACCCATGCCAACCCCGACGCCATCACTTGGGAAGAGTTCAGAGGTAGCTTTCGTCAGTACCATGTTCCTGCAGGTCTGATGACAGTGAAGAAGGAGGAGTTCCTGGCCCTCAAGCAAGGGTCATCGTCTGTCAGTGAGTATCGAGACAGGTTTCTGCGGTTGTCTTGCTATGCTCCTGAAGATGTCAACACCGACGCCAAGCGACAATACCGTTTCTTGAGAGGCTTGGTTGACCCTCTGCACTATCAGCTGATGAATCACACCTTCCCGACATTCCAGCACATGATTGACAGAGCAATCATGACAGAGAGGAAGCATAAGGAGATGGAGGATCGCAAGCGCAAGATCAGTGGACCCCAGCCTGGAAGCAGCAACCGTCCTCGTTTCTCAGGCAATCAACCTCAGCAGTTTAGGCAGAACCAGCGTCCACATCAGCAGCAGCAGCAGTTCCAAAGGCAGTATCCTCGGCATCAGTACCAGAATCGTCAGAGCAATCAGTCAGGAGGTTAGTTTCAGAGGCAGAATCAGCAGGCACCTCGTCTTCCTGCCCCAGCGAGCCAGCAGAACAATCAGGCAGCACCAGCTCAGGTTGGAAACAGAGCATGTTTCCACTGTGGAGAGCAAGGCCATTGGGTGATGCAATGCCTGAAGAAGGCAGCCCAGCAGCAGTCAGGCCCCAATGCCCCAGCAAAGTAGGACTTGCCTCAGCCTGGAGCAGGCAATCGCTCTCAGCCGCGTTATAATCATGGAAGACTGAACCACTTGGAGGCTGAAGCAGTTCAGGAGACCCCCGACATGATAGTAGGCATGTTCCCAGTTGACTCCCATATTGCAGAAGTGTTATTTGATACTGGAGCAACGCATTCTTTCATTACTGCATCATGGGTAAAAGCACATAATCTTCCAATTACTTCCATGTCAACCCCCATTCAAATTGACTCAGCCGGTGGTAGAATTCGAGCTGATAGCATATGTTTGAATGTATGTGTGGAAATAAGGGGGATAGCGTTTCCCGCCAACCTTATAGTAATGGGTACTCAGGGAATAGATGTCATCCTAGGGATGAATTGGCTAGATAAGTATCAGGCAGTTATCAGTTGTGATAAAAGGACAATCAAGTTGGTGTCTCCACTAGGAGAGGAAGTGGTGACCGAGTTAGTCCCGCCTGAGCCAAAGAAAGGAAGTTGTTACCAGATGGCTGTCGATAGCAGTGAAGCAGACCCAATCGAGAGTATCAATGTTGTGTCCGAATTCCCAGATGTGTTTCCAAAGGACTTACCGGGTATGCCACCAGAGCGGAAAGTTGAGTTTGCCATAGAGCTTCTTCCCGGAACCGCTCCCATCTTTAAGAGAGCTTACAGAATATCCGGACCCGAGTTGGTTGAACTTAAGGAGCAGATTGATGAGCTGTCAGAGAAAGGTTACATCCGGCCAAGCACCTCGCCTTGGGCTGCCCCTGTCCTATTTGTGGAGAAGAAAGATGGCACCAAAAGGATGTGTATCGATTATCGAGCTTTGAATGATGTCACGATCAAGAACAAGTACCCTTTGCCCAGAATAGAAGATCTGTTCGACCAGTTGAGAGGAGCCAGTGTGTTCTCCAAGATTGATCTGAGGTCAGGTTATCATCAGCTCAGGATCCGACCTTCGGACATTCCGAAGACAGCATTCATTACCAAGTATGGTTTGTATGAGTTCACTGTGATGTCTTTTGGTCTAACCAATGCACCAGCGTTCTTTATGAACTTGATGAACAGTGTATTCATGGATTACCTTGATAAGTTTGTGGTGGTATTTATTGATGACATTCTGGTTTATTCTCAAAGCGAAGAAGAACATGCAGATCATTTGAGGATGGTATTGCAGAGATTGCGAGAGCACCAGTTGTATGCAAAGTTGAGCAAGTGTGAATTCTGGATCCATGAAGTCCTGTTCTTGGGTCACATAATCAACAAAGAAGGATTGGCTGTGGATCCGAAGAAAGTGGCAGACATTCTGAACTGGAAAGCGCCAACAGATGCTCGAGGAATCAAGAGTTTCATTGGAATGGCCGGATATTATCGGCGATTCATCGAAGGGTTTTCGAAGATTGCGAAACCAATGACAGCGTTGCTAGGCAACAAGGTTGAGTTCAAGTAGAACCAGAAATGTCAAGAGGCCTTCGAAGCGCTGAAAGAGAAGTTGACAACAGCGCCTGTCCTAGTCTTGCCTGATGTGCACAAGCCCTTCTCGGTGTATTGTGATGCTTGTTACACAGGTTTGGGATGTGTGTTGATGCAAGAGGGAAGAGTTGTGGCTTACTCGTCCCGACAGTTGAAGGTTCATGAGAAGAATTACCCAATCCATGATCTAGAGTTGGCAGCAGTGGTTCACGCACTGAAGACATGGAGGCACTACCTGTATGGACAGAAATGTGATGTTTACACAGACCACAAGAGTCTGAAGTACATATTCACTCAGTCAGAGTTGAATATGAGGCAACGAAGATGGTTAGAGTTGATCAAAGACTATGAGTTGGAGATCCATTACCATCCAGGCAAAGCAAACGTAGTGGTAGATGCTTTGAGCAGGAAGAGTCAAGTCAATCTGATGGTCGCTCGTCCGATGCCTTACAAGTTGGCCAAAGAGTTTGACAGGTTAAGTCTCGGATTTCTGAACAATTCGCGAGGAGTTACATTTGAATTGGAACCTACCTTGGAGCGCGAAATCAAAGAAACGCAGAAGAATGATGAGAAGATCAGTGAGATCCGGTGACTGATTCTAGAAGGCAAAGGCAAAGATTTTCGAGAAGATGCAGAAGGCGTGATATGGTTCAAAGACCGCTTGTGTGTTCCTAATGTCCAGTCTATTCGGGAGTTGATTCTCAAGGAAGCTCATGAGACTGCTTACTCGATTCACCCTGGCAGTGAGAAGATGTATCAGGATCTGAAGAAGAATTTCTGGTGGTACGGAATGAAGAGGGAAATCGCAGAGTATGTGGCTATGTGCGATAGTTGTCGAAGAATTAAGGCAGAGCACCAGAGACCTGCTGGATTGTTGCAACCGTTGCAGATCCCTCAATGGAAATGGGATGAAATCGGCATGGATTTCATAGTCGGATTGCGTCGCACTCGAGCCGGCTACAATTCCATTTGGGTAGTGGTGGACCGTTTGACCAAGTCAGCCCACTTCATACCTGTCAAGACCAACTACAGCAGTGCAGTGTTGGCAGAATTGTATATGTCTCGGATCGTTTGTCTTCATGGTGTGCCAAAGAAGATAGTGTCAAACAGAGGAACACAGTTCACCTCTCATTTCTGGCAGCAGTTGCATGAAGCCTTGGGTACACATCTGAATTTCAGTTCAGCTTATCATCCGCAGACAGATGGTCAGACCGAAAGAACCAATCAAATTCTTGAAGATATGTTGAGAGCCTGTGCGTTGCAAGATCAGTCCGGATGGGATAAGCGATTGCCTTATGCAGAGTTCTCCTATAACAACAGTTACCAGGCCAGTTTGAAGATGTCACCATTTCAAGCGCTTTATGGAAGGAGTTGTAGAACTCCGTTGCAATGGGATCAGCCTAGAGAAAAGCAGGTGTTTGGGCCAGACATTCTGCTTGAAGCTGAAGAGAACATCAAGATGGTCCGAGAGAATCTGAAGATAGCGCAATCGAGGCAGCGAAGCTATGCAGATACAAGAAGAAGAGAGCTGAGTTTCGAAGTCGGAGACTTCGTCTATCTGAAAGTGTCACCGATCAGAGGAGTCAGAAGGTTCGGAGTCAAAGGCAAGCTAGCACCCCGCTACATTGGTCCGTACCAAATTCTCTCAAGGCGTGGAGAAGTGGCCTATCAGCTCAGTCTGCCAGAAAATTTGTCTGCTGTGCATGATGTCTTTCATGCGTCTCAGTTGAAGAAGTGCTTGCATGTGCCAGAAGAGCAGTTGCCAGTGGAAGGTCTTGAAGTCCAGGAGGACTTGACCTACGTCGAGAAGCCAGTGCAAATCCTTGAGGTTGCAGACAGAGTCACCCGAAGGAAGACCATCAGAATGTGCAAAGTCAGATGGAATCATCACTCTGAGGAAGAAGCAACCTGGGAGCGTGAAGATGATCTGTTGGCTAAATACCCAGAGCTCTTTGCTAGCCAACCCTGAATCTCGAGGGCGAGATTCTTTTAAGGGGGATAGGTTTGTAACGCCCTAAATTTGGGGGTAGATTTTTTTCTTCTTTTCCCTCACCAAATTCAGGCGTTACCCTTTCCTTTTCCCTTTTCCCCCCGCCAAACCTTGATCTTTTCCAAAGTACAGCGGGATTCGGCTTGAGGTCCCATGTAAAGCAAAACCCTAAAATATTTTATTTTGTGTGATGCACCATGCCGAACCATGCATACCTTTTGATTGTTTAAAAATGTGAATGCATTCATCTAGAGGAAAATAGATTTTAGAAAAAGAAAACCTTTTCCTTCTCCTATCCCCCTCCTTCCCCATTTTCGGCCCAGCCGCCCCCCCTTTCCCCCCCGCGTGGGCCTCGCGGCGGCCCAGCCGCCCCCCTTCCCTTCCCGCCGTGGGCCGCCTGGCGGCCCAGCCGCGCGCCCCCCACCCCCTTTGGCCCCAGCCGGCCCAACCGCCCCCTCCCCTTTTCTTTTTTTCCAAAAATCCCCTCCCCGCGGGCCCCGCTCGTCATCCCCTCTTTCTCTCTCTCCCTCACCCTAACCCTAGCCGCCGTCGCCCCCGTCCCGCCCCCGCGCCGCCGCCGCCCCTCCCCGGCGCCGTCGCCGCGCCGGCCTCCCTCTCCGGTGAGGTTTCTCCCTCCCCCCTCCCTCCTCTCCTCACCTCCCTCCTCCTTCCCTCCCGCCGGCGTCTCCCGCCCCCGCGCCATGGGCGCGCCCGCCTCGGCCCCGGCGAGCTCGGCCCCGGCCCCGGCCGCCCCGGCCTCGCCCGCGCCCGGCCGGCCCCGCGCCCGGTCGCCCTCGGCCGCCCCGCGCTCGGCCACCCGCTCGGCCGCCCTCCCTGCGCCGCCCCCGGCCGTCCCCGGCCCGGCCGCCCCCGGCTCGGCGAGCTCGGTCGCCTCCGGCGAGCTCGGTCCCGGCCCCGGCCACCACCGGCTCGGCCGCCCTTGGCCCCTCGCGCCCGGCCGCCCGCTTGGCCGCCCGCCCCTCGCCGCCGCTCGGCCGCCCCGCCTCGGCCACCCCCGGCCCCGGCGCGCCTCGCTCCGGCGAGCCTGCCCCTCGCCGCGCCCCGGCTGCCCCGGCTCGGCCGCCCCCGCGCGAGCCCCGCTCGGCCCCTCGCGTTCGGCCGCCCCCGCACGAGCCCCGCTCGGCCCCTCGCGTCCGGCCGCCCCCGTCCGCCCCGCCCTCGGCCACCTCGCCTCCGGCGAGCCCCGCGCCCGCTCGGCCCCGCCCCGTGCCCCGGCTCGGCCGCTCCCGTCGCGCCCCGGCTCGACCACCCGCTCCCGCGCCCGGCCTCGCCCGGCCGTGTCCTCGCCCTGCCGCGTCCTCGCTCGCCCGTGCTCGCTTGCCCCGGCGCGCTTGCCCGCTCGCCCCGCCGTGCCTTGCTCGCGTCGTGACGGCCCCGGCGTGGCCTCGAGCTCGGCCCAGCGTGCCTTTAGCGCGCGGCTTTGAGCTCGGCTAGCGCTCGGCCCCGACGTGCGCACGGCTAGTTCGTGGCGTGTGCGTGCGGTCTCGCGCGCGTGCTCGCGTAGTGCGCGTGCCTTGGCACGACCTGTCGTGCCCCGTACGCCCCGTCTACCCCCCCCCCCCCCCCCCCCCCGTGTCCTATGCGCGCTAATCACGTGTTTATATTAATAAGATAGGAGTCTCAATTTGGAAATTGGTTACGTTAGTTAATTTGTATAGCTAATTGCCTAACTCATTTAATGTTAATCTACTAAAAGTGGTCACGTTTACATTAGTGCATGTAGCTAATTCTTTTGTTAGGACCAATTGGAATTAGAACACGTGACGTCTAGTTATTCATCAACCCATAGTGCGTCTCGGGCATAAGCTTTAACTCTCGCGAGACCTTTTCTCATTTCTTTCTAACCATGGTAAGTTCATTATCGTATGTGATATTCTATGCATATTTACTTCATTTGTTCTCTTGTATGGTGTACTGTTTGTTCCCTAATTTGAATGGATGGATGTATGTATGCTTGCAATCGCATAGAGAACGATCCGGTCGAAGAGCCCGAGGAACTCGCAGGAGAAGCCCCTGAGCAGCAGTCGGTTGGTGGAGGCAAGTGTCCTTTGACCTATCTCTGTCCTATTCATTCTTTAATTCACCTCCCGCATTACACATTTATACTTAAGGATTGACTAGCTTTTGTTATCCATGTCCTTGTTTACCTATTTGGGTCGGATTATTATCGTTTAGCTTTATGCTATTGCTCAAACTCTAATCAATGAACATGATGAGATTATCTATGATACGCTATTTTCCCCTCTCTTATTATGATGTTATACTTGTGGTCTTCAAGGGGGCTCGAGCGGTTTCTGGAGTGCCTCTCCGTAAGGACCTGTTCTATGGATGACTGCCCGGGAAAACAGTGCAACCATGAGGGTGGAGTGGGACGCCCTTAGCTGAATAATTAGAGGATCCGGGGTGTAGTTCGCTTCGCCGTCGTGCCGTCAATGGGGCTCGGTGTATGCGGCTCGCTCTGCCAAGGTGGATTCGTCCCTTGGGGAGGAGTGCGGTACATTTAGGAAACCTAACGGGCAGCTACAGCCCCGGAGAATCTTTGTAAAGGCTACATAGTGAAACCCTGCCTATTCACCTTGGTAGTGTTTAAGGGTTTGATCGGCCCGAGGCAAGAGGGAATCACGGCTTGTGGGTAAACTGCACAACCTCTGCAAAGTGTTTGAAAACTGATATATCAGCCGTGCTCGCGGTTATGAGCGGCCAAGGGAGCTCCAGTGATTAGTGGTACTTGATCAGAGACATTTTGGTTTACAGATGGCAATGAGACTGATGGTTTTGGTTATGACTATGGTGCTGGTAAGTGGTATTCTTTCCGTTTGGAAAGGGTACATCGGGCTAATAACTTGGGTTAATGCTAAAACCTGGCTTTCTATTAGTAAATAATAATCTGACCAACTAAAAGCAACCGCTTGACTTACCCCCACATAAAGCTAATCCACTACAGCCAAACAGGATACTTGCTGAGTATGTTGATGTGTACTCACTCTTGCTCTACACACCAAACCCCCCCAGGTTGTCAGCATTGCAACCACTGCTCAGGAGAAGATGAAGCTGTGGAAGGAGACTTCCAGGAGTTCCAAGACTACGACGAGTTCTAGGTGTGGGTTAGCGGCAACCCCCAGTCGGCTGCCTGTGAAGGCCACGGTTATCTACGTTTCGTTTTCGCATATTGATTTATTGTAAGGACCATATGGACGCCTCAGACGTATGATGTAATCGACTATTATTTCCCCTTTTAATACTATTTGAGCACTGTGTGATGATGTCCATGTTATGTAACTACTGTGTACGTGAATTGCTGATCCTGGCACGTACATGGTTCGCATTCGGTTTGCCTTCTAAAACCGGGTGTGACACCTTTGTACTTACACTTTGTAAACTAGTTCAATTATGCACTTCTATACTTGCTTTGGTTTCTGTTGGCATCAATCACCAAAAAGGGGGAGATTGAAAGGGAATTAGGCTTACACCTATTTCCTAAACTAATTTTGGTGGTTGAATTGCCCAACACAAATAGTTGGACTGACTAGTTTGCCCAAGTTTATAAGTTCTACAGGTACCAAAGGTTCACCATAAGCCAATAAAAAGATCAAGAGAATGGGTTCAAACAAAGGAGCAAGGGACAACCGAAGGCACCCTGGTCGGGCGCACCAGACTGTCCGATGCGCCACCGGACACTGTCCGGTGCACCACCGGACAGTGTCCAGTGCACCAGGGGAGACGATGCTGAACTCCTCACCTTCGGGAAATTTCGGAGGCGCCGCGCTATAATTCACCGGACTGTCCGGTGTACACCGGACAGTGTCCGGTGCTCCAAGAGGACGCGGCTCTGAACTCGGCAGCCTCGAGAATTCGCATCGGCTGCTCCGCTATAATTCATCGGACATGTCCGGTGTACACCGGACTGTCCGGTGTAACTGCGGGGTAACGGCTACTTCAGGCGCCAACGGCTACCTGCAGCGCATTAAATGCGCGCCAGCGCGCGCAGAAGTCAGGCAGGCCCATGCTGGCGCACCGGACACTCCACATTTTATGTCCGGTGCACCACCGGTCATCAAGGCGGGCCCAGAAGTCAGAGCTCCAACGGTCGGAACCCTAACGACCAGGTGACGTGGCTGTCGCACCGGACATGTCCGGTGTGCACCGGACTGTCCGGTGCACCATACGACAGACAGCCTCCACCAAACGGCTAGTTTGGTGGTTGGGGCTATAAATACCCCCAACCACCCCACATTCAAGTCATCCAAGTTTTCCACTTCTCAACCACTTACAAGAGCTAGGCATTCAATTCTAGACACACTCAAGTGATCAAATCCTCTCCAATTCCACACAAGGCTTTAGTGATTAGCGAGAGAGATTTGCCGTGTTCTTTTGAGCTCTTGTGCTTGGATTGCTTCTTTTCTTTCTCACTTGTTCTTGTGATCAAAGCTCACTTGTAATCAAAGCAAGAGACACCAATTGTGTGGTGGTCCTTGCGGGGAAGCTTTGTTCCCGATTTGATTTGAGAAGAGAAGCTCACTTGGTCCGAGGGACCGTTTGAGAGAGGGTAAGGGTTGAAAGAGACCCGGCCTTTGTGGCCTCCTCAACAGGGAGTAGGTTTGCGAGAACCGAACCTCGGTAAAACAAATCATCGTGTCTCACTCCACATTTGCTTATGATTTGTTTTTGCGCCCTCTCTCGGACTCGTGTTTATTTCTAACGCTAACCCGTCTCATAGTTGTGTTTATTTTTGTAAATTTCAGTTTCGCCCTATTCACCCCCCTCTAGGCGACTTTCAGTACCTACTGAAGAGGAGAACCCGTTAGAGAAACTCTTCATGATGGTCACCTCTGGCGCTCTAGACAACTACTAAACTGAGTTCCTACGCTTCGCGGTAGCTCGGTTTGACTGTGGGTACAACACCATCATTGGGAGGCCGGGGCTGGCCAAATTCATGGCCATCCCGCACTACCCATACATGATACTCAAGATGCCTGGACCTCAGGGTATCATCACCATCTAAGCTGACTTCCAGGGAGTTGCGGAATGCTTTTGAGGGGCTATCTAGACTTCCAGCGCAGAACGATGACACATCGACAGGGGTTGACCTCACAATACCCACAAATGAAGCATCTACCGCTACCACTAATGCGTCCGACTGAAGAAACCAAGAGGGCTAACATTGGTTTCTCCAACGAACGTAAGACGACAATCATCAGTTCCAGCCTCACTACCAAATAAGAAAGCACACTCATCCATTTTCTACAAGACAATAGAGACGTGTTCGCGTGGCAACCCGCGGACATGCTGGGAGTGAAGGATTATGGGGAGGCTACACTAGCGAAAAACAAAATATCAGACCCCATAAAGCTAGAAACTACTGAGGTTATAGATCATGGAATTACCACTAGACACGCAGGACAGCGAAAGACGTCTTGATGTAGACGAACGCGTTGAGCGGTGCTATGCAGTCGCCAATGACCTTCACGTCCTCGCGTGGTTCCTAGTGCTCCAGATGCAGCACCTCCAAGGTATGCACACGTATAGGGAGGAAGCGTCATGTTCTGAACTGCTAGGTTCGCGACGGCTGCTAGGCGAGGGCGAGGGGCGGGCGACTGGTCATTTACTAGTGGCAAATTAGGGTTACCTTAACCGTGCCCCTGCCCCTCTTTATATAGGCGTTCTGGTGGGATTCTAACTCCTAGGCCCATCAGAAACCTTAAAGCCCTGTGTAATTTCAGATCTAATCTGAGTTAGGCTTCCTTCCCCTTAAGTGTGTGATCCTATAGGTTCACGTACATATGGACATGGCCCAAGTACTCTTACTTGGCCCAATAATTGACAACGACCTTTAGTAGGACATGTCAACTCCTATGCGCACGTAAAGATCATATCAGACGAACCATTCCAACATTACATACATGTTGTTCCCTTTGTCTCACGATATTTGGTCTGGCTTTAAACTGACCTCTCTTTTTTGATACTGTGAATTGGAATCCTTTCATTGGTTAACACTTAACCCTAGCACGGCCATGCATTTCTTGATACAATTACTTGAGGGACCCAGAGATATCTCTCTCAAGAAGAGAGGGACAAATTTCATCTTGACTGACCATGCCTAACAGCATGCTTCCTGACAAAACCAAAAATAACTTTATAACTAAGTAAGTTAATTCACATCTTGAGAACTTGCAACAATCTGAGGTCTAAGGATACAATATACATGTTGCAAAAAGAGAACTATACTACAATATCTCATGTTGGGTCAGTCTAGCCTCATGTCATACATGCGCCCACGTTATTAGTTTAACATCTCCATGTCCATTGTTGGTCACTTGTTCTCAAATGCTATAAATCGAGAACAAGACAACACAATTGTTAATGGTTAAAGACCTTCGTCCTTCAAAACATTAATATAATGATATCCAGACGAAGGTCATACCTTCATCATCTCAATATATAAGTATGAATAAAGGTATAAGTATAAATGGGAATGTGAAAGAACATTAAAGAATAGGAGATAATGATTAAATCCTTACAATTTATTTATATTTGTATCCACATGTTAGAACTAACATTAATGATATTTATAATACAATGGTACCTTCGGTTCGCCAGAAGGTGGGAATGCAAAGATGACGCGAGAGAGAGATTATAATCCAGCGTGAACATTATGGGGGTACTGTTCATCTATTTATAGGTACGGGATGCAGCCTGGGCACAATTACATTTATGTCCCCAACATTTACATGCAATCATAATGCGAGTGATCAAGGAATAAACAGTCTTTTCCCCTTAAGTCAGTGACGACCTTCGGCTTCATAGTATTAAGCCGTAGCTTCTTTAGTCATAGCTTCAGCTTCCATCTGTGTCATCATGTCGCGTATGCCTTTGTATTATCTTGCCGAAGGTATTTTTGCCTTGAGGACCTTTGGCGGGGAAGAAGATCCCAACATCCATGACTTGTGAAATGTAGTCATCAACTAATACATGTGCTAGTCATCGACTCTGACTAGGGACATCATTTAGAATAACCATACAAGTAAAGAATCTCACAAAAAATCACATAATTGCTAATCAATACAAGGTACCTTTCATGAATATTCAATTAAGCAATATATATATCATGGATACAAAGAAATATGCTCATCTCTATGATTATCTCTAGGGCATATTTCTAACAGTCTCCCACTTGCACTAGAGTTAATCTAGAAGATATCTAATACCCATAGATCTCATGTGTGCCTCATGCTTGGGTTGTGGAAGAGGTTTTGTCAAAGGATCAGCAACATTCAAATCCATATGTATTTTGCATATCTTTATCTCACCTCACCTAACGAATTCTTGTATGAGGTGAAACTTCCACAATACGTGTTTGCTTTTTTGGTGGTTCCTTGGCTCCTTAGCTTGAGCAATAGCCCCATTGTTATCATAGTAGAGGTTCAATGGACTAGAGGCATTAGGAAACACACCAAGCTCGATGAGGAACTTCCTTATCCAAACACCTTCCTTTGCAGATTTAGAAGCTACAATGTACTCGATTGTAGAATTACTCACAGTCTCCTGGTTGGAACTCTTAAAACTAACAGTACCACCATTTATTGTGAACACAAAACCTATTTGTGATTTTAACTCATCTGGGTCAGTTTTAAAGCTAGCATCGATGTAACCAGTTACAACGAGCTCCTCCTTACCCCCATATACTAGGAACATATCTTTAGTCCTTCTCAAGTATTTAAGAATGCCTTTTACCGTTGTCCAGTGATCCTCACCTGGATCAGCCTGGTGCCTATTCGTAGCTCTTATAGCGTATGAAACATTTGGGCGTGTATTTATCATGGCATACATGATTGATCTAATTGCCAAGGCGTATGGTACCTTAGTCATGCGCTCTCGCTCATTCGCCATCGCAGGACACTGCTTCTAGCTAAGGTGTATACCATGTGACATAGGTAAGAACCCTTTCTTGTACTATTGCATGTTGAACCATTTCAACACCTTGTCAATGTACGTATCTTGAGTTAATCCTATAAGCCTCTTCGACCTATCTCTATAGATCCTTATGCCCAAAATATTTACTGCTTCCCCTAAGTCCATAGAAAAACTCTTTTTAGTGAAGCCTTGACAGACTCTAGCATAGGAATGTCATTCCCAATCAATAATATGTCATCCACATACAAGATTAGAAATACAATAGTGCTTCCACTTTCTTTCTTGTAAACACAAGATTCTTCTTCATTATGATGAAAACCAAACCCTTTGACCACTTCATCAAAATGAATGTTCTAACTCCGAGATGCTTGCATCAACCCATAAATAGATTTATGAAGTTTGCATATCTTTCTAGCATTGATCGGATCAACAAAACCCTCGGGCTGTATCATATACACATTGTCACACCCAGTTTTAAGGGCAAACCTATCGGTGTTTTGGGTCCGACCGCGCACCCGGGGTTGCCCCTCGAGGCGCTTTTTGGAGTAGGACGATGTTACCGACTGTAGCTCGATGGTTCGCGCTGGATGCACGAGAGGCAGTGGACAATTTTGTATAGGTTCGGGCCGCTTTGAGATGCGTAACACTCTACGTCCTAGCGTGAGTACTTTATATGGAGGATTACAAGGAAGCTCTCTGGTGTTATGGATGTAGAGAACCAGGTGGAGGGCTAAGTAGTGAGATGCTTTCGAGGGGGTGCCTCCTAGGCCTTATATACTTGACCGTGGGGCGTTACATGTGGATATGATAACAATGAGAGCCTAAGTAATAGTAAACCGACTGAGTCTATCTTCCTATAATCCAGCCGACCTTCCTCTGCCTCGTTCTGATGTATGAGGCCCCTGCGCGGGAAGGTTGGGTCTCTGTTGTGATTGCAATTCAAACTCGTCGGACCGTCTGGGCCTGCGCTGATCCGACCTTGTGTCAAACTGCTTCACTAGACGTTCTTCCTCAGGCCCACGAAGGAATGACTCGGCGAATTATCGGGCCCACGTGCCTTTTTTGAGGTCTTTCATCCTTTCAGTGGACCCGGGGATATCCGTCCCCCACAAGCCCTCGATCTTTGGGTTGATTTTGAAATAACCGGCCCAAAGATCTTAGGTCCAGCTTGCAGTTTTTTGATTTTGATAAGGAATGCCTTGAAAATAAGTCTGCCTAGCCACTGCTTCTGAACTCTGAGTGACCCGGTAAAAACGATCTTTTATTGTCTTCCTCCGCTATTTATTCCTTAAAATTCGGTGTTCTGTCTCGGTTTTATGCTTTGGAGGTCAGCATTTTGCTCTTTTAGAACTTCAAAATTCATTGAGTGCACCGAAGGTGCACCCAATGGGTGTAGCCCCCGAGCTTCGAGTGGATTTTTGTAAATAATCCACTCGAAGGTCTTCATTTCAAGTCTTCTCAGGAATCACTTTTATCTTCCACTCGTGCTTTTTAGAATTCAGCCTTGGCTTAGCTTCGTCTTATGCTTTAGAAATCAGCATTCTGTCTCTTATGGTTGATGATTCATTGGGTGCACTGAAGGGTGTAGCCCCCGAGCTTCGAGTGGATTTTTTGAAAATAATCCACTCGAAGGTCTTCATCTCATGCTGTTTTTTTAGAAATCATCCTTTCCTTTTGTCGAATGCTTTAGAGATCAGCACTATATCATTAACATTATGCTTTAGAGGTCAGCATTCATTTTTGTCTTTGAAATCAAGCACGCGATCTGCCCATATCTTGTTATGTCTTGCAATTTATTTGATTTGCGACTGATTGGACGTTCGGTAGATGGCCTTTGGCTAGTCTTCATATCACTTCGTGGTTCAATGCTTATGTTGATTAGACTTGTACCTCATCGGCTATATTTGGCTTCTCTCTGATCTCTGTTGATATCTTCCTTCTGTCTTGAGGTATTCATTGCGTATACTGTATGGATGTGACTGCTTCGGAAAATCTATTGAAATTTCCTGGACGTCGCCCCCAATTGGTGTGGGCAAGGGACGGCTTGGTGCGTTGAGCGTCTAGCAAGCTGCTTCTGAGTAGTAACTTGACGTGACCATGGTGTAATCATATCACCCAAGCAGTTGACTAGAGTCCCAATGGGTGTCGTGTTATGTGGAACGGCACCAGCCGCCTGACGTGTTTCCAGACGGTTTGAATTGCATATTGAATTTTTGCGACTGTTCAGTGGCCGCGGTAGGAGGTGAGCGATTGCCTTCTTCTTCTATAAATAGTGTGCTTGCTTCTCTAGCATCTTCACATCTATTTCTGCCGCTTGTTGGTTACTCTCTTCACTTCCCTTCTACTCCACCATGGGCAAGAGCAAGAAAGGTGGGAGTTCCTCACGCCATTCCGGTGATAAGCAGAAACGCGAGCCGACTCCTCCCTCGGAGGACTTCGGTGACTCAGAGTACTCAGAGGAGGAGTTCTCCTCCGAGTCAGAGGGCTCGCTGGTCCATGCCTCTCCCCCAGCGTCGTCTGATGATTCAGACTACTCCTAGGGGATCGCCGCAGAGGTATGGACTTACATCCGGGCCGTCGAGCGTGCCGGGCTCGAGGGCTCGGATGAGTTGGAGGTCTCCTCGGACGAGGAGGATTCCTCGGACTCATCCGAGGATGGCGGCGGTGGTGGCGATGGCGATGGCGACGACGATGACGGCGACGGCGGTGAAGGTGGCGGCGACGGCGGCGAAGGTAGCGGCGACGGCGGCGAAGGTGGCGGCGATGGCGGCAGCAAGGGCAGCAACAAGGCTAGTGGCTAGGCGCCACTGGTTTTAAATGTTAGTATAGATTAGTAGTAGAAGTAGTATTAGTGAAATAATGTAGTAGTAGTTAGTAGTATAGTGTAGCGAAATGTAATGTAGTAGTAATTAGTAGTATAGAACAGTGGGAAGAAAACCGACTCATAATGAGTTGGTTTTTTAAGTTTGGTAATACTTCCCCTCCTTTTATAATGAAGAAGATTTCACCCCATTCTGTGTGCGTTCCTTTGCTTTCCCATCACTTCTCTTCCCCTCGATCGGTCGATCGTATTTACGCTTAATGTAGCTGCTGTTCCTGGATGTAATGCTTGAGTAACGACTTTAGAATCGTTGAGTCGCCTTTTAAATTTGCCTGCATATTCGTAGAGAAAAAATGGCTGATTTATTGTTAGTATTTTCAGAGGTGATAACCGAGTGGTTTTTTTCTTTTTTGCGACGTCGGCATTTCAGAGGTAACAGCTGAGTCTTTTGGAGCCACGTCATCACTTTAGGAATAATAGCCGAGTAATTACTAGTGATGTCGGCGGTTTTAGAAATAACAGCCGAGTGATAACGGGCCACGTCGGCGTTTTAGAAACAATGGCCGAGTGAAGACTGGTTAGCGTTTTTTAGAAATAACAACTGAGCTATATTGGGCCACGTCGGTCGTTTTGGAAATAACGGCCGAGTGATGACATGGCACGCCAGCGTTTTAAAAATAACTGCTGGGTGATGACTGGGCACTTTTTAGAAATGGCATCTGGCCCGGGAAAACCCCATTTGTACTGCGCCGTCGCATGCCTCTGTATTCTGAGCCCTAGTCTTGCTTTTCTGCATCCAGACCTTCTCTGCTTTCTTGCGATATTGTTTCCGTTCCGCTCGCCAGCAAGATTGAGATGGCGCCCAAGCGGAAGACTCAGAGTTCATCTGCCGCAACCATTCCTCCCATCAACCCCAACAGCCAGTTACCTTTCACAGGTAACCACATGTCTGTTGTTACTGAGTCTGACCTTCTTCACCTTGTCTCCGTCGGGGTTCTTCCTCCGAAGGAACTGTGTTCTTGGCGGATCTGCCGCGGGGTCACTGTTCCGACAAAGGACACCCACGAGTCTGTTATCTATATTCCTTTTCTCATCCGCGGCCTTGCTCTTCCTATTTCTCCTTTCTTCTGCGGTCTCCTTGATTTCTATCATTTGAATCTAACCCATCTGAATCCCAATTCTATTCAGCAAGTTTCCGTTTTTGTTCATTTGTGTGAGGCCTACCTTGGTATTCTGCCACATTTTGGCTTGTGGAAATACTTGTATCACTGTCGGCCTGGGATGGCCGGGGGACAGCACCAGCTCGTGGGGGGTGCGAGTTTGGAGATGCGCTGTGGGAGGAAAACCGAGTACCTCGACATCCCGCTCAAGGACAACATCAAAGGATGGCGCCTATAATGGTTTATCATGGAGAATCACGAGAATTCCCTCCCCCCTCGGTCAGGGAGACAGCCGGATGTTCATGCTCCAAGTTGGACTGAATCCCCCATAGACTTGGAGATAGCTGAGGCTAGGGTTCTGCTTGCCAAGGTTGGATTGTTGAAGGAGAAGGGTCTGACTGCCGAGGCTGTGGTCACCGATTTTGTTTTTAAGAACATTCAGCCACTGAAAGATAGAGCGTACCCAGCTTATCTATATCGTGGCATCATTGACTCGACCCGGGTTACCAACAGAAGGATTCCTGCTGTGGATCTGGTAAGCCGGCTTGAGATGATTCTTAGAGGCAAGGTGTCGAATATCAGTACTCCTGTTGCATATTCAGCCTAGAATCTGCCTCCTCCCAAGGCTTTCATCAGTTTTGTGTCAAATCCTCCTGCTGGTGACAGTGGTTTGGGCCTTAGAGTGCGACCCTCTCCCGAAGAGGTTGAGGCTTTGGTTGCTTTGCTTGGTGAAATCCCCGATGATGAGAGGCAGGTTCATTTTGAGATGCCTTTAAATCCAAGCGACGCAGAAATCAGTGCCATGCTGGACATGTTGGCTGAGGATTCCTCTGATTCGGTCCCTGCTGAAACACTAGCTGTAGCATCCATCCCGGAGTCCGGAAAAACTTTGGACATTCAAAGATCTGATAGTATTCGCCCGAAGCGTCCTCGCTGAACCAATCATCCAACATGTCCAACATGTCCCTGCTGACATGAAGAAAAAGAAAAAGAGACGGCTTCGGCGAGTGTCATGCTCGGATCAGGATGCCGGCCCTTCTGCTCCTGCTGCCGGGGAAGTGCCAGTACCGACTTTTACTGAAGCTGAAACCAATGGGTGTGACCCGACTGATGCTGACCCCAATGGGTGTGACCTTGATGATGCTGACTCCAATGGGTGTAACCTTGTTAATGTTGACCCCAATGGGTGTACTGTCTGTAATATTGATGAAGATGAGGAGGAGGAGGAGGAAATCCCCTTAATTCGGTAGAAAAGTCGGCGCTATATAGCCAGTGGCGAGAGTAGTGGTATTCCTTATCTAGTTTTGTCTGCTCTCGTTGGTCTGCAAGAATTGTCTCTGGCAAATTTTGATCAGACTCTCAAAAATATGGTCCCTGAAGATCTGTTGTCGGAGCCTGCAGATGGTGGAACGATGGAAGTCGGTGCTGATGTGCCCGCTGTCGGGTTAGAGTTATCCCGAGCAGCGTCTCGTGCCTCATCGACCTTGGAGCACGGTTTTAAGAGTCAAGAGGCTGTTCTGGATTGCTCTGTTCCCATGGAGGTGGTTGAAAATCCTTCAACCTTAGAGGTGGCTGCTGCAGAGAACTCGGTCCCCAAGGATGGCGCCTGCGTTTACCCAGCCCCGAGGGTGTTGCCGGTGATGATCCGGCTCGGGTTGGCAGCGCGAGCTATGACCCAGCCCCCGAGGGTGTCCGAGCGGGTTCTCCTTCTCACACTTCCATGGATGTTCATGTCGGGTCTTCTCCTCCACATTCTGGTTGTATGGTAGCAGCACGAGCTTCGGATCAGGAGGTCGCCTTAGAGGCCTGTTGGGGGCCTTCGTCCTCCGAAGGTCCTCAAAAACATGATTTCACAATGTTTTCCAAGTGGATTATATGAACAGGTATTTTCGGATTCAGAATTATGGATATGGAGCACGACCAGGACGAAGCCTGAACCAGACGAAGGTCGAGGGCAGCCGAAGCTGTGCGCAGGGAAGCTTCGGCGCGATGGCATAAGGGGGAACCGACTTAAAGATGAAAAGACTTCGGGGGCCTCGACAGATTTCCATAAACCGTTAACAAATGTAATGGACATGGATGTAATTTTACGAGGGCTGCGTCCCGCGTCTATAAATAGATGAACAGTACTCCCGTACTGTTCACGCTGACTGTGCATCGGCATTTGCGTCACGCTTGTACTTTTTACCTTCTCTCAAGACCGAAGGTACATTTGTAATTCATAATCATTTCTATTTCTTTGTGTTAATAAAATAGAAATGATTCTGTGATCTACATTTCATGTTTTATATGAGTCCTTCGTTATTACTTGTTGAATTTACGAAGGTATGTCTCTTGTGACCTTCGTCCGGAACTCATTATTTCCGATGGGGAATAATGTCCAATAGGACGAAGGGCCTTAACGTTTAACACTTTTCATGTTGCCTTGTTCTTAATCCGAAGCATTTGAGAACAAGTCCCCAACATTGGCGCCCACCTCCGGTGAACTCACTTCCACTTCGAGCTTTTTTGAACACCTTCGGAAGCTATGGCGCCGAAGAAAGCTTCAGCGACTAGGGCTTCAGCACTGCAACCGCTGGACCACAACCAGGAGACCGTCTCTCTTCGGGAGGCCCGAAGCCAGAAGAGAAAGGCTGTCAGCCCCACACTTCAGGAAGAAGAGTTAGACCAAGAAATCAGGGATATGGAGATGCTACACCAACAAGTACAAAGGAAGAAGGAGAAGATGGCCCGCCTAGCTGAGTTGCAAAGGCAGATAGACGAAGCCTCTGAGGAAGTCCGCCATCTTACTCACGATGAGCAGAACAGAAGGCCTCATCAGAAAGACCTTCATCAAGAGGGCTTCGTCAACGAAGATGACTGGTATGATAATTTCCATCAGGGAAATTTTGTTTTTGATGATGCTTCTCCTCTGTCTGCTGAGCTGCAGGCTACACCTTGGCCTCCATCCTATAAGCCACCCCAGCTCCCCATGTTTGATGGTCACTCCGACCCGAAGCAATTCTTGATGAGCTACGAAGCAACGGTGTCTTCGTACGGGGGCAATGCTGCAGTCATGGCGAAGTCTTTCGTCATGGCCGTCAGGAATGTTGCTCAGACGATAGAGTTTTGATTTCTGCTGGTGACGTTGAATTGGTCCCCACTGATGCTCTGCAGATTGCTTTGGTTGGTAATCCTTCATCAAGTCATCAACTGAATTCCCATGATTTGGGGGTTCCTTCGTTCTTCTCCAATCTCCAGGTAATTTGGTTTTTCCTAACCTGACTATACTCCGGGTGAAATACTGTTCTTATACTCGTTTATTTTCAATGTCAGGTGTTGGTTGACGAGATGGCTGGTCAGCTGAGATCGCAGGGTGCCTCTGTCCCAGAAAGAGCTCTGTCTCTAACACATTGGAATCCAGTGCTGCTTCATCAGCGAGTATCTGAGTTAGAGATGGCAAATGCTGGTTAGTGCCCTTTGTTTCCTCATTGGCTACTTGATTGATCTGCTTTTTGGCTGAATATCCTTGTTTGACCGTTTCTTGCTAGATATGGCCCGGCGGTACTCTGATCTTGAAGAGAAATATTCTCAAGGTCAAACGGACTTGGCCCGGGTTTCTGCTTCTCTGAACGATGCCAACATGCTGAATTCCACTCTCAATGCTCAGCTTGGCTCTGAAAAGGTGGCCAGTGAATTAAGCTTTACTTGACTTTGTCGGCTGTGTTCTTAATGCTTGCTTGACGTTGGAGAACTGATTCTTGTCTGCAGGAGGAAAAACGTGCCCTTGCAACTTCTCGTGACAACCTTGACAGGTTGTATCGCGATGCCAGCAACTCTTTGACTATCTTGGAGAGGAGCCATCGTTTCACCATGGAGGACTTGGATAATCATCGTTACAAGCTGCAAGAGTCCCTAGATGATATGATTCGTCTTAGGCAGTTAGTATCGAGCAAAGATTCTATCATCAAGGATCTACGCGCTTCTAAAAGATCAGTCGTCCAGGAGCTAGAAGCTGCTCGGCTGGCTGTTAAGGCTGCTGAAGATGCTTCCGCTATTTTGAGGGCCCAGCGCGATAGGGCTATGGACAAAGCCATTCACGCGAGGCGAATCTTAATAAGGAGACCAGGTGTGATTGTTCCTGATGACATAGTTGCAGACGTGAATTCTGCTCCTGATTCTTCAAGTCGTCCCTCTTCATCGGTCGCTCCTGAGAAAAACATTACCAAGTAGAAACACTGAATGCCTTGTGTTCGTGGTTAGTGTGCTCGAATGTTCTGTCAGAAAGTGTTTTCAGTACTGGATGCCCTTATTATTTTCCTGTTGTTAGAATTCAGCAGTAGTTACAATTGTAGAAGTAAATACAGTGTGATGATTTTGAAATTTCTTCTTGTTTCGCGAGGCATAGAGATCGCCCTAAGATGGGTAATCGTAAACGTGCTTGTGTTGGATCGAGTAGTCGTGAGCACGCTGTGCCGATTTAAGTCGCTACCGACTTAAACCGACTGCTCAGTTAGTAGGGTATAGTGGTCACCCTGAGTTACACGTGAGCATGTCGCACCGCCTTAAGTCGTCACTGACTTAAGTCGATTGCTCCATTAGTAGGGTATTGTGGCGGAACCACCCGAATTATTCCAGCTTAAGTGCCTAAGTCACGTCTCAGGCGTCGTAACACACTTAAATCGGAATAACCCGTCAGTCCCTCAGATCTAGTCTGACAGAGCCACTTAACCAGGATCAAATTCCACAATCTCACTCGAAGGTGAGTCACAGAAGAAATACAATAAAACAGGAAACCTCAAATTAAGCACTGAATTATTACATAGATCGGAGTTTTGAGTAGCAAATAAGAGTTCACGAAATAAAATGCAGCGGATAATCGATGTTGTCGGTATCGAGGAAATGGGCAAGGCCTAGCCCACTACTCCTCATGCTCCTCCCCTGCCGGAGCAGCATCCCACTCGACCGTCCAACCCGGTGGCAGGGTGGTAGGCCAAGTCACACCATCAACCATTTCCTAAATGGTACCTGCAAAAATTATGCCACAAGCAAGGCTGAGTATGCTAATACTCAGCTAGACTTACCCGGTGTGAGGAGTCTACTCCTCTACGTCTAGACTATGCAGCTGTTTGGCTGAGGGGTTTGGTTTGCCAAAAGCACTAGTTGTTCCTAAAATCCATTTTTAGCTTTTCAACTTCTATCATCATTAACTTAGCTAGGTTTGCTCCTTCTAAGCATACATGGTAACAAACATTTTAGTTCAATCAACAAATTATCTCATGTAATCCTCATTTCACTTCTTACTCGATGCAGTACAAGGGGTCAAGCAGTCTCATTAGCTGCGAGAAGCAGACGATTCGAATCGAGTTTTAACCTTGCAAGGTAAACCTAAACACACGGCATGTCAGGGCACTCCGACCCTGCACATGACAATCGTCCCCATCAATTCCCCATTCGCGTACAGGCCTCATCGCCTTGGCATACAATGCTCCACTGACCCCGGCTGCCGCCGTGCAGTGACCGCACTTGTACCCACCATAGCTAGCATGGGAGACCCAGTCTCAGGTCGCATGAGGGATAAAGTCCGCGCCCGGCTTCACTCAGGTACTAGGTTTACCGGTTACCATTTTTCTCGGCATGTGCTTAGTACGTTCAAAAGCTTGACTCAGGTATCCACACATTAATCCTTAATTCTTTTTCTCGTCTCATGGTCAAGGCATCCTCCCTGGATCCAAGTCCATAGACTAACATAGATCCCGTTATCAAGATGAATACAATCAATTCCTAACCTCGCGCGAGTGCTAGAAAAATCACTCGACTTCTACCGAGATCCTGATTAGCAAAGCAGCTACTCGACCTAGCATACTAGTATTCATCTCAAAAAGGAATCCTGAGTTCATGCAACTAGAGGATTCAAGCAACTCCTACACTTAAGTGCACATTACAATCCTACAAGCATTAAGTGTAGTAAAGTAGCATATAATAATACGGCTATGCATATAAACCGGGGCTTGCCTTCAATTGCTGGGGCTGCGGGGAGATCCTCGATAGCAGCCTCGGAAGCCTGCTCCTGGTCCTCCTCTTGGACAGATCCTTGCTCAGGGATGAGCACGTACTCTCCGTCGGCAAGATTACAATCTAATGAATGCAATGCATAAGATATATGCATGATATGATATGTGCTTTAGAAATTACAACCTTTGACGGTGTATGATCTACTTGAGTTAGACAAGGTTAAACCTTACTTATATAAGACTTTTGGGTGGTATACTTGGTAAATTGGATCAAACTTAGCTAAGGTAAGTGGTAGGTTTATTTTTAGGGTTCCACTAAATTCTTTCTAAAGCCTTAGTGAGTTTTGATAAGAATTCAAGTTGGACTCATTGGAGCGAGGTTTATTCCTTCTTTCTTTTTCTTTATTCTCCTTAAGTTTTTGGAGTAGGTTTAAACTACAAGTTGTTTTAATAAAATTCCAAAAATTCTGCAAAAATTACAGTGGCTTATTACTGGTGTAAACATTTCTGTCTAAAAATTTGGGGTTCAAAAAGTGAATAGTTTTCTCTGGACAAAATTACCAAATTTTAGGACAGAAGGGGTGATTTGAACTACAACTATTACTTAACAGTAGGTAATTCTCTAAGACTTATTTTTGCTGGCTTTTAGGTGCTATAACATGACTTGGCACAAAATTTTAGCCATTAATACCTATTAGTTATTTTATTAGGGTTTTCTCAAGTTTCTAGCCAAAGGGGTGCTTTCTACTACTACTATATTTGAAAAAAAATCAAACAACAGATTTCTGATTTTTCTTAGTTTTTATTTTGTGCAAGATCAATCATTCTGAAGTTTGGCATCCTTTTGCTTAAGGGAAGGGGTGGTATGCATTAATTGGATTAAATGGCCTTTCTTATACAATATTAGCAATGGGTATTATTTTGCATCCTTTTAATGGGTTTGCATTTTTCTCTGGTGGCCTATCTCATTATTGACCTAGAAAAATTTTATTTGCCCATTATTGCCTTATTATGGGTTATTCATGTTTTATTTAGAAAATGCCTCATTATCTTATTACACTTATTTACCCTACTTAAAATGATGGGCTAGGATGTTCATTATTTTTGCAGTGGGGTCCTAGTGGTTATAAGTCCATTGGATTTTTATTATCAATTTTGGGTCTGATTTTGTTATTTTAATAATTGATTTCCAGTTGGCACAATGCTAAATAAAATATTTTATTTTAAAACTGATCTAGACTAAAGGTCCCTTTATTTTTCTTAGGTTCTCTGTTACTTAAGTAAATTAGGAAAAATAATTTCACTCACTGTTCATTAATTCTTAATGCCTTTCTGATTTTCCTAAGTTTTGGGAGAAATAATTTTTAATGGATATCTATACTATATTCTTCAATACTGGGGTTCTTACTATTTTTAAACAGTGCTTAAATGAGGGTTGAACATCTACAATTTTTCTTAGGTTCAGCACAGAAGCAAAACTAATTTTCCTGAATTAAACAAGGTTTGGTCAGTTTCTGTTTTTAATTTTGAACTCTAAAAATTAGAACAGAAAGCATAGGGTGTATTATTTTTAAATGTTAGTTCATAATATTTAGGATCTAGCAAAATTAGTTTGACAACTTTTGATTAATAATTCATCAAGTTATGGATTTTCTAGCAAAAAGATTAACAGAATTGATTAAATGGAAAACTACTTTGCACTGGGGTCCCTGGCGGGTATTTCAAGTTTTTATGCACGAATCAGTCCCTGGGCTACTATTCACATGAGACACTGACATTGCAGAAAACCCTCGGGTTCTTCTAATCCTAACCTGAGGTCCTTCTCCTAACTTAAACAGTGCCCATGGCGAAAGAAAGGGCGGAGGGGCTTACCGGCGGCGGGATTGCTCCGGTGAGGTGGTCGAGGACGTAGGGGAGGTCTCGGGGATCACAACGATGTGCGGGTCACCGTCGGGGGTGGTCGGAGTTGGTCGGTCCGCGTGCGCATGCGGGGGAGCTCGTCGGCAGCGAGGAGTCCAGCCTATCCAGGGCGAAATTGACCAATCAAACGGGTCAGAGAGCTTCACCAGGGATCAATGAAGGGGTGCGCTCGAGGAATTGAAGAATGGCTCACTAGAGAGCTTGGTCCACGTGCGGGGGCGGGCGACCGAAGTCCGGCGAGGGTGATCTCGGGCTTCCGGTGAAGTCCTGCCGGGTCCGAGGGCTTGGAGAGCTTCACGGGCCTATGGTGGAGCTAACCGAAGCACTGGCGTGACTTTAGGGCAACTGGAGTGGGTTGGCCACGGTGGCCGAAGCTCTGGCGGCAATGGCGGGCGAAAAAGAGCTCGCCGGAGCTAAGGAGGGGTGGCTGGCCGGTGATGGTGAGCGCGGGATGAAGTGAGGCGTGCCCGGGGAGGCTTTATAGGCGCGGGCGGGCACGACCAAGGGTAGGGGCGCACGGCGGACTTGACCGAACGCCGGGGCGAGCGCGTGCGCGGGTTGGGCGAGCGCCGGCGTGCCGACCAGGGTCGAACACGTGTGCCCATGCGTTCTGCCCAAGTTCTAGCGCGTGTGGTCACTCATCCGAGCCTGCTCTCGCCTTGGTCAGTGCACAAAACCTCTTCCCCTCCCTACAAGCTACCGATCTTGTGTGGGGGTCATAGGATTTTGCCTACTGGTTGCAGAGATATGGAGCCCGGAAATCCGGTTTGTCTCCCTGCTCAAATCCGAGGCAAATCCAAGGTTTTGTCGTGTCTAGGGCTCGCGTCCCAATGCCATCTTCTGGCATATGACAAAGGGGTTAGTTAGGCACGTTTTTGTTAATGGGGCCATTAGGATTTGAGTTAGGGATCAAGGTGAACACGCTTGATCTTTGGCTCAAGGTCTGAAATTCAGAATTCTGAAATTCAGAATTTCCTATTGAGTCCCCTCATGAGAAGCTTGTTTGGGGTTTTATTTGAATTATTTTGGCCAAGCTTCCTCAATCTTTATTGTTGCTTATTAAATGTATTTCAATGTTTATAATTGGCCCAAGCTATGATTTTAAATTTTTCATGCCCTTTCCCCCATTCTCTTGAATTTTGCTTATAGGGCTCAATTAGGGTTTTTATTGGGGTTGCTCATGTTGCCTTTTTGAAAACCCATTTGTTTTGCACATGATACTTTTAAGTATAGGCTTGGTGGATCCTTTATTCTTAAGTCAATTTGATGTTCATACTTAAATTTGGTTCACATAAGATGATGGTTCATGGGTTAGCACTTTGAGAGAAACCCTAGGTGACACTGGGGTGTCACAGCCTTCCCCCCTTAAAAGAATCTCGTCCCGAGATTCGGGCCAGAGTCCTTCCGGGGTGAAGCGAAGGGTGAGACTTATAGGAAGTGGGTGATTATTGTTATTATCAGATCAAACTGCTCTTCGAATGTCATTCTCTTTGCAACTTCAGAAGGAAGTCCTTCTTAAATTTTGTTTCGTGATTACTTTATCCTGAATTAAGATTATATCTTTAGAATTTAGATTCGAAGGGCAGGAGGAGCGGTTGGGTGTGATTATGTACCAGTTTCCTTAGGTAGGCAATCGGGGAAGTTGGATCTCAAGAATTCCTCAGTCTCCCAAGTAGCTTCTTCCTCTGAGTGATTACTCCACTGGACCTTGTACATCTTGATCGATTTAGCCCGAGTTGATCTTTCCTTGCAATCCAGAATCTTGGAAGGGTACTCTTGGTACGATAGATCTGGTTCTATCTCCAATTCTAGCTCTGCTAAGATCTCTGTCGGCAATCGAACACACTTCTTCAGCTGAGATACATGGAACACACTGTGAATGGTGGACATCTTTGAAGGTAACTTCAACTTATATGCCACGGGTCCACATGCTTCGATGATCTCGTAAGGTCCAATGCAACGAGGAGCTAGCTTGCCTTTAATTCCAAACCTCTGCACTCCCTTGGTGGGTGATACCTTGAGGTACACGAAATCTCCCACCTTGAACTGGAGAGGTTTCCTTCTTCTATCATGGTAACTCTTCTGCCTGGCCTGAGCAGCTTCTAGATTCTTCCTGATTAGTTTGACCTTCCTTTCGACTTCCGTCACTAAGTCAGGTCCAAAAACTCCTCTTTCTCCAGGTTGAGACCAATTGAGCGGTGTCCTGCACCTTCTTCCATAGAGAGCTTCGAAAGGTGCCATCCTCAGGCTGGATTGATAACTGTTGTTATAAGCAAACTCTGCCAAGGAGAGGTGCTTAAGCCAGTCCTTGCCACAATTGATTGCACAAGCTCTCAGCATATCTTCTAGGATTTGGTTTACTCTTTCCGTCTGACCATCGGTCTGTGGGTGGTAAGCTGAACTTCTGATTAGCTTAGTTCCCAAAGACTCCTGCAGTTGTTCCCAAAATCTGGCAACAAATTGGGCTCCTCGGTCAGAAACAATGGTCCGAGGTAATCCGTGCAAACACATGATCCGGTCAATATACAATTCTGCGTATTTCTGAGCCTTATCAGTGGTGTGCACAGGAAGAAAATGTGCCACTTTCGTCAATCGGTCCACAATAACCCAAATCGAATCATGATGATGAGAGGTGTTGGGCAGACCCACAATGAAATCCATACTGATGTCATCCCATTTCCATGAAGGTATAGATAGGGGTTGCAAAGCTCCAGCTGATTTCAAGTGTCTTGCCTTTATCCTCTGACAGGTGTCACATTCTGATACATACTGGGCTATCTCCCTCTTCATTCTGGTCCACCAATACAAAGGCTTCAGATCATGGTACATTTTGGTGCTTCCCGGATGCATAGAGAATTTGGAGAGATGAGCCTCGTCCAAGATTTTCTTCTTGAGGTCCTTGTTTTTAGGAATCACCAATCTGCTTTTGAACCATAACACACCCTTTTCATCTTGGTGGAAACAACTATACTTCTCAATCTTCTGATGGAGATTCTTCTTGATAATCTGCACTCCCTTATCACTGAGCTAGGCCATGATGATCTGGTCTTGCAAAGCTGGCTCAACAGAAACGTGAGACAACGAACCAGAAGGAATCACTTCTATTTGCATCTTTCTCAACTCATCACACAAGGTGTTGATGCGAGAATCCATCAGAATACAATTGCATTGCAACTTCCGACTCAAGGCATCTGCTACCACATTGGCCTTTCCTGGGTGATAATGTACCTCCAGGTCATAATCCTTGATCAGCTCTAGCCATCTTCTCTGTCGCATGTTGAGATCAGCCTGAGTAAAGATGTACTTGAGGCTCTTATGATCAGTGAAGATGTTGCAGTGGGTCCCCATTAAGTAGTGCCTCCACATTTTTAATGCATGAACCACTGCTGCCAACTCGAGGTCATGAGTGGGATAATTTTGCTCATGAGGCCTGAGTGCTCTTGAGGCATAAGCAATGACTCGGTTGTCTTGCATTAAGACACAACCTAGTCCAGTGCCAGAGGCATCACAATATACATCAAAAGGCTTGCTATTGTCGGGTTGCGCTAACACTGGTGCTGTGGTCAGATGCTGCCTTAGCGCATGGAAGGCATCTTCGCACTTCTGACTCCAAACAAACTTGGCTTCTTTCTTCAGCAACTCAGTTATAGGCTTCGCAATTCGAGAGAAATCCAGAATAAATCTTCGGTAATAACCAGCTAATCCCAGAAAACTCTGAATCTGACGGACAGTCGTTGGCGGCTTCCAGTTCATCACCTCTTGCACTTCATTAGGATCAACAGCTATTCCTGCCTGAGAGATAGTGTGACCCAAGAATTTGATTTCCTTTAGCCAAAAATCACACTTGGACAACTTGGCATAAAGGTGGTGCTCTCGCAGACGTTGAAGCACTACATGCAAATGCCCGACATGTTCTTCTTCGTTCCTTGAGTACACCAAGATATCTTCAATGAATACCACTACGAATTTGTCCAATTTAGGCATGAAAATAGAATTCATTAGATACATGAAATATGCTGGTGCATTTGTCAGCCCGAATGACATCACCAAAAATTCAAATAGCCCGTATATGGTTGAGAATGCTTTCTTCGGAATATCGCTTGCTCGTATCTTGATCTGATGGTAGCCAGAGCGAAGGTCGATCTTGGAAAACACCTTGGCCCCGACCAACTGGTCAAAAAGAACATCAATACGAGGCAAAGGATATTTGTTCTTGATAGTTACCGCATTAAGAGGGCGGTAATCTATACACAGCCTCAAGCTTTCATCCTTCTTCACAAATAGTGCTGGACATCCCCAAGGCGAAGTACTCGGGCGAATAAATCCCTTATCCAGCAACTCTTGCAATTGCTTCTTCAATTCTGCCAACTCAACGGGTGGCATTCGGTAGGGCCTCTTGGAAATTGGGGCTGTTCTCGGTTGCAATTCGATGGCAAATACAATATCCCGGTCCGGTGGCATCCCTGGTGTTGGGGGCCTTCGTCCTCCGAAGGTCCTCAAAAACATGATTTGACAATATTTTCCAAGTGAATTATATGAACAGGTATCTTCGGACTCAGATCATGAACATGGAGTACGGTCAGAACGAAGCCCAAGCCAGACGAAGGGGGATTAAGATGAAGGACGGGCTGATTACCAAGCTGTACGAAGGATGGTGCACAGCCGAAGCTATGCGCAGAAAGCTTCGTCGCGATAGCAGAAAGGGGAACCGACTTAAAGATGAAAAGACTACTTAGGCCTTAATAGATTCCCATAAGTCATTAGCAAATGTAATGGACATGAATGTAATTTTGCATGGGCAACGTCCCACGCCTATAAATAGATGAACAGTACTCCCGTACTGTTCACGTTGACTTGGCATTTGCTTTCCGTCATCCTTGTACTTTTGCCTTCCTGCAATCTGAAGGTACACTTGTAATCTGAAATCATTTCTATTTTTATATGATAATAAAATAGAAATGACGTTGTGATAATATTTAAATGTTTATATTACTTTTTATGTTGCATGTAAGTTCTTCGTCATAGTTTATTATGCTTATGAAGATATGTTGTTTGTAACCTTCGTCCGGAACACATTATATCCCGAAGGGAAATAATGTTAGAAAGGACGAAGGACTTTATCATTTAACACTTTTTATGTTGCCTTGTTCTTAATCCGAAGCATTTGAGAACAAGTCCCCAACATTGGCGCCCACCTCCGGTGAACTCACTTCCACTCTTTGAGTCTTTGAGCGCCCTTGGCGATCATCAACCTTCGCTATGGCGCCGAAGAAAGCTTCAGCAACTGGCACTGCAGCTCTCCAACCGCTGGACCACAATCAGGAGACTGTCTCTCTTCGGGAGGCCCGAAGTCAGAAGAGGAAGGCTGTCAGCCCGACGCTTCAAGATGATGAGCTAGACCAAGAGATCAGAGATATGGAGATGCTTCATCAACAGGTGCAGAGGAAGAAGGAAAAGATGGCCAGGCTAGCTGAACTGCAAAGGCAGATAGACGAAGCTTCTGAAGAAGTTCGCCATCTTACTCACGATGAGCAGAACCGAAGGCCTCAACAAAAAGACCTTCATCAGGAGGGTTTCTTCAACGAAGATGACTGGTATGACAATTTCCATCATGGTAATTTTGTTTTCGATGATGCTTCTCCCCTGTCCGCTGAGCTGCAGGCTACACCTTGGCATCCGTCCTATAAGCCGCCCCAGCTTCCCATATTCGATGGCCATTCAGACTCGAAGCAGTTTTTGATGAGCTACGAAGCAACAGTATCTTCGTATGGTGGCAATGATGCAGTCTTGGCAAAGTCTGTTGTTATGGCTGTCAGGAGTGTTGCTCAAACCTGGTATTCCTCCCTTCGACCAGGAACGATCACTTCATGGCAAAAACTGAAGGACATGTTGTTAACCAGCTTCCAAGGGTTTCAGACGAAGCCGGTCACTGCTTAGGCCCTGTTCCAATGCACTCAGGATTATGAAGAATACCTTCAGGCGTATGTCAGAAGGTTCTTGCGTTTGAGGGCGCACGCACCAACGGTGCCCAACGAAATTGTCATTGAAGCCATGATCAAGGGACTTCGGCCTGGACCTTCAGCTCAATACTTTGCTAGGAAGCCTCCTCAAACTTTGGAGAAACTGCTCCAGAAGATGGACGAGTATATTCGTGCCGACAACGATTTCCGCCAAAGAAGGGAGGAGGCTTTCAGGTTTTCTGAAATGACCAGGGGCTTCGGAGGAAGATTCTATCCGAGGCATGTCAGGTCCATCCACAACTCTACTCAAAATGATGATAAGGGGAGTCAGCAGAACAGGCCGCAGTGCTCCTCACAGGCATCGGGGCAACAGCAAAGTTTCTTCGGGCCACCAGCTCCAAGAGGCAGAGGCGCTAGGGGCTTCGGCGGAAGATTTGGAGATCAACCAAGGAGAGTATTTTGCTTATTCTGTGGTGAAAACAAGGGCCATACCACCAGGATGTGCCATGTTACCATCCAGAAGCAAAAGGAGATAGCCGATGCTGCAGCACAACAAGCTCAGCCGAAGCAGGTCATGCATACTGCTTCATACCATCCGCCTTACATCCCAGAATACATGGGCAACCACCCTGCAGTTTCTGTTGCTTCGGCAAGTCAACCTCAAGCTTCCTGGCAACAGCCTCCGCCTCCACCACCGCTGCAACAAGGCCAACAGCCAGAAGGGAGCCAATATGCTCCACACCAAAGGGATCTCAGAGAACAATCCGAAGCTCGCACAGTCAATAGCACTGTGCCAGAGTCGAAGCACATCTATTGACAAATATCCTACCAGTTTTTTCCATTCAGTTCTATTTTCTGTGTAATAAAGGACATTTTTTAGTTTTCATGTAAAAGTTTCTTTGCTTGCTACAAGGAAAATGTATTTTCTCAGGCTTAAGTTGCTGAAGCTTAAAAGTTTGTGATAACAAGGAGAACCTTCGAATTATCGAAAATCCTTCGAAGCAACAAAAAGTCGTTCTAAGGAACGCAGAGTAAGTTTGCTGAAATCACAAAAAGTCGTTCCAAAGGGAATGCAGTGTAAGTTTTCTGCTCCAAAGTCGTTCCAAAGGGAATGCAGAGCATACAGCGAAAAGTCAACGCTGATACCGCCTAAGTAAAGGGCGAAGAAGCTCCAAAGTCGTTCCTAAGGGAATGCAGAGCTTACAGCGAAAAGTCAACGCTGATACCGCCTAAGTAAAAGGCGAAAAAGCTCCAAAGTCGTTCCTAAGGGAATGCAGAGCTTACAGCGAAAAGTCAGCGCTGATACAAAAATATTTTGTGTTTTACGGGGATATGTGTGTATCTTCGGAACAAATGTCATCTACATAACATAACATCATCACATCATTTTGCATAGCATAAGCATCATACATCATGTTGCATATGGCAAAAGAAGGGGACACGGTATCAACCTTCGGAAGGATACTTTGAGAAAGTGAAAATCGTGCTAAGTCACAAGGGGATACAATATTGATCTTCGGAATATAGCTTCGGAGAATATTTTCATGAAGCTTGGATATCCTTCATCAGAGCACTATGAACATTGTCGTGATGCATAGAAGTTTTTCTATCTTCACGAAGCATGAAAAGAAGGGAAGGTGTTTTTTCGCCGAAGGCTAAAAAACGGTACGTATGTAAAGTTTCATGCATCGTAAAGAATCGAGTCATTAAAAGCAAATATATCACAGAGTTACAAAATGTCACACATGTTTCATTTCAGAAGTCTTTACAAAAGTGCTTAATCTTCTCTCAAAACAACTTCGGCAGCTTCGTTCAGGAGTCGGTTAACAACTTCATCCATGATAGCTTCAGCCATCTTTTTAATTTCTTCGTCTCCTTTCGGGAGAGGGCCCGGAGACGCTTTAGTAGGATCTGAAGGAGGACATGATACGGCCACATTGCTATTACAAATTGCGAACGAAGTTTAAAATCAAAAATTACAACACAATAAAAACCATTAGCTAATACCTATTTGCCCTTCGGGCTCTGAGATTTTGTCAGCGGCCTTAGCTACTTCTCTAGCGTCGTGAATGCCCTTCTCACTTTTCTGAATAATTTCTCGGGCCATTTCTCGGCCACCATTGTCCCAGACGTCGGTGAAAATTTTTCCACCAGTCTGGCTAGCTTCGGCCGAGGGGTCTTTAATATCTTCAGGGGATAAGCTAGCCTCGGATTGTGCAAGAACCTTAAGATGATCGCAGCCTTTTTTCTCCAGTATAGTAGCAATCCCCCTGGCACCCGAGAAGGCGCAAATGTCTCCACGACTATTTAGAATTTCTTCGAAGGCTTCAGCTTCGTGGCAGATCCATTCGATCGGTCCTTCTGGGTTACCTCTCACAAAATCTTCTTCACTTGAAAATGCGCCAACACTGGCGAAGCTGGTTTTTATTTTCTTTACACATTCCATGGATTTTTCGTAGCACCTTTTCTTAGAAGACCGAAGCTCTTCAACGGTTCCTTCCAAAAGATTAGCCCATTGGTCGCTACATTCCCGCCTCGTTTCTTCAAGTATGCGTTCTTCTTTCGCCCGGGCCAATTGCTTCTGAAGGTCGTCAATCTCGTGCTTTTGAGCTGCAATTTGGGCTTTGGACGCAGCTTCGTTTTCCTTTACTTTATCCACTAATGTAACTAGAATTTTGTCCTTTTCCAGGGCTTCGTTCCTTAGTTTGATAACCTCTGTTCGAAGGTTGTTGAAGGCGATTTCATAGCTTTCGTCTTCGGCACTCTTTTGCGCTCTCAGCGCGTTGCTTAGTATTAAACCCTGTATGTAAAAAGTATAAGAATAAAACAATAGATTTCGAATCATAAAGTTTTCAAAATGCGCAATTCTCGCACCTTCAGACTATTATATGCAAGGCTATCCGCAAGATCCTCCTTCGTCATAGCGCATAGTCCAGCTTCAAGCTTCGGAAACCCCATACTCCTAGCCATCTCCCGGCAGACAGATAATTCTTTGTTGTCAGGGAGACAGTATAGGAAGTCATCTTCGTTTGTCCCATTAAACACTAGTGCCCCCTTCAGATATTTTAATTCTCTGGCATAGTGATTGGCTTCATAAATCTCTTCTTCAGATAATTTTTTCCCCGAAGCATGTCGCACAATGTAATCGCGTATGATGGAAGGTGCTTCGGGGGCCGCAGTGTCAATTTCTTCAACCAAAATTGGCTCTGGCATTTTTATTTTTTCTTTGGCTTCCAAAGGTTGTTCCTTGGTGGGCTCTGAAGGCCCAGCTTCAGCTTCAAGTTGTTGCTTCGAAGTTTCAGCAACTAAAGCTTCAGTAGACACTTCAGAAAGTTCAACAGTCTTCTTTGGAGTTATGCTTGAAGACTTAATTGTCTCCAAAACATCTAGCACGTTCACCATTCTTTTTCTTTTCGGGGTCACCGATGGGCCCTTTTGATTTCTTATTGTCTCAACACTTGCTGAAGGACTTAAGATTTCCAATATTTTTGGTCCTTCAATTCTCGGTTTTTCTGCCTTCTCTGCTGAAGGTGCTTCAGTTTTTTCTTCGGTCTTCGGCACTGGAGCTGGCTCTGTAGTTTCAGTGGCCAAAGAGACTTCACCGATAAATTCAGGCACTGTGGCCGGCTCAATAAAACGTGCCCGGTGGGTGAGCACCTTCATCTTTTTTCTTTGCGGCGCTGGCTCACCAGAAGCACCTGAGGCAACTTCTTTTGCAGGAGAAGTATTTTTTCTTTTGCGGCCTGGCACCGGATAATGGTAGTCAGGGTAGACAAACCCGATTGCATCAAATACCCGGTTGAGCCTCTTCTTCTTTCGGCCTCCGAAGGCTACTGATAATGCAGTATTCTCGGCCTTCGAGTATACCCCAAGCAGTTCGTCACTTAAGGTTTCAATGCTTTTTAACCAGTCGTCGTCCGGTTCAACAAACTTATCCCCGTATTTGAATGTGTATTTTAGTCTGACCAGTCCACCTTCGTCAGACTCTTTGATGGTCTCCTTCGGCATTTCCCACTTTCCTGCAAGTGGCCAAACTCTGAAGGCAATATACTCTTGGACCAGATCCCTTGTCCCAATAAAAGAGCAGATTACGCCGAAGGCTCGTTGGCATTCTTCGTCCGCTTCATCCATTTCAACCTTCGGCTTTCGGAGTCCGAAGCGTTGCCAGATAGGGCGCATAATGATACTCTTAACATCTTCCTGCGCTGTCAAGTCATTCTTTACATAGAACCATTCTGTCATCCAGGCGCCGGGCCACCTCTTCCGAAAGGTTGGCACGGGGCAGCTCGACCCGGAGCGGGCACCGAAGCTGTAACAACCAAAGTTGTTGTGATATTGTTCTTTCCCCCAGGGCTTCGTCTCATATACCAACTCATGAATTTTGCAAAAGCTTTTAGCATTTGGTTCTAAACCTTGGCTTCTCACAGCCCAGACAAAGATTTCCATTCTTATGATAGCTTCGGGAGTAATTTGATGAAGGTAGATTTGAAATGTCTTCAGGACTTCGACAATAAAGCTGCTTAGGGGGAACCGAAGCCCAGCCTTGAGAAAGCTTCGGAAGATCACGACCTCATCTTCTTCGGGGGTAGGAGAAGTTTTTTCTCCAGCATCAGCCCTCACAATAGATATATCTCGAAAATATCTCCCCCTCATATTGTCAATATGACTCTGCTTAATAGTGGTTTTCCCGAAAACCGAGTGACTTGGCCGCCATGGTCGATCTTCGGACTCTCCCCCGCCGCTTTCTACATCATAACTGTCGCTGTCACCGGTATCTTCAGATAAACCTTCTAAAATCTCTTTGGTGATCTTTTCTGTATTAGTCTTCGACATTGCTTCAAGAAAACCCAGGTTCTTCTCTTCAGAGAGACTTAGCTTCATTTCGACAGCAGCCTTCTTCTCCTCAAACATCCCTTCGGAAATCTTACTTCTCGCTTCCGAAGCTCAAAACTAGGAAAGAAAACAAATAATTTTTGGGCAGAAAGCTTTATAAGCAGGCAAAACAGATGGCAAAGAGAGCGTGCCAAATCAAATGTGGCGGGCTCCTATTTATACACTTGATATGACGGAAACTGTGTGGTCCCAGGTGTCAGTGACTTTTGCTATTCTAGCAAAGGGAAGGTGTTTTTTCGGACCTTCGGCTTAAGGCCTTCATCCATATCGCAATCTGAATTTATCACTAACAAATTAATATTGCGAGGGGCTACTGTTGGGGGCCTTCGTCCTCCGAAGGTCCTCAAAAACATGATTTGACAATATTTTCCAAGTGAATTATATGAATAGGTATCTTCAGACTCAGATCATGAACATGGAGTACGGTCAGAACGAAGCCCAAGCCAGACGAAGGGGGATTAAGATGAAGGACGGGCTGATTACCAAGCTGTACGAAGGATGGTGCACAGCCGAAGCTATGCGCAGAAAGCTTCGTCGCGATAGCAGAAAGGGGAACCGACTTAAAGATGAAAAGACTACTTAGGCCTTAATAGATTCCCATAAGTCATTAGCAAATGTAATGGACATGAATGTAATTTTGCATGGGCAACGTCCCACGCCTATAAATAGATGAACAGTACTCCCGTACTGTTCACGTTGACTTGGCATTTGCTTTCCGTCATCCTTGTACTTTTGCCTTCCTGCAATCCGAAGGTACACTTGTAATCTGAAATCATTTCTATTTTTATATGATAATAAAATAGAAATGACGTTGTGATAATATTTAAATGTTTATATTACTTTTTATGTTGCATGTAAGTTCTTCGTCATAGTTTATTATGCTTACGAAGATATGTTGTTTGTAACCTTCGTCCGGAACACATTATATCCCGAAGGGAAATAATGTTAGAAAGGACGAAGGACTTTATCATTTAACACTTTTTATGTTGCCTTGTTCTTAATCCGAAGCATTTGAGAACAAGTCCCCAACACCTGGCAATTCATCAGGAAAGACATCTGCATACTCGCAGGCCACTGGGATCTTCTTCAGAGGTAACTCCGTCATAGAGAAAGCACATGACTGAGTAGAACCCTAACTGGGCAGAATTAAGGTGAAGTTCCCACAGAACGGAGAATTAATTTCCACGGTACGGCTGGCTACATCAAGCACAACTTGGTGCAAGGTCATCCAATTAGCTCCAGAATAATGTCCACATTTTCCAAACCCAACACAAGAAGAGTGGTTTTGACAATGTGGCTCCCTAGTTGAATACGCACACTTTGGTTTAATTGATTTGTTGAAATTTTACCCCTAGGTGTGACTATCATGAATGACCCCTTTGAGTGAGAGAATGGCAGTTCACATTTAGCACTGAATTTCTGGCTATTGAAACTATGAGATGCACTAGAATCAAATAGAATTAAAGCAGGTTGATTATAAACTGAAAAGATACCAGTCATGATAGGAGCTCCTTCAGGTACTTCCTCCAAGGTAGTGAAGTTGAGCTTCCCTTGCTTAACCTGTACCTTCTGCTTTCTTCCCTTGTCTTGACTTGGTGCTGGCATCTGCCTCTGCTGGTTCCTAGGACAATTCTTGGCATAGTGGCCCACATTGCCCCAAGTGAAACACTTGTTCCCATTGCCCTAGCGGAACTGCTGCTGCTGCGGAGGCTGATTGTTCCTTGGAGCGGGAGCTGGGAAGCGGTTGGGTGCCGGCTGCTGCTGCTGAGGTGGCCTGATCACCCATCTGCCTGCCTGCTGCTGGAAACCCCTGCTCTGATTGTGAGAAACAATCTGGAACCTCTGAGCCTGAGCGGATGGTGCTGCCATTGGTGCCTTTCTCTTCTTCTCTGCCCGGTGAGCTACAATGCAATCCTCCTGGGAGATGGCCAGGTTGACCAACTCATTGAAGCTATCAGCCCGGACAGTGTTGAGTCATTCCCGCAGCTTGGTATTAAGACCCCTGCGGAAGCGGTCTCTCTTCTTTTCATCAGAATCAGCATGGTACCCTGCATACTGGCACAGGTCGTTGAAGGCTTGCGCATACTGCAGTACCGTGCGAGTTCCTTGATTAAGGGCCAGAAATTCATTCATCTTCCGATCAAGAATGCCAGCTGGGATGTGGTGTCCTCTGAAGGAAGTCTTGAATTCCTCCCAAGACACTTCACGATCAGCGGGGAGCATAGCACAGAAGTAGTCCCACCAAGTCCGAGCAGATCCACGAATCTGCTGCGCGGCAAAGCGGGTCTTGGTAGCATCAGGGCAGTCTCCCATGAGGAGGGGAAACTTGGACTCGACGACGCGAAGCCACACGTCGGCGTCCAACGGATCCTCTGCCTTGGTGAACAAGGGTGGCTACGTGCTCAGAAACTCCTGGTAAGTTGCCATTGCCGGAGGTCGCTGATGCTGGCCTCCACCATGCTGCTGAGGGTGGGGCTGGCGCTGCAAGAGCTGTCGCAGAATCTCATTCTGCTGGGCCATCAGCTCCTGCATTGTGGGAGCTGGAGGAGGTGGCGGGGGAACCTACTCGTTATGCCCGCGACGTTGCCTAGCTGCCATCTGAAAACATGGATTGTCGCCATTGTTATCCCATCTCACAGTTTCGAACGACAAGATATCATCTCATATGGAAGGAAAAATGCCATAGTCATAATATTAGGTTCGAAATTAAGATAACATGGTGACAACATCCCACAGATTTCAAGGTTCACAGGGTTACATCAATCAGGGAAAGTACCTGTAAGCCTAGTCCAAAATCTAACATTAAATAAGCTCACATAGGTTTCTATCCGCCTAAAAGTGTCGAAGTGACTGTTTAACCCTGAGCGGTGGAAGCGACACTGGATACGGGTGAAGGGGGCATCACGGAGGTAGTCCCATTGGCACCAGGGGCTGGTCCTAGCTCCTCGGGAGCCTCTTCTCCCTCGCCTCCGGCTTCATTGGCCTCCATCTCCAAGTGGTGCATGTCCAGGTGGTCATTTGCTTCATCGAGTTCCCTCTGCACATCGTGAAGCTAATTCTCCAAGACATCAATGGTGTTGTCTCAGATCTCCACCTGCTGCTCCAAGGTGGTAATGCGCTGGCTCAGCCTTTCCACCTGCAGATCCTTCTCCACTAGCTCGGAGGATAAATCGACCACAAAATCTTCTCGACTGTCGAGAGTGAGCTTGGTGGTTTGAGCGATGTTAGCAAGGTGCGCCATAGCGTCGCTCTGAAGGGCCTGAAGGCGGTACAGCGCAATCATGCACTGAACGGTGACCCTCCCAACCAAGTCAGGATACATTGCCCACACATCCTTCACATGGCTCACGCGGTTACACCACATGGGATCATCTATCTTCTCAGCAGGGAAGAGTCCCAAGGGGTGCATCACCATCTCTAGGGGATGGTAGCCACAAAAAGTCGTCATAGTCTTCATGGCTGCTGCTTCAACGGTGTCGTCCGTCCTGAGTCCAATTGTCTCAGAATCAAGAGAACGCCAACCCGGCTGAAGGGGATGAGCCTCCAAAGTCAGCCAGACCCGACAACGAGGTACCCGATGCTCCTCATACAACTGCACCGTGTACAAAGGGGGCGTAGGGTAACCGGCGGAGTTAAGCACTTCCCACAAGATGGAAGGAAAGCCATCACGGGAAAGGAAGTCAGAACTGAAACGAGTGTCTCCTCCACTGGCGGGGGTGGGTGAATTCATCTGCGGAAGGGAACCAAAGGTAAAGATTGGTGGAAGGAAAAAGAAAAAGAGAGCCCAGATGGTTTTAAAGAAGGTGGGTTAGCTCAAGTTTTTAATTCCTCTTTGTGTTTATAATGCATGCATGCTGAAAGTAACGTTGCCTCTCCAAAAATAGGGTGCTTTTAGGGCATCCTTAGAAATATAAGTACGGGCCCACGGGGCCTAATTAATTAGCCACCTACTTCTCCCTCTATGCCTAAGGCCTTTCGTCCTAGGTCTAGCGATCTAGTCCTGACGATCCGTAGCAGTTTCTGGGCAAGTTTTAGATTTTGAAAATTAGTATTCATGGTTTATTGTCCTTCACTGTGGTGGAATTTGCTCCGATACCAGCTGTGGCGGAACCACCCGAATTATTCCAGCTTAAGTGCCTAAGTCACGCCTCAGGGGCCGTAACACACTTAAATCGGAATAACCCGTTAGTCCCTCAGATCTAGTCTGACAGAGCCACTTAACCAGGATCAAATTCCACAATCTCACTCGAAGGTGAGTCACAGAAGAAATACAATAAAACATGAAACCTCAAATTAAGTGCTGAATTATTACATAGATCGGAGTTTTGAGTAGCAAATAAGAGTTCACGAAATAAAATGCAGCGGATAATCGATGTCGTCGGTATCGAGGAAATGGGCAAGGCCTAGCCCACTACTCCTCGTGCTCCTCCCCTGCCGGAGCAGCATCCCACTCAACCGTCCAACCTGGTGGCAGGGTGGTAGGCCAAGTCACACCATCAACCATTTCCTGAATGGTACCTGCAAAAATTATGCCACAAGCAAGGCTGAGTATGCTAATACTCAGCTAGACTTACCCGGTGTGAGGAGTCTACTCTACCTCTAGACTATGCAGCTGTTTCGCTGAGGGGTTTGGTTTGCCAAAAGCACTAGTTGTTCCTAAAATCCATTTTTAGCTTTTCAACTTCTATCATCATTAACTTAGCTAGGTTTGCTCCTTCTAAGCATACATGGTAACAAACATTTTAGTTCAATCAACAAATTATCTCATGTAATCTTCATTTCACTTCTTACTCGATGCAGTACAAGGGGTCAAGCAGTCTCATTAGCTGGGAGAAGCAGACGATTCGAATCGAGTTTTAACCTTGCAAGGTAAACCTAAACACACGGCATGTCAGGGCACTCCGACCCTGCACATGACAACCGTCCCCATCGATTCCCCGTTCGCGTCCAGGCCTCACCGCCTTGGCATACAATGCTCCACTGACCTCGGCTGCCACCGTGCAGTGACCGCACTTGTACCCACCATAGCTAGCATGGGAGACCCAGTCTCAGGTCGCATGAGGGATAAAGTCCGCGCCCGGCTTCACTCAGGTACTAGGTTTACCGGTTACCATTTTTCCCGGCATGTGCTTAGTACGTTCAAAAGCTTGACTTAGGTATCCACACATTAATCCTTAATTCTTTTTCCCGTCTCATGGTCAAGGCATCCTCCCTGGATCCAAGTCCATAGACTAACATAGATCCCGTTATCAAGATGAATACAATCAATTCCTGACCTCGCGCGAGTGCTAGAAAAATCACTCGACTTCTACCGAGATCCTGATTAGCAAAGCAGCTACTCGACCTAGCATACTAGTATTCATCTCAAAAAGGAATCCTAAGTTCATGCAACTAGAGGATTCAAGCAACTCCTACACTTAAGTGCACATTACAATCCTACAAGCATTAAGTGTAGTAAAGTAGCATATAATAATACGGCTATGCATATAAACCGGGGCTTGCCTTCAATTGCTGGGGCTGCGGGGAGATCCTCGATAGCAGCCTCGGAAGCCTGCTCCTGGTCCTCCTCTTGGACAGATCCTTGCTCGGGGATGAGCACGTACTCTCCGTCGGCAAGATTACAATCTAATGAATGCAATGCATAAGATATATGCATGATATGATATGTGCTTTAGAAATTACAACCTTTGACGGTGTATGATCTACTTGAGTTAGACAAGGTTATACCTTATGTAAGACTTTTGGGTGGTATACTTGGTAAATTGGATCAAACTTAGCTAAGGTAAGTGGTAGGTTTATTTTTGGGGTTCCACTGAATTCTTTCTAAAGCCTTAGTGAGTTTTGACAAGAATTCAAGTTGGACTCATTGGAGCGAGGTTTATTCCTTCTTTCTTTTTCTTTATTCTCCTTAAGTTTTTGGAGTAGGTTTGAACTACAAGTTGTTTTAATAAAATTCCAAAAATTCTGCAAAAATTACAGTGGCTTATTACTGCTGTAAACTTTTCTGTCTCAAAATTTGGGGTTGAAAAAGTGAATACTTTTCTCTGGACAAAATTACCAAATTTTAGGGCAGAAGGGGTGATTTGAACTACAACTATTACTTAACAGTATGTAATTCTCTAAGACTTATTTTTGCTGGCTTTTAGGTGCTATAACATGACTTGACACAAAATTTTAGCCATTAATACCTATTAGTTATTTTATTAGGGTTTTCTCAAGTTTCTAGCCAAAGGGGTGCTTTCTACTACTACTATATTTGAAAAAAAATCAAACAACAGATTTCTGATTTTTCTTAGTTTCTATTTTGTGCAAGAGCAATCATTCTGAAGTTTGGCATCTTTTTTCTTAAGGGAAGGGGTGATATGCATTAATTGGATTAAATGGCCTTTCTTATACAATATTAGCAATGGGTATTATTTTGCATCCTTTTAATGGGTTTGCATTTTTCTCTGGTGGCCTATCTCATTATTGACCTAGCAAAATTTTATTTGCCCATTATTGCCTTATTATGGGTTATTCATGATTTATTTAGAAAATGCTTCATTATCTTATTACACTTATTTACCCTACTTAAAATGATGGGCTAGGGTGTTCATTATTTTTGCAGTGGGGTCCTAGTGGTTATAAGTCCACTAGATTTTTATTATCAATTTTGGGTCTGGTTTTGTAATTTTAATAATTGATTTTCAGTTGGCAAAATGCTTAATAAAATATTTTATTTTAAAACTGATCTGGACTAAAGGTCCCTTTATTTTTCTTAGGTTCTCTGTTACTTAAGTAGATTAGGAAAAATAATTTCACTCACTGTTCATTAATTTCTAATGCCTTTCTGATTTTCCTAAGTTTTGGGCAGAAATGATTTTTAATGGATATCTATACTATATTCTTCAATACTGGGTTCTTACTATTTTTAAACAGTGCTTAAATGAGGGTTGAACATCTACAATTTTTCTTAGGTTCAGCACAGAAGCAAAACTAATTTTCCTAAATTAAACAAGGTTCGGTCAGTTTCTGTTTTTAATTTTGAACTCTAAAAATTAGAACAGAAAGCATAGGGTTTATTATTTTTAAATGATAGTTCATAATATTTAGGATCTAGCAAAATTAGTTTGACAACTTTTGATTAAGAATTCATCAAGTTATGGATTTTCTAAGTTCTCTGGTTATTTAAAAAGATTAACAGAATTGATTAAATGGAAAACTACTTTGCACTGGGGTCCCGGCGGGTATTTCAAGTTTTTCCTCACGAATCAATCCCTGGGCTACTATTCACATGAGACACTGACATTGCAGAAAACCCCCCGGGTTCTTCTAATCCTAACCTGAGGTCCTTCTCCTAACTTAATCAGTGCCCGCGGCGAAAGAAAGGGCGGAGGGGCTTACCGGCGGCGGGATTGCTCCGGTGAGGTGGTCGAGGACGTAGGGGAGGTCTCGGGGATCACAACGATGTGCGGGTTGCCGTCGGGGGTGGTCGGAGTTGGCCGGTCCGCGTGCGCAGGCGGGGGAGCTCGTCGGCGGCGAGGAGTCCGGCCTATCCAGGGCGAAATTGACCAATCAAACGGGTCAGAGAGCTTCACTAGGGATCAATGAAGGGGTGCGCGTGAGGAATTGACGAATGGCTCACCGGAGAGCTTGGTCCACGCGCGGGGGCGGGCGACCGAAGTCCGGCGAGGGTGATCTCGGGCTTCTGATGAAGTCCTGCCGGGTCCGAGGGCTTGGAGAGCTTCACGGGCCTATGGTGGAGCTAACCGAAGCACTGGCGCGACTTTAGGGCGACTGGAGTGGGCTGGCCACGGTGGCCGAAGCTCTGGCGGCAATGGCGGGCGAAAAAGAGCTCGCCGGAGCTAAGGAAGGGTGGGTGGCCGGTGATGGTGAGCACGGGGTGAAGTGAGGAGCGCCCGGGCAGGATTTATAGGAGCGAGCGGGCACGACCGAGGGCAGGGGCGCGCGGCGGACTTGACCGAACACCGGGGCAAGCGCGTGCGCGGGTTGGGCGAGCGTCGGCGTGCCGACCAGGGTCGAACACGTGTGCCCATGCGTTCTGCCCAAGTTCTGGCGCATGTGGTCACTCATCCGAGCCTGCTCTCGCCTTGGTCAATGCACAAAACCTCTTCGCCTCCCTACAAGCTACCGATCTTGTGTGGGGGTCATAGGATTTTGCCTACTGGTTGCAGAGATTTGGAGCCCGGAAATCCGGTTTGTCTCCCTGCTTAAATCCAAGGCAAATCCAAGGTTTTGTCGTGTCTAGGGCACGCGTCCCAATGCCATCTTCTGGCATACGACAGAGGGGTTAGTTAGGCATGTTTTTGTTAATGGGGCCATTAGGATTTGAGTTAGGGATCAAGGTGAACACGCTTGATCTTTGGCTCAAGGTCTGAAATTCAGAATTCTGAAATTTAGAATTTCCTATTGAGTCCCCTCATGAGAAGCTTGTTTGGGGTTTTATTTGAATTATTTTGGCCAAGCTTCCTCAATCTTTATTGTTGCTTATTAAATGTATTTCAATGTTTATAATTGGCCCAAGCTATGATTTTAAATTTTTCATGCCCTTTCCCCCATTCTCTTGAATTTTGCTCATAGGGCTCAATTAGGGTTTTTATTGGGGTTGCGCATGTTGCCTTTTTGAAAACCCATTTGTTTTGCACATGATACTTTTAAGTATAGGCTTGGTGGATCCTTTATTCTTAAGTCAATTTGATGTTCATACTTAAATTTGGTTCACATAAGATGATGGTTCATGGGTTAGCACTTTGAGAGAAACCCTAGGTGACACTGGGGTGTCACAGGTATAGTGGTCACCCTGAGTTAAGTAAGCGTGAGCATGTCACACCGCCTTAAGTCATCGCCAACTTAAGTCGATTGCTCCGTTAGTAGGGTATAGTGGTCACCCTGAGTTAAGTAGGCGTGAGCATGTCACACCGCCTTAAGTCATCGCCGACTTAAGTCGATTGCTCCGTTAGTAGGGTATAGTGGTCACCCTGAGTCGAGTAAGCACGCAGGTTGACAGTAAATAGTTTGAGTGCCTTTGAGAATGATGTCCTTTTATTGATGATGTATTTCCCTATTTACAAAATACAAGGCCGTCCCAATAGCTTTTGAAATCTAGCTAGGGGTAAAACTTCCTGAGATGTTCTATGTTCCATGAGTTCCCAATTTCCATGCCATCCATTTGAGTAAGACGATATGATCCAGGCCGAGTGACTTCTGCTACTATGAACGGCCCTTCCCATAGTGGCGATAACTTGTGTCGTCCATCCCCCGTTAGAATTCGGCGGAGGACGAGTACTCCCACTACGAAGGATCGATGTCGTATGGCCTTATCGTGATAGCGCCTCAGAGTTTGCTGGTACCGGGCTGACTGAATCACTGTATTCAACCGTTCCTCTTCTAGTATATCAACATCCTCCAGCCTAGTAGCTTCAGCTTCAGCTATGTTTTCAAAGATCAATCTTGGTGCCCAAACTTGAGATCAGCAGGTAGCACTGCCTCCGAACCATAGACCATGAAGAAGGGAGTGTTTCCATGCAAAGCTCGGCTGGGTTGAGTTCTTAGGCTCCAGACCACATACGGCAACTCTCTGATCCACTTTCCTGCGAACTTTTCATTCTTATCGAAGACTTTCTTTCTGAGCGCTTCCAATATCATCCCGTTGGCTCTTTCTACTTGCCCATTGGCTCTTGGGTGCGCCACCGAGGCATATTTGATCTGAATGCTTTTTTGTTCGCACAAATTGAAGAACTCTGAACTTGTGAAATTGGATCCCAGGTCGGTTATGATACTATTCGGTATCCCGAACCTGAATATTATGTCTTGTATGAATTCCACTGCCTTAGCTGAAGTTAGAGAAGCAATGGGCTTGAACTCTATCCACTTAGTGAATTTGTCGATAGCAACCAGTACATGAGTGTATCCTCCTTGAGCTTTCTTGAAAGGTCCAATCATATCCAGTCCCTAGCACGCGAACGACCAGGTTACAGGAATGGTTTGCAGTTGCTGTGCTGGTAGATGCTGCTGTTTTGACAAGTACTGACAGGCTTCACACCTCTGGACTAACTCGGCTGCATCACTCTTTGCCGTTGGCCAGTAGAAACCAGACCTGAAGACCTTCCCAACCAGAGTCCTTGATGTTGCATGTATCCCGCATTGCCCAGCATGGACCTCATCTAGCAGTTGCTTCCCTATAGCCGAAAGAATGCATTTCATGAGGACTTCTGATGCGCCCCTTCTGTATAGTGTTTCCCCAATGAGAGTGTAATGAGCTGACTGCCTTGCAATGCGCTCTACTGCATTTTTGTCATCCGGCTCTTCCTCATTCTTTATGTACCTGATGATCGGCTTCCTCTAGTTATCAGGATCTGACTCGGGTTGGCTCAGAATATTGCATTCTTCTACCTGATCTAGTGAAATGCTCGGGTGCAGTATTTCCTGGACAAAAACTCCAGGGGGACCTGAGTCCGACTGGATCCTAGCTTGGGCAATGCATTAGCTGTCGTGTTGCGGTCTCTTTCCACATGATGAAATTCCAAACCTTCAAACTTGTCTTCTAGCTTTCGGACGGCAGTGCAGTATTTCCCCATGGAATCAGTCGAGAAGTCCCATTCTTTGTTTATCTGACTTATGACCACCAGAGAATCCCCATATACCATCAGTCTCTTGATGCCCAGTGATATGGCAATGTTCAGTCCATGAATCAAAGCTTCGTATTCTGCTGCGTTATTGGATGCTGGGAATAGCAATTGAAGAGCATATTTGAGTTGTTCACCTCCAGGTGTAATGAAGAGGATCCCTGCACCTGCACCCTACAGCTTCAACGAGCCGTCGACATGCATTCGCCATACTTCTGCAGTTTTCGGGTTATCTAGCACTTGTTGCTCGGTCCACTCTGATACGAAGTCAACTAGTGCTTGAGTCTTGATTGTAGTGCGAGGTCGAAACTCAATGTCATGAGCTCCCAGTTCACAGGCCCACTTTGCTATTCTTCCGATGGCTTCTTTATTGTGGAGAATATCCCCTATTAGAAATCCAGTGACTACTTTGACTTTGTGAACGTCGAAGTAGTGATGGAGCTTGCGTGCAGTTAGAAGTACTGCATACAATAGTTTCTGAACTTGACGGTATTTCTTCTTCGAGGGACCCAGGACTTCACTGATGAAATAGACAGGATGTTGCACTAGGTACGTGTGTCCCTCTTCCGCTCGCTCGACTACTAACGCAGTGCTCACCACATGAGTCGTGCAAGAATTGTATAACAACAGATCTTCAGCCGGTTGTTTTGGCGTGGCTCAGTGCGGTGGTTTTAGCACTGGTGGTGTTGTCAGGAATTTCTTCAGTGCATCTAGAGCTTCCTGAGCCTCTGAAGTCCACTGGAATTTGTCTACCTTCTTGAGCAACTTATAGAACGGTGGGCTTTTCTCTCCCAGCCTTGATATGAACCTGCTTAGGGCTGCCATGCATCCGGTAAGTCTTTGTACCTTCTTCTGTGATCATGGTGCTTCCATTCTCATGATAGCTTCGATCTTTTCTGGATTAGCCTCAATTCCTCGGTGGCTGACAATGAACCCGAGCAATTTTCCTGATGGTACTCCGAAGACGCATTTTTAGGATTAAGCTTCCATCGATATCGTCATAGACTGTTGAAGACCAGCTGTAAATCTTCAATGAATTTTTCTACGTTTTCTGTCTTGATCACCACATCATCCATATAAGCTTCCACACGCTTGCCCCAGTGGTCGGCTAAGCATGTCTGAATAGCCCTTTGGTAAGTCGCTCCAGTGTTTTTGAGGCCAAACGGCATGGAGGTATAGCAGAAGGCTCCGAACGGGGTGATGAATGCTATTTTTTCTTCGTCTTCTTTCGCCAGGCTGATCTGATGATACCCGGAGTAGCAATCCAAGAAAGACAGCATTGAACATCCGGCGGCTGAGCCTACCACCTGGTCTATTCTAGGAAGTCTGAAGGGATCCTTCGGACAGTGCTTGTTGAGATCCATACAGTCGACGCACATGCGCTAATCCACTTTATTCTTTTTGAGTACAAGAACAGGATTTGCTAACCACTCAGGGTGTAACACTTCTCTAATGAATCCGGCCGCGACCAAGCGAGCTAATTCTGCTCGGATGGCTTCTCTCTTGTCGGGCGTGAAGCGACGTAATTTTTGTCGATCGGTCTCGCCTAGGGGTAGACCTTTAATTTGTGCTCGGCCAGTTCTCTCGGGACTCCCGGCATATCCGCAGGTTGCCATGTGAATACGTCTCGGTTATCTTGCAGAAACTGGATGAGCAAGCCTTCCTATTTGTCATCCAGGCTGGAACTGATGATGGCCGTCTTGCGCTCATCGGCGAACCTGAGGTTGATTCTCTTGGTTTCTTCAGTCGGCCGTATAGAGGTCACGGCTTGAGCTTCATTCGCGGGTACCGCGAGGTCCTCTCCAGGCTTTGAGACCGCCTGCGTGGAAGAATTCGTCGATAGTTTGGTGGTGAGGGCCGCCTGAATGGCCACTCGGAAACATTCTGCGGACCATCGATATGGGGCGGGAGGACCAGTGGCTGCCACCAGTATCTGACGGTCGTTGAGCTTTTGTTGTCTCTTACTTTCTTGCGATCCATGTCCGCCGAAGATGACATTGACTTCTCTGTCGACACGAGGGAAAGCTCCACCTCCTCCCTCCTCCTGCTGTTGGGGCTGTCGAGGTTCCCCAGGTCCTCCTCGTGGCGAGGGAGGAGGCAGAGGTTGGAAGGGTCAGCCGTTCCCCACGGAATACTTGAAGTCTCTGCAGTTCCGGAGGGTGTGGCGCATGTCCTTGTGGTACGGGCACTGGGCATCGAGGATGTCGTCCAGCATGCGTTCGCCTCCATGAGGTCCTCCTCGGGCGCGAGAGGCGGGTGGTCCGGCGGCGTGGACTTCTTCACGGGGCCTCTTTTCCCAACGTTTGTCAGGTTGTTGGTTCATGTCACGTCACGGTGCCGCCGGCGTAGGCTTTGTTCCTCTGATGAGGTCCTGAGCTCGTTCGTCGGCGGTGATGTAGAGGTTGGCTTCCCAGAACAGCTGCTCGGAGGTAGTCGTCGCTTTCTGCAGTATGGCGCAGACGAAGGCCGAGTCGTTAGATCCCCGGTAGAAGTCTTCGATCACTGCTGCTTCTGCGACCTCGAGGATACGATTCCTCATGGTCTGAAATCTTTTGAGAGATGACCGGAGAGTCTCATCCCCTCGGCGCTTGATGGATTTGAGGTCCCATGGCTACGCCGGTTTGTCGAAGAGAGATTGGAAGTTGGCGGTGAAACGTCGACTGAAATCGCTCTAGTCGTCGATGCAGTGTCGAGGTAGGTGTCGCAGCCATTGCAGTGCATCATGCCCGAGAACGATTGGCAAGTACGCGGTCATCACGTCTTCGGTTGCCCTAGCAGCTCGAGCGGCGGTGGTGTAGACGGCCAGCCAGCCTCCCGGATCCTGCTTAGGCTCGTACTTGTCGACGTTGGAGACTTTGAAGTTTGGGGGCCATTGAATGGCCCTAAGGTGCGGGGTGAGTGCTGATACTCCACAGGTGTCCTCCTGTCGTCGATGATGATGCTTGTCCCGGAGAGGGGAGTTGTTGTCGTGGCGCCTCGACCGTCCCCAGGCTGTGCACCAGTCGGGGCCGTTGCCGATTCAGTTCTAGTGGCCTGACTCCGCACAGGAATGCCATGATCCCAATCATATTCTTCCCGGCGTCGGATCTCGTTCTCATGTCGTCGTTCGCGCGAGGCATTGATGGAGCTCCGTGCGTCTCGCCGACAGTTGATGGCGTGTCGTAGGTCGCTCGGTGGATGAGCGAGAGGTAGAAGGTGGTTGGCCGCCCGAGTGAACAGCCGCCGATAGCCCTCGGCGTCTGGAGTCCGGGGGAGGCCATCGGCTATCCGAGCAAATACCCGGGAATTCCTCCTTTCCCTGAAGACCCGTTCTTCTAGAGTTTCTCCTATCTCTGAGACCTCATCTCGTGATACAGGCTGCACCGGGTCCCGCTCTCCGGCCTCGTGATGTCGCCGAATATTTCGGCATTGGTTCCTTCGTCGGCGGGATTCCTGCTGAGGAGGTTCTTCCCCGGGCGCAGTTGGTTCGTCGTCAGAGACGGGGGGTGACTCCACTCTCCCGATGAAGAGGACATCAGGGTAGAATGGAACTGTCATTGTGACGAGCCTTTTTCTATTCTCCTTTGAGGACGGAGGTACTGAAAGAGCGATTTGACAATCCTTTACCTCATTTGCTTCGTTTTTCCTTGTGATTCGTGTCCATGCTTCCGTCGGAGATGGGGACAACGGAGTTCTTCGGGTAGACGGACCCTCGGCTTCTAGCTTGCTGAAGGTGGTATTTTCTCGGAGAGCTGGAGGCTGCGCTTTTTCCTATTTCGTTTCGACTTTCCCGGAGATTTTTTAGGAAAATTTTCTCTCTGGCGGATCCGCGATGCGATGTAGAGTTCCTTCTTCATTTGCTACAAACGAAATGGTTCCGAAGCAGAACACGGACCCGGGGCGGAGGACAATCTTGTGCTGGAAGGTGACGGCCATTGAGCTACCTTGGATTAGTGACACACCCCCTACCTAGCGCGCCAGCTGTCGGTGTTTTGGGTCCGACCGCGCACCAGGGGTTGCCCCTCGAGGTGCTGTTTAGAGTAGGACGTTGTTACCGACTGTAGCTCGATGGTTCGTGCTGGATGCACGAGAGGCAGTGGACAATTTTGTACAGGTTCGGGCCACTTTGAGATGCGTCCTGGCGTGAGTACTTTATATGGAGGATTACAAGGAAGCTCTCTGGTGTTATGGATGTAGAGAACCGGGTGGAGGGCTAAGTAGTGAGATGCTTTCGAGGGGGTGCCTCCTGGGCCTTATATACTTGACCGTGGGGCGTTACATGTGATATGATAACAATGCGAGCCTAAGTAATAGTAAACCGACTGAGTCTATCTTCCTATAATCCAGCCGACCTTCCCCTGCCTCGTTCCGATGTATGAGGCCCCTGCGCGGGAAGGTCGGGTCTCTGTTGTGATCGCAATTCAAACTCGTCAGACCGTCTGGGCCTGTGCTGATCCGACCTTGTGTCAAACTGCTCCACTAGACGTTCTTCCTCAGGCCCACGAAGGAATGACTTTGTGAATTATTGGGTCCACGGGCCTTTCGTGAGGTCTTTCATCCTTTCACTGGACCCGGGGGATATCCGTCCCCCACAAAACCCGGATGCATAGCCTATCTGTGCCAGGATCTATTTCCACACATATGTTGATGTCACAAGTGTAATATATCAAAAGTACAATGCATAAAGGCATAAATAAATATTATATTAACATATTACACTTTAAACAGACATAATGTCTTAACCTTTATTCATCAAAGTACAATGAAACATGGACATCCTTCCACAAGAAGATGATCGGGGGTATCACTAGACTAGCATCTATCGAGTTCACCATGAAAATCTTCATCTGCAAACTTCTGATCAAAATTAAGCAATGGTGAGCTCACTTATGGTGGGGGCTCAACAAGTGGGGTGAAAAATGCAAGGTTAACAAGGTAAGGCTAAAGTTTAATGCGGTTAGCATTTTAGTTGGTCAACATTTTATTATCAATACCTGATTACTAAGTACAAGTATATACCAAACCCAATTAAGCATAATTCATAATCAGCATAAGCTCAAACCACTTAAGCAAATACCATCAACATGAAGCTCAAGCTCTTGAGCGAACCACTTAAGCATACCGCTTAAAAAACCAATCACGATTTATTTCCACCTTCAAGTTCAATTATCATGTGAGGGTCCAGGCTGCTCATAACCGTGAGCACGACTGATATATCAGTTTTACACTCTGTAGATGTGGTACAACTTTACCCACAAGCCGTGTATCCCCTCTAGCCCGGGTTTCCAAGCCCCGTATTCACTTCCAAGGTGAATGGCTAGGGATCCACTATGAGGCTTTCACAAAATACACTTAATATGAAACAACTTGCTAAGGTTTTGAGTCGGGATGGTGACAACCCCGAGCGCACCCTAAAAGAGAAGCACAAAAACCGCCCCCTCTTGCCCATATTTCAGGTAAGGTTGCTAAACACTTAACACATTAAGCTAATTACCAAAGCCAGAACCATGATAGCACTTGTGGTTGCACTGTTTTCCTGGGTGGTCACTCCATGTTCCATTTAACACAATATGATCTTGCTTAATCATTGGATTAGCAACAATAATATAAACTTACCGTTTGGAACATTAATATCATATAGGAGTATCAACATAAAGTTAAAGTTGGAGCAACAGCATAGCTTCTTGATTAGATTGTAACCCAGGTTAACAAGGAATAAGGTTGGAAAGGTTAGGTGTATATGAATAGGTAACCCATCAAATTATGCACATATCAAAAGTAAACTTTCACAACAACACTGTGCACGATTTTCGGCGGCCACTGTTATTTTCGGCGGCTAAGGGATGGCCGCCGAAAATAACGGCTAATTTTCGTCGGCCTGATGTAGGCCGCAGAAAATAATGTAATTTTCGGCGGCCATGGCAGAGGCCGCCGAAAATAACATAATTTTCGGCGTCTACTGACACAGCCGCTGAAAATTACCTTATTTTCGGTGGCCTCTGCCATGGCTGCCGAAAATTACGTGTTTAAAACGGTCAGCGGACCTTTCTCTTCCTCTTTCTCCTGACCGCGCCCGAGTCTCTGTCTTGCCGCGCCGCCGTTCACCGCCGCCTCCTCGCGCCGCTCCTCCCGGCTGGGCCCGCGCCGCCGCTGCCGGCCGGCCCCGCGCTGCCGCGCCGCGCCCTCCCCTGCGCCGCGCCCCTGTGCGTGGGCGCGCGCCCGACCGCCGGCGCCCCAACCGACGCCGCCGCCGCCCCAAAGCCGCCGCCACCGCCCCGAGCTGCCGTCGACCGCCGTTCAAAGCTCCGTGCTGCCCCCGTCGACCGCCGCCGTGCAATCGACTCCGCCGTCGTCGCCGTTGAAAGCCCCGATCGTTAGGTATTTTTTTTGCGTTATTTATTCAATATTTTCGGCGGCCGTAGTTTAATTGCCACCGAAATTAATATATATTTGTGATTGTGTATGTTTAATTAGTTGCGCGATTAATATTATTGTTTAATTTGATTTTATTAATGTGTTAGTGGTATATGTATTTTAGTAATTAGAGGTATATATATTATATTTAGCCATTAATTTTATATTAAAATGTGGTACTATTATATTATTAATTTTAATAGAAATGGTATTGGTACGTAGAATAATTGCATTATTAGTGTATGTGGTACTTAGTTTGATTTGATTAATATTATATCATTCTTTGTTTTATATATAAATAATATTATTTAGTGGTAGCGAGGTTATGCTGCCAAAATTATTGTGGGTCCTGGTAGCTTGCTGTGGTTTAGAATCTATCCTTGCCTATACATATAGGACCGATACACTTGATAAAATTGAATAATGGTTTCACGATATGGTTCGGTTTAACAGTCTCAGGCATGGCTGAAGATCGTGCATGGATGTACAATGGCTGGAGTAGGAATGGACGTCATTCTGATGAGTGGGTAGCCAAGACCAAAGATTTTGTGGACCACGTATTCGCCTTGTCCTTAACCGGCACTGTCAGATGCCCTTGTAGGCGGCATGAAAACAGTATATTTCATAATAAGGAAAGAGTTAGCCTAGATATTTGTCAGTTTGGATTTATGCCCGGATATGAGGTGTGGGAACATCATGGTGAGGTAGTACCCAACCAGAATGTAGAAGAGGAGGAGAACAATGATTGGGCTGGCGATGATACGATGCATGAGATGCTAGATTCGCTACGTCCAGAATTCAACCTAAGCTCCGAGGATCCTGCCACACCAGAGGTTTCCAGATTTTTTAAACTACTAAAAGACTCTGAAGAGTCGTTGCATGAACACATAGATGTGAGTATACTCGCTTTTGTGACTCGGCTCATGGCCATTAAGTCCAAGTACTTTTTCTCGAACAATTGTTACAATGAGATTTTAAAGTTATTAGGAGATGTGCTCCCAAAGCCCAATAAGTTGCCTAAAGACATGTACCAATCAAAGACAATTATCAAAGGTCTCGGTATGGATTATGAGAAGATTGATATGTGCAAAAATAATTGTATGCTTTTCATGAAGGAGCATGCGGAAGAGAAAAAATGTCTGAAATGTGGACAATCTAGATTTGTGGAAGTTGTTAATGATGAGGGTGAGAAAGTGATGACAGATGTTGCACATAAGCAGCTCCGCTACTTGCCACTAACTCCTCGAGTGAAACGGATGTTTCTATCTAAAAAAACCGCTATGCACATGCGATGGAACAAAGAAGGTGTCCGTGATAACGATGACCTAATCGTGCACCCTTCAGATGGGGATGCATGGAAGGCTCTCGACACGTTTGATCCCGAGTTTGCAGCTGATCCGAGGAATGTTCGAATCGGCCTCACGACCGATGGCTTCACACCTTTTGGTCAAATGGCACCAGCATACACATGTTGGCCCGTCTTTGTTATTCCATACAACCTTCCACCTTCTCTTTGTATGAAATATGAATTTATATTTCTTTGCTTAATCATTCCTGGCCCAGACTATCCTGGAAAGAACCTCAATGTCATGTTAAAACCCTTGATTGAAGAGTTGAAGGAGCTTTGGAAAGGTGTTGAAGCATACGATGTTTTTACAAAACAGATATTCAAACTTCGAGTTGCGTATTTGTGGTCGGTGCATGACTTCATGGCGTATGCTATTTTTACCGGTTGGAGTACACATGGTAGATTGACGTGTCCATATTGCGGTTCAGATACAGATTGCTTCCGTCTTGCTCATGGTGGAAAGATCACTTACTTCGATTGTCATTGACGCTGGTTGCCCAGGAAACACCCCTTTAGGAGCGATAAGAAAAACTTTATAAAGAACACTGTGGTCACCAAAGGTCCGCCTAAACGTCTTAACGCGGCAGAAATATATGCTCAGCTGAACAACCTTGTCCTAAATGAAAAGGGGGACAAGTACGAAGGATTCGGAGTGGACCACAACTGGACACATATATGTGGTCTCTGGGAGCTCCCTTATATGTCGTCATTGATTCTTGTGCACAACATTGATGTCATGCACCAAGAAAGTAATGTTGCTGAAGCCCTCATACACACCTGCATGCATTTTGAAAAAACAAAGGACAATCTGAAAGCTCGAAGAGATCTAGCAATGCTTTGTGACCGACCAACCCAAGTGCTCAATGACAACGGTAAGCCGCCACGTGCCTTGTTCTGTCTTACCTCTAAAGACAAGATCGAGGTAATGAGATGGATGAAAAAAATTAAATTTCCTGATGGTCATGCTGCGGGCTTGAAAAGATCTGTGAATTTGAAAATGGGAAAACTAACTGGGTTAAAGAGCCATGACTTCCATATATTAATGGAGAGGATTATCCCTGTCATGTTTCGTTGTTATATGCCCGACGCCATGTGGCAAGCAATAGCTGAGCTAAGTTATTTCTACAGGCAGATCTGTGCCAAAGAAATAAGTAAAAATATGATGGAGAAGTTGGAGAAACAAATGCCAGTGTTGTTATGCAAGCTAGAAAAAATATTCCCACCTGGATTCTTCAATCCGATGGAGCATCTACTTATTCACATTCCATATGAGGCAAAGGTTGGTGGACCTGTACAATATAGGTGGATTTATCACATTGAACGTGCACTCAAAAACCTGCGAGGCATGGTTCGAAATAAGGCTAGAGTAGAAGGATGCATCGCTGAAGCTTTTTTGCTAAAGGAGGTTTCATACTTCACGAGTGTGTATTTCACAGAGGAACATAATGTCTATGCTGGTACCATGCGATACAATGTCGATGAGGAACCTCCTGTCAGTGATCTCAACATTTTCCAATGGAGAGGCACAAGTACTAGTAAGGGCACGTTCTACCACCTTAGCATGGATGAAAGAATGTCCGCATTGCTATACATGTACTCTAATATGGAAGAGATGGAGCCATATTTCATGTAAGTCTTTATTTTACCCCTTAATTTCTTTACCAAAGGAGCCATATTTAATTACTTATTTGTCGTACAGTAAGTTCTACGAGGAAAATTGGACTTATTCCCATCAGCCTACAAGCAAACAACTAGATACTATGCGACGACATGGGAGGCAAGGAAGACCTAATTTTGTTGACTGGTTTCGCGAGCATGTAAACTCTTTATATTCCTTACTTTCATGTCATTTAGCCTTTTACGCGAGGTAGTCATTTTAACTGTATATTATTTGCAGTGCACAAAGACTCCTAACATACACGAGGACTTGAGACAGCTATCTTATGGCACGGTCACTTGCAGAACATTTGGTCGATACGATGTGAATGGCTTTCGTTTTCGTTTAGACCAATTTGAAAAGTCTCGTCCTCGTGCAGCCACACGTAACACTGGAGTTCTGACTAGGGCACTCGATGCACTCGGCAGAGAAACTAATTATTATGGCATCATTCAAAATATCCTAGAGTTTAATTTTGCAGGGAACAAACCTTTGAAATTAGTATTCTTTCTATGTGATTGGTTTGACAGCACTAATGGGATTAGACAAAGTCAATATGGTATAACTGAAGTAAAGCACAAGGAACGACTTCGAGGCCATGATAATTTTATCCTTGCACACCAGTGCGAGCAGGTCTACTATATGTCGTACCCAAATCTGAAGTTTGAAGCATGGTGGGTAGTTCATAAGGTGAACCCTAGGGAACGTTTACATACTCCTTGCACTGCTGGTTATCAATTCGAAGACGAACAGGCCGATGATGTTTATCAAGAAGAAGAATTGCCAACTACTTTTACTATCGATGAGGGTGTTGCACTGAACTCACTAGTCGGAGACCGTAACGATATCACTACTGATGAGTGTGTTGCACCGAAACGAAAACGAAATCCAAGGAACAAAAAAGCCACATTGCGAGCTTTGGATCGAAGAAGAGTCCTTGATCGTGATTCTGATGAATTTTGATGTGTAATGCAAAATTTCATAGTATGTGATGTATTATTTGATTTTTTATTAGTTCACTTAATTTAATGGAGCTAATACATTTAATGTTTTTCTATTGAACAGGATGAGTGGTAGGAAACCAAAGCGCACTGCTAGGGGGTTTCTTAATGCGGCTAGCAGGATACTCCCTGGTGCACGTTCCCTTTTCCAAGGGAGTTCTTCTAGCCAGAGCAGACAGGAGGCGTTGCTGAGACACGCTCGGCCAGAACTACGTGATACACTAATCGCTCTACAACGGAGTACCGATGTAAATGTTTATGTAATTGATCTTATTTGTCAGTCACTTATGTAATTGATCTTATGTAAATGTTTATGTAAATTTTTACGTGTCTCTATTTCATGTCCATAGGAAGAGGAGGACGACGAGGAGGAGGTGCAACACCATGAGGAGGAGGACGAGCAGGCCCATGAGGAGGAGGAGGTGTAGGCCCATGAGGAGGAGGACGAGGTGGGCATAGATGCTGAGGCGGATGACGATACCACAGAGGCTCCTGTCGTTCGACGAAGGGGCACTCGGAAGGGCCACTTTGTCCTACCTCTGTCAGCGCCTGCACAATCTGAAGCTCGAGTACTGATCATCCCGGTTGGTGATAGGTACTCACGTTTGGCCACTTTGTTCTTACTTATTTGTTTATTTTACACTATATATATGACATGACTTTCTTGTTTTTTGTCATGCAGCCAATGGGAAGACACGTCATTTGACGGTCGAGGTCACCATAGACAGGTTAATCAAGTCTTAGGTAACCTCTGTCGTCTACATAACCCAGGAATTGTCACCGACCCGAAAGGTGTGGTGGTTCCTTGCACTAGCTGGTCGCACTTCGCACTAGCTCCACATGCTACATATGGAACAGCTCAAGGCGCCATCAAGCACGACTTTTGGGTAATTTTTTCAAACTAACATTTATTAGTTGTTTCAACCTAACATTTATTAGTTGTTTTTGAACTAATTTTATTTTCGATGTTGGACAGAGACGCTATCGTGTGGAACCTGAGGCTCAAGAGCATGCAGACCGAGTATTAGAGAACAATGCAAAGAAGGTGTGCAGGGATGCATTTTCCAATGCTCGTCTACAGGTTGTGAATGCGTACATGAAGCGCCGAGGTCATTCTATCAACAACTTTCGACAATATTCAGATGTCTACTTGACTGTAGACCAGTACATGGAGGTAAAAATCTAATTTAACAGCTAATTCAGATGTGAATGTAATTTTGAGCTAACGCTTTATATGCAGGTAACTCTTCCATGGATGGAACACCGGTCGCAGGCTTACAAGGCTTTGTGTGAGATATGGGCTTCGCCCGAGTGGATTGAAAAGTCAAACAGAAATCGACATAGGCAGCGCCATCAGCAGGACGAGGACGATGATGAGGTCGTAGTCAACCATACCTATGGGGCTGATGGACACATTCGGTTGGCTAAGCGAATGGTGAGTATGTAGTATTCTGTTTTACTCAGAAATAAAACCGGATTGAATTCATATATTTGCAGGAGGCTCAAACTGGAGTTGTCCCGAGCCCAATCGATGTTTATAGGAGAGGGCATCGAGCGAAAAACAGTGAAATCTCCGACGAGCTGTGTAGTCAAGCGGCCGTTGAGCGTATGGTTAGTTGTTGTTAGGATTAATGTTTTCTTGCCATATAGCTATAAATTACATGTGTGCTGAACCTTCATATTGTATTGCAGGAGACATACGGGCAGGAGATGGTTAGGAAGTATGGAGAAGACTACGATTGGCGAGGAGCACCTACCATCGACGCTGAAGTTGTGCATTCACTTGGAGGCAAGGCGCATGGACGGTATGAACTTGTGACTCTTTTCAATAATATTGGAACTATGACCGAATAGCTAATTTTCTTGTTTTTCAAGATATTCTATGTTTACCGGTGTTATCGATTCGACGGAGTTGCGTTCTCGTGGCGGCTCTTCGTCGCAGGCGGGCTGTGGTAGTAGCAGCCGTAGTCGCCGCTCTGTATCTAGCATGGAGGAAGCTATGAGGGAGTAGCAAGAAAAGTTTCGTGAAGAGCTGCGGCAACAACAAATGGCATTTCTCCAACAGCAATCAGAGTACATGGCTGCTTACAACGCACAGGCGCAACAAGCAATGAACGTGAGTGTCTTATTTATTCTCAACACGCTCGATATTGGTTCTATTACTAATATATTATATTTGCAACAGTCTTGGTTTCCACAGCAGGCACAGCAGCAACCATTTGTTTTCTCTCAGTTTCAGCCACCGATGCCTCAGTGGGGATTACATGCTCCACCACCTCCACCTCCACCTCAGGTGCTTCAATTTAGTTAAGACTTGTCGTTTGTATCAACCTAATTTCAAATCTTTACTAAACTTGATTTTGTAGGGATCCGGGGTCATGGGCCACAACACGCCACCACCGGTCATACCAGCACCAGGAGGAGCTTATGCAGGGGAGGGAGCTTATGCAGGAGAGGTTAGTTTGAGAAACAATTTGTTTGAATAGTCGTTATACATGTAACTAATGCCGTTATTAATGTCTTCTTTTTTCTTTAGGATCCAAACCCGTTACACGACTTCGTCGACCAGTTCTTCGCTTCTGGAGGTAGTGGACACAACTCCAACGACCCCAATATGTGATTAAGTTAGCTTTGTGCCGCACTGTGTGTTGTAAAGAACTATTTGTGAATTTTATGTTTGTATGGACTATTTGTGGACTTTATATTTGTATGGACTCAAGTTTTATGTTGTGAACTCAAGTATAAATTTTCTGTTATTGTATGAAATTTCTGTTATTGTATGAATTTTGTATAAATTTTCTGTTATTTTTCGCATTTTTTCAATTTTTTTGCTCTGAAATTATTAATTTTTGGCGGCCCCCTGGCCGCCGAAAATAAAAGGACTATTTTCGACAGTTTCAATTTTTGGCGGCTAACTACGTGGCCGCCGAAAATTAGTAGTTATTTTCGGCGGCCAGGGAGCCAGCCGCCGAAAATATAGCCATATTTTCGGCCGGGTTTTTTTGGCGGCCAGAAGGCGCCGAAAATAAGCCCTATGCCGCCGAAAATAGGCTATTTTCGGCGGCAAAGGACTTATTTTCGGTGGCTTCTGGCCGCCGGAAATGCCTGTAGCTCTCGTTGTGTTTATTATATGTGTCGTTTGGGATCAAACAGAGTATACAGAGGGAAAAGACCACTTGCCTTGCTTAAAGAAAACTTGAGATTCTTACATGGACTAGATCCTGATTCTCAACTATGGGACCAATCACTAAACATCACATAAACAAACAAGAAGAAACAAACACCACTAAATAACATACAACATTCACCGTAGACAAAGTTAAAAGAAAGCATAACGAAAGGAGCATTTGCTTTCAAAAATATCACAAGTAATGGTTATAACAAAAGGGTGCTCTTTTGAAAAACCACCGATTGTACTTTTATCGGCGATGGTGAACCTGTCGTTGCTCAGTTCGACTTTGGTCCTAAAGAGGCCGCCTTCACTAAACCAAAGGAATCAGTGAATCATTTAAAGCCTCTCTTCGTGCGCGGTCACATTGATGGGATATCGATTGCTAAAATGTTGGTAAATCTAATACCTTATTCATTATACCAAAAATTAAGTAAACAGGACGACGAACTTGTCAATACCAACATGACCCTTAGCGGCGTTGGAACTGATAGTTCGATCAAAGCCAAGTGAGTCACATCCATTGAGTAAACCATCGGGACTAAGACCATTGCTGTTGTGTTCTTCGTTGCTGATGTAGAAGGAAATTAGAATCTAATCTTAGGCAGAGACTGGATTCATGCTAATCAATATGTACCTTCTACGTTACATCAAATGTTACTCAATGGGTAGGCGACGATGTAGAACAAGTACATGCTGATGCATTGGCTTGTATCGCAATGGTCGATGCCCCTGTACTTTGGACCGATGAGACTGCTACGTGTCTCACATGAGTAGATTTTTCTGATTATCAGTTCATAAGTATAGATAAAAAAGAGTTTCATTCCTATAATGCTAGAGCCGATGGAGAATCGGCTAAATCCTAAATAAAGTTTAAATAATGAGTACACACATAGTGAACATGTCCCTGATCCCAGACGATCTGGCCTCTGAGGCTAGACAATCTGTTATGTCGTAGAACAGTTCGACTTTTAAGGCCGAACAACCACCACAGCATAAAACCAGTGTCGCAGATGGTCTGGCTCTCGAGATCGGACGATCCGCCATCACACAGAGATCATCTAATTCCTCCGTGGGAGACATAATAGAGGAATTCAGATATCTCGACAAGTTAGGACAGGGGTTTACATCGGTCAATCCTTTGGAGGAGATCAATATAGGAGATGGTAAAACTACAACGCCGACTTTTGTAAACAAGACCCTGAAGAACGATCCTAGAAATGAAATAATCAGTCTATTAAAAGAATAATCTAATTGCTTTGCCTAGGATTACACCGAGATGCCAGGATTAGGCCGAGAGGTAGTAGAACATCGGCTACCTATTAAGTCTGGCTTCAAAGCTTTCAAGCAAAATCCTAGAACATTTCATCCGGACTTACTCCCACAAATTAAGGACGAAATTCACCAGATGTTGGAAGCTAACTTCATTAGACCTTGAAGATACACGGAGTGGATCTCCAATATTGTGGCAGTTGACAAGAAAGAATCAGGTAAGCTCAGAGTATGCATTGATTTCCGCAATTTAAATAGAGCTACTCCTAAAGATGAATATGCTATGCACATAGCTGACACATTAATTAATAATGCGTCAGGAAATACAATTATTAGTTTTCTTGATGGCAGTGCCAGATATAACCATATTTTCATGGCCGAAGAAGACGCGTCTAAAACAGCCTTTATATGTCCATGCTTTCTTGGTTTATTTCAATGGGTTGTCATGACATTCGGTCTGAAAAATGCTGGTGCTACTTATCAGAGGGCTATGAATTTGAGCTTTCACGAGCTGTTGGGAAACACTGTGGAAGTCTACATTGATGATATCATAGTCAAATCGGCTGAGTTTAGTTCTCATATAGCTGATTTGCGCAAAGCCTTTGATAAAATGTGTTGGTATGGTCTAAAAATGAACCCACATAAATGTGCTTTTGGAGTGTCGGCTGGTAAGTTCTTAGGATTTATCATTCATGAACATGGTATAGAGATAGACCCTGACCAAATCAAATCCATTTGGAATGTGGGACCTCCGACATGAAAGCTTGAAATGCAGAAGTTCCTCGGCAAGGTAAATTATTTACGAAGGTTTATTTCTAATCTAGCCAGGAAGATCAATGCCTTCGCTCCTATCCTTCGGCTTAAAAATGATGCTGAATTCACCTGGGGGCAGAACAGCAGGAAGCATTTGATCTCGTTAGAAAATATTTGCCTTCGGCTCTCATATTAAAAGCACCACAGGCAGGAGTACCGTTCAGATTATACAGTGCAGCCGAAGATAAAATTATTGGAGTTGTTCTAACACAGGAAACCGAAGGAAAGGAGCATGTGGTAACCTACCTAAGTCGGAGGCTGGTGGACGCTAAAACAAGGTACACTTTCATTGAGAAGTTATGTCTATGCCTATTTTATGTGTGCACTAATTGTAGGTGTTATCTATTGTCTAGTTATTGCATTGTTTCTGGTCAATCCGATGTGATCAAATACATGTTGCAAAACCCAATAATGAGTGGTAGAATCGGTAAATGGGCTTATGCACTTATAGAATATGACTTAGAAAGTTGTAGCAGGTCATAGCAGATTTTATTGTAGAACATCGGATTGATAATGCACCTAAACCAGGCATATCATATCTCACTGTTACTCCCTGGACTCTATATTTTGATGGATTAGTTTGCAACGAAGGACAAGGAATTGGCATTGTGCTTGTTTCACCAAGTGACGCTTCCTTCTACTTTTCTAGCCAATTAAAAAGTTATTGTACTAACAATCAAGCCGAATATGAAGCCCTTCTATTCAACTTGGAGCTATTAAACTACATGGGAGTGAAACATGTGAAGGCACTTGGTGATTCTTAGCTAGTGGTCCAACAAGTATTAGAAAAGTATCAATGTCTAGATGGCACTCTAAATAGTTACCTTGAAAAATGTTGGAGCATAATTCATTATTTTGACGAATTCAGCATTCGGCACATCTCTAGGGTTGAGAATTACAAAGCTTAAAATTTGGCACAAGATGCATTAGGTTATCGGATAAAGCGAGGGAAATTTCACAACACCAAAAATCTGATAACCGGTGTAGGGCCAATTCCCCAGGTCGCGGATCGTCCAGGTGAGGGCTCCGGACCGTCCGGGGTTGCTTGGGAAGTCCTCCTAGTAAGATCGGCTCAAAACAAAGCCAATGAAACTGATTGTAGGACACCCATAGTTGATTACCTACAAAATCCCAGTGTTAGCACGGATAGGAACGTTCGGCGTACGACTTTCAAGTATGTTTTAATGAGTGATGAACTCTACCGCCGAACGGTCGATGACATCCTTCTTAAGTGCTTGGGCCCAAGTGATGCTATATTAGCCATGGCCAAAGTACATGAAGGAATTTGTGGTACCCATCAATCAGCTCTGAAGATGAAGTGGTTATTATGAAGATCTGGCTTTTATTGGCCTAACATGATAGCCGATTGTTTCAAGTACTACAAAGGATGCCAAGTATGTCAAAAATTCAGTGACTTACAGATGATCACTGCAGCCGAATTACATCCTATCAATAAACCTTGTCCTTTTAGAGGATGGGGATTGGACTTTATAGGAGAATCCATCCTTCAACATCAAAGAGGCATCGGTTTGTGTTAGTTGCCACTGACTACTTTACTAAATGGACTGAAGGTGTTGCTCTAAAGAACATGACACACAGGGAGGTAATCGAGTTCATAACTGAGCATATTATTCATACATTCGGCATTCCTCAGACTTTAACTACAGACCAGGGGGCTTCTTTCATGTCAAAGGAGGTACGTGAGTTTGCTAAATTATATAGAATCAAATTGCTCAATTCTTCTCCGTATTATGCTCAGGCCAATGGGCAGGCCAACTCTAGTAATAGAACATTGATTCGCCTGACAAAGAAGAAAATATCTGATCAACCTAATCAGTGGCATAGAATTTTATCCGAAGCTTTATGGGCTCATAGGATATCTAAACACCATGCTACTAAAGTATCTCCGTTTGAGCTTGTCTATGGGAAGGAAGTAGTGTTGCTTGTGGAAATAAGCTTAAATACTATCAGGTTCGCCAAGCAAAATGATCTAACTGTCGGTGATTATTATAATTCAATGATAGACAATATTCATGAAGTGACCGACAAGAGATTGATAGCTTTAGGAGAAATAGAAAAGGACAAGATCATAGTTGTCAAAGCTTACAACAAGAAGGTCAAGGCTAAATCGTTTCAGGTAGGGGACCTGGTATGGAAGACTATCTTGCCTCTAAGGAATAAAGACCGGAAGTTTGGAAAGTGGTCGCCAAGCTGTGAAGGACCTTACAAGGTCACGCAGGTGATGTCTAGTAACGCCTACTTGTTGCAAACATTACAAGGCAAAGACTTGCCTAAGGCATTAAATGGACGTTTCCTCAAACAGTACCATCCTATTATGTGGCAAGATGCCTAAGAAAACCGATGTGATCGCATCGAGTTAGTTGCTTTTGGTTCACTCAGCTCCGCCAAAAGGTAGGTGGGCATATGCTGAGCACCAAAATAGGTAGGGCGGACGGTCCACATCAGTAGCATGGACGGTCCGCGTCAGTAGCGTGGATGGTCCATGCGCACAGAGCCAGTTAGGGTTCTGAGTTTCTTGCGACAGTTGTTAGTTAAATTCGTGGAATTAACTCGGGAGATTGGTTTATAACGGGTCCATACCCCCTCCTCTATAAATATAGAGGAATACGACCAATTGGGAATCAGCAATCAAACCTACAATCAATACAATTCGCATTTTATCTTGTTTAGCCTCTCAATCCCAAATTCTCTGCTTCTCTTCGACTCTACGTCGATTAGAGGTGTCTAGGTCGGCCTGCTGACCATAGACAAAGCCTAGGACCTCTTCTCCCCGATGGGGTCCCTTCCAGGAGTGAGATCTAGGCGCTGTCGGCGAACTCTACCGCCCCTACGCATGCATGGACCATCTGGCCTATAGGCGTGGACCGTCCGGCTCGTCAGGCAGGAACGCCAATCCTGCGCCAGGTCGCAGACCGTCTGGTCCCTAGTCATGGACCGTTCGCGCCTGTGCAGAGAGCACCGTCATCGGTTCTCAATGCAGTGATTGGTGTCCGGATCGGCACCAACAAAAGCAACAATAAGTGCTCGGTGTGACGAGCAAGCGGCAAGGGCGTGCGGCAAGTGTAGGCATGGCTGTGCCTTGGCAGTAGCAGCAAGGGGCAAGAGAAGGGTTGGCGTACAGGGGGCAGGGGCTCGAATGAGGAGTGAGGGGAGAGAAAAATGGGCTCGCTAGAGCTACGACGGTGAGATTTATAGAGCACGAAAGGGAGCCAGGGCGTCGACAGCCATTAATGGAGGTGGAGCTGTGTAGAAGAAACAGTTAGCAGTAGTGAGGGGAGAGGAGCGGATGACACTCGGGGAGGAGAATGGACGTTGTGCGATGGTGTTCCATGTAGGCGAGGTGGAATCCATGGGGAGCCGAACCGGTGTTTACTATCGACGGGCATGCGTGCAAACAGGCAGAACGAATCGAGAGAGAAAGAGAGTCGTGCGGGAGAAAGAAAAGAAAAATAATAAAATAAAGAGAAATAAAGGTGGGTCCACCTGCAAGAGAGAGAAAAGAGGGAGAGACACATGCGGTAGAAATTTGCTTCTTCTCTTTTTCCAAAAAAATCCTTTACTTTATTTTAACTTAAAATGTATGTGTGTATATATAAAAGATTCCAATTATAATAATAAAATAACCAATTTGAAACATAAATTATTTTAGAGCAAATTCACTAAATAAATAGATTTCTCCAAAAAGAGATAAATCAATAAAAATGAGATTCTTGTGAATACTTACGATAAAAATTTTATTAGGACTACAAAATACATATTTCTCAAATAAAAATATTATTTTAACAATTCATTATCACTTTATAAAATGAGATTTTCATACCAGAATAAAAAATTGGATACATCACACAAAAATTTTGCCTCGACTTGAATGCATCAAACACTTGGCAAAATTTTATCTAATCAAGAAATTGTTCGATCTTCTTATATCACCATTTTCATTATTTATAAACATATATATTTTTCTTTCTATTGAAAATTAATACAACAAACTAGGTTGTTTTCATTTGATGGATTTAGGGTGTTACACACATCCTCATCTAGGTTTACACTAAGGAAGGATGTTTTGACCCATCTACCAAATCTCATAATCGAAATATGCGGCAATGGATAGAATGATCCGAATAGATTTAAGCATCGCTACTGGGGAGAATGTCTCGTCATAGTCAATTCCTTGAACTTATCGAAAACCCTTTGCAACAAGTCGAGCCTTAAAGATGTGAACATTTCCATCCATGCCTTTCTTCTTCTTATAGATCCATTTGCACTCTATGGGTCTAACACCATCGGGCGGGTCAACTGTAACACCCGGATTTTAGGGGTCCAAAACCCGGGGTTAACATAAACACCAGGTATGCTGGGACCAAGTCTCAACCATATGATGTATAGTGGCACAGGATCGAATGTCACAACTTTATATATAACGGGAGTTCTATACAAAATAAATAATTACATTATAAGGAGACAACGGTCCAGCAACCCAAAGTTGACTGGGAGACGACGACCTAGACCACTCACGAACTCATCACAGCATCCTCCATGAGCATCATCCTGCAGTACCTGGTCTTGACCTGTGGTGTATGTGAGACAGCAAGAGTGAGCTCACATACGTTCATCGCTCAACAAGTTGTGGGGAATAATGTGCATGAACTCGCCAAAGGTGGGAGCTCACATAAAGTGTAAGGCTTACCAAAGAAGATGGTTAGAGCTGAGCATTGCTTTTAAAGTTGGTCAAAATTTTATTAGCAATTACTAAGTATAAGTAAATACCAAACCCAATTAAACAGTAGAACAAAAGTATCAACATCACCTGCAATGCAATGCTTATGACAAATTGAATTTAAGTTCCATAATTTAATCATGTGAGGGTCCGAGCTGCTCATGACCGTGAGCACGGCTAGTATACCAGTTTTACACTCTGCAGAGGTTGCGCATCTTTACCCACAAGTCGTGTATCCCATGTCGCCAGGGTTTGCAAAGCCCTTAGACACTTCCGAGGTGAATGGCTAGGGATCCACTACGAAGCCTTTACAAAGTTCCACTAGCTTCCGAAAACCCGCTACAGTTTATAGGAAGATCCAGTGCAGGAATCCCTTGCAGGACCGCCATCGCAGCAAAATCCTCCCGAGGTCCTCCCTACACTGACCTCTCCCCTACTGCCCTTGCCCCTTTCGGGTAAGGTAGTCTTCCACTAGCTTTCCTAATTAATCAGCCAAGGGCATCCCATACTACCCTTGTGGTAGCACTGTTTTCCCGGGTGGTCGCTCCATGTTCCAATTAACATAATGATCTTAACATGAACATTAAATAACAACTGATAACAAAAAGTGTAATCATGAATAGTGTATCTCCATACCCAAAACCACATATAGCACTAGCAAGTACTACCCAGAAAGATCAGTGGTGAACAAGGTATAAAGATAGACAAACTAGGGTAACCTATTGGGTCCCATCAAAATTAACCTATGCAGATCATTATGATTAATTAGAACATGAGTAGGTGAAAAGAAGTGATCAAGGGCACAACTTGCCTGGGCCTTGAGATCCAGGTACCAGGATGATTTCTTCAGATCCTCGTGACCTCACTGCTAGTCGTAGCAATACAAACATACATGGTATAGGCAAAATTAACATTACACCAAACATATATGCAAAATACATATTAATAATCTACATATTAAAATAAGATCACAGGAAAAAGAATTATTAATTTTGGAGTTGTAGAATTCAAGTTATGAATTTCCTAAGTTTTAAGGTGATTATAATATGATTAAATGATAAATAAATTTTCTGACAGAGTTCATGTCAAAACAGTGATTCTAAATGGTAGAGAATATTATTACAAAATTTTAGGAATTGGAATGACTCAATTTGGAGCTAAAATGAATTAGTTATGAATTAATTAAGTTTCTGGATTTATTTTAATACTAAAAATCATTTTCTAAATCATTTTCTATGATTTTCCTATTTACTGGACTGGGCCTCATTTAACGGAAAACGCAGGGGGCTCGGTGTAAGTCGTCCCCGACACAGGGAACAGGGTCCCTGGACGGCGGGTTGTTTTCACGGAAACAGGAGGTCTCTTTTGTAAAACGTACGGGCCGAAGGGGTAAGGAGGGCTCTCGGCCGTTGGATCCGCAGCGGAGGGCACGGATTAGATCGCCGTTTCGTCGAACCGGTATGCGATTGCAGCCGCAGGATCAATCACCCACGGCCTGGATTTTATTTGACCGAGATCAATACGGACCCGTCCGATCACGCATCAACGGCCAAAACTCAACGCATCCCTTGATCTAATATAAGCCGCACGATCCCCGATCCACGCTCCCAGAATCATCTTCCTCCCCGACGCGCTAGTGCAGAAACACGGCGGCGCAGGGTGCTCCGACGAGCAATGCCATCCCCGCCCCGGCGACCGATTCGCGACACGATGAGCTGCTACACGAAGTAGAGGACATGGCGAACACAGGGGAGACAAACATACCGCGAATTGAGGCGCCGAAGATCCTGGCCACGGCAGCACCCGAGCGCGGCGGCGTTTCCAAATCCGGCGAGGAATTGCCGGGATCCTAGGGCACCATACTCCGATTGCGCCCACGTACAGCTTCCCCGTGAGCAGCCCAAGCCACGGGTGGTGAGATTAGGGCCCGAATTGCCCCACTGGCGGCAATTCACGGCGGCGGCTCTCTCCTCACCTGTTTCTCTCGCGTTTTTCCCCCCCGGTGTTGGTGCTCGGGCGTTGGTGTGCGCAGGCGAATAGAGGAGGAATAGAGAAGTCTACGGCGCGCTAGACCCTTTTATATCCGAGGCGGGTCGGTTGAGGCGCCCGCGATCCCTCTGCTGGCGGCGGGTCGTTAGGGGAGGTCGGGGCCATGGCGGCGACATTCTGTTACCTCAACGCGCAGTTTCCGCGGAGGATGAAGACCGAGCGAGGGAGGTCGCTCGTGCGCGGTACTCGGTTTGTTGGAACGGCCCCGATTTCAGCGCGCGAGCTGTCGACGCGAAGCGAGACCGAATTCGCGAGGGAGGGAAGGAGATGACAGAGGGGTCCCACGCGTCGGTGAGGGATGGATGGCGCACGCGGCGCGGCATGGGCTGACGTACGGGGCCCGCACGATCAGCCACCGAGCGGGTCGCGCGCGGAGCCAGAGGCTGGGCAGAGGGCCCCACCTGTGGGTGCGGCGCGGCGGGAGTGAGGTTGGGCCGCGCGGGAGATGGGCCGAATTGTGGAGTCGCCGGCCCAACAGCAGGTTTTTCTCTTTTTCCTTTTTATTTTCTATTTCTTTTCTTCATTTTCAAATCAAATTTGAATTCAAACTTAAATTCAAATCTCTATGGCTCATTATTTCAATTTATTTTTGTGAAGTTAGGGATATTAATTCTGAATATACTTGTTTATATATATATTATTTATATTTTTGTTTTATGTCCCTTCTCTTTCTCTTATTTTCTATTTTCTATTCCAAATTCAAATTTATACTTCTATTTTTTGTGTTTTTCAGATTTTTCAAATGTGTCAATTGAAACTCAAAGGTGAATATAAACCATATTATTTTATTATTACTAATGTAAGTTTTATTCTCCTTGTTATTTATTTCATGGGATGTATAAATGGTTTTAAAAGAAAAATTCTTTTTCTTCTCATTTTCTTATTTCCAAATGTTACTTTGTTCAGATTTCTTCTACCAATTCCAAATTCAGAATTTGGGCGTTACAAATCCTACCCCCCTTAAAAATAATCTCGTCCTCGAGATTTGAAAGAAAAAGGATGCATACTCATATGCACAAACAAAGAGATCTTAGTATGAGGTATAATTCTTTAACAAAACATTGGGTCAATAGACCTTATTATTTCTTCTAAAATATTATCATATTACTAACTAAAGTAACACCTAGATCTTACAAATCATCATAATTTATATCTATGTAGCTTGGTGAAGCTGGTGGTGGTGGGGGTTGTTGTTGTTGTTGTCTCTCCAACCGTGCTTGTCTTATTTCTTGGCGGGCCTGACGTATTTCCTCGCGTTGTTGTCTTATCTGATTCTGCATCTCGGTCACCAGGTCTGTTAACTGTTGTATTACCAGTCTTTGGGTAGCAACCACTTGATTGATGTCAACAGGTGGAGGATTTGGAGGATTCATTTTCTGTTTGTTGTTACGTGATAATCTTTCCTTTCCTGGTATTGACCATGAAAGTTAGAAGCATATGGTAATAGTTTTGCAAAGGAAATTATTCAATAGGCGGAATGAATAAGCTTAGTAGCTGGTTTCAATCTAAAGATTCTCTGGTAGGGCTTAATCTTTGTTTTATGTCCAGATTGGGATAACCTAGTTGTTTAAGGTGAATATCCAAGGGTAAGATGGAATCTGTCAAGATGAGAGATATATATGGGTGGGATAGACTACAAGATGTAGGTTAAAAGTTTATTTGTTGTTAGGTGGGAATAGAAAGGTTATACCATTCATCATGGCTCTATGGGTTGGGTTAGCTCATGGTTGAGTTGATCCAATGTGCTAAGATAATTTTAATACATGGCTAGTGGGGTCTAATCTCTTCTACTAGTGTCATTAATCTGTTTAAGTGAACCACATTAAGTTAGATAACATTAGACCACACTGGATCAGGTCACATTAGGTAAGATAAGATCTAGATTAAATTGGATGTGACTAGATTAGACTAGTTTAGGTTAGATAGATCTATCAGGGTAAGATATATCTGAGTAGGATGGATTATGTGTAGGTTGGTTAGAATCTCTTGCTGGGTTAGAATCGAGGGGTTATGCAACTATTGGATGGTTAAGGTAGTTGCATATGGCCAAGTTGATCTGTCATTCTTAATTTAGTGCAGGGTGATCTAAGTTAAGACTGGTTCTATAGTTTTAGAGTCTAAACTATTTCATCAGTATTATCTAACATGTTTGATAAGTCACTTTAGATTTGATCAGATCTGGGTTAGATTGGTGTGACTTGTTTGACTAGATAAGATCTAGTTAATTTGCATTAGATCATGGTTGTTAAACTAGGGTGGATAAGTATGCTTATTAGGACAAGATGGATCCATAAAGATAAGATAGAATCTTTTAAGACCAGTTAGACCTATTAGGATGAGATACAATCTTTTCAAGATAGGATGAGTATCTTTTAAGATAAGATGGATCTATTAAGATAAGGGAGAATCTTTTAAGATAAGATGAATTGGTTAGAATGAGAGCTTTTTAGGATAAGATAAATCTCTCAAGCTAGATAGGTTCCAAATGGGGATAATCTAGGTTGTCTAGTTATTTTATAAATATATTTTTATACCCATGTGTATATGCAGATGCAATTGTGGACATTACTCCACAACTCATCACACTCAAACAAAGATCCAAATCAGACAAGTATCATAAGAACAAACACTCATACAAATATGTAATAAAATAGTTTTGATTTTTGTTCCTAAGAATAGGTCTCCTATTCCTAAAAGTCACTTTAGGTACAGGATTTCAAAGTGTGAAATCCATTTTTGTCTTCAGAAAAGAAAAGGTAAGAATAATCAGAGTAAAGCGGAAATAGATGAGAAATGATTAAGAAGAGTTTAGAAAAGAATCAGAGTAGCAGAGGTAAGTAAATAATGGTTGTCCAGTTCTATCTAGGTTTCGTCCTACAGTCAACATTCCTCTGATACCACTTCTGTAACACCCGGATTTTAGGGGTCCAAAACCCGGGGTTAACATAAACACCAGGTATGCTGGGACCAAGTCTCAACCATATGATGTATAGTGGCACAGGATCGAATGTCACAACTTTATATATAACGGGAGTTCTATACAAAATAAATAATTACATTATAAGGAGACAACGGTCCAGCAACCCAAAGTTGACTGGGAGACGACGACCTAGACCACTCACGAACTCATCACAGCATCCTCCATGAGCATCATCCTGCAGTACCTGGTCTTGACCTGTGGTGTATGTGAGACAGCAAGAGTGAGCTCACATACGTTCATCGCTCAACAAGTTGTGGGGAATAATGTGCATGAACTCGCCAAAGGTGGGAGCTCACATAAAGTGTAAGGCTTACCAAAGAAGATGGTTAGAGCTGAGCATTGCTTTTAAAGTTGGTCAAAATTTTATTAGCAATTACTAAGTATAAGTAAATACCAAACCCAATTAAACAGTAGAACAAAAGTATCAACATCACCTGCAATGCAATGCTTATGACAAATTGAATTTAAGTTCCATAATTTAATCATGTGAGGGTCCGAGCTGCTCATGACCGTGAGCACGGCTAGTATACCAGTTTTACACTCTGCAGAGGTTGCGCATCTTTACCCACAAGTCGTGTATCCCATGTCGCCAGGGTTTGCAAAGCCCTTAGACACTTCCGAGGTGAATGGCTAGGGATCCACTACGAAGCCTTTACAAAGTTCCACTAGCTTCCGAAAACCCGCTACAGTTTATAGGAAGATCCAGTGCAGGAATCCCTTGCAGGACCGCCATCGCAGCAAAATCCTCCCGAGGGCCTCCCTACACTGACCTCTCCCCTACTGCCCTTGCCCCTTTCGGGTAAGGTAGTCTTCCACTAGCTTTCCTAATTAATCAGCCAAGGGCATCCCATACTACCCTTGTGGTAGCACTGTTTTCCCGGGTGGTCGCTCCATGTTCCAATTAACATAATGATCTTAACATGAACATTAAATAACAACTGATAACAAAAAGTGTAATCATGAATAGTGTATCTCCATACCCAAAACCACATATAGCACTAGCAAGTACTACCCAGAAAGATCAGTGGTGAACAAGGTATAAAGATAGACAAACTAGGGTAACCTATTGGGTCCCATCAAAATTAACCTATGCAGATCATTATGATTAATTAGAACATGAGTAGGTGAAAAGAAGTGATCAAGGGCACAACTTGCCTGGGCCTTGAGATCCAGGTACCAGGATGATTTCTTCAGATCCTCGTGACCTCACTGCTAGTCGTAGCAATACAAACATACATGGTATAGGCAAAATTAACATTACACCAAACATATATGCAAAATACATATTAATAATCTACATATTAAAATAAGATCACAGGAAAAAGAATTATTAATTTTGGAGTTGTAGAATTCAAGTTATGAATTTCCTAAGTTTTAAGGTGATTATAATATGATTAAATGATAAATAAATTTTCTGACAGAGTTCATGTCAAAACAGTGATTCTAAATGGTAGAGAATATTATTACAAAATTTTAGGAATTGGAATGACTCAATTTGGAGCTAAAATGAATTAGTTATGAATTAATTAAGTTTCTGGATTTATTTTAATACTAAAAATCATTTTCTAAATCATTTTCTATGATTTTCCTATTTACTGGACTGGGCCTCATTTAACGGAAAACGCAGGGGGCTCGGTGTAAGTCGTCCCCGACACAGGGAACAGGGTCCCTGGACGGCGGGTTGTTTTCACGAAAACAGGAGGTCTCTTTTGTAAAACGTACGGGCCGAAGGGGTAAGGAGGGCTCTCGGCCGTTGGATCCGCAGCGGAGGGCACGGATTAGATCGCCGTTTCGTCGAACCGGTATGCGATTGCAGCCGCAGGATCAATCACCCACGGCCTGGATTTTATTTGACCGAGATCAATACGGACCCGTCCGATCACGCATCAACGGCCAAAACTCAACGCATCCCTTGATCTAATATAAGCCGCACGATCCCCGATCCACGCTCCCAGAATCATCTTCCTCCCCGACGCGCTAGTGCAGAAACACGGCGGCGCAGGGTGCTCCGACGAGCAATGCCATCCCCGCCCCGGCGACCGATTCGCGACACGATGAGCTGCTACACGAAGTAGAGGACATGGCGAACACAGGGGAGACAAACATACCGCGAATTGAGGCGCCGAAGATCCTGGCCACGGCAGCACCCGAGCGCGGCGGCGTTTCCAAATCCGGCGAGGAATTGCCGGGATCCTAGGGCACCATACTCCGATTGCGCCCACGTACAGCTTCCCCGTGAGCAGCCCAAGCCACGGGTGGTGAGATTAGGGCCCGAATTGCCCCACTGGCGGCAATTCACGGCGGCGGCTCTCTCCTCACCTGTTTCTCTCGCGTTTTTCCCCCCCGGTGTTGGTGCTCGGGCGTTGGTGTGCGCAGGCGAATAGAGGAGGAATAGAGAAGTCTACGGCGCGCTAGACCCTTTTATATCCGAGGCGGGTCGGTTGAGGCGCCCGCGATCCCTCTGCTGGCGGCGGGTCGTTAGGGGAGGTCGGGGCCATGGCGGCGACATTCTGTTACCTCAACGCGCAGTTTCCGCGGAGGATGAAGACCGAGCGAGGGAGGTCGCTCGTGCGCGGTACTCGGTTTGTTGGAACGGCCCCGATTTCAGCGCGCGAGCTGTCGACGCGAAGCGAGACCGAATTCGCGAGGGAGGGAAGGAGATGACAGAGGGGTCCCACGCGTCGGTGAGGGATGGATGGCGCACGCGGCGCGGCATGGGCTGACGTACGGGGCCCGCACGATCAGCCACCGAGCGGGTCGCGCGCGGAGCCAGAGGCTGGGCAGAGGGCCCCACCTGTGGGTGCGGCGCGGCGGGAGTGAGGTTGGGCCGCGCGGGAGATGGGCCGAATTGTGGAGTCGCCGGCCCAACAGCAGGTTTTTCTCTTTTTCCTTTTTATTTTCTATTTCTTTTCTTCATTTTCAAATCAAATTTGAATTCAAACTTAAATTCAAATCTCTATGGCTCATTATTTCAATTTATTTTTGTGAAGTTAGGGATATTAATTCTGAATATACTTGTTTATATATATATTATTTATATTTTTGTTTTATGTCCCTTCTCTTTCTCTTATTTTCTATTTTCTATTCCAAATTCAAATTTATACTTCTATTTTTTGTGTTTTTCAGATTTTTCAAATGTGTCAATTGAAACTCAAAGGTGAATATAAACCATATTATTTTATTATTACTAATGTAAGTTTTATTCTCCTTGTTATTTATTTCATGGGATGTATAAATGGTTTTAAAAGAAAAATTCTTTTTCTTCTCATTTTCTTATTTCCAAATGTTACTTTGTTCAGATTTCTTCTACCAATTCCAAATTCAGAATTTGGGCGTTACATCAACTAAGCACCAAACCTGATTTTCTCCCATGGAATCTATCTCGGATCTCATGGCGACTTGCCATTTCGCGGAATCTGGGTCCATCATCGCTTCTGCATATGTTACAGATTCGTTGTTGTCTAACAACAACACTTCCCCATTGCCCAACAGTAGCACTTCTATTCGTGCCTCACGAAGCCTTGATGACCTTCATGGTTGTGGTGGTGATTCTCTTGCCATAGACGTGTACAACTTGTTCTGCTACATTAGCATGACTTGTTGAATCATGTTTTACTGGCTCATCCTGAAATTCTTCAAGATACACCTTTTGTTTACTTTTCTCTCTTTTGAGAAACTCTTTCTCTAAGAAAACATCATTCCTAGCGACAAACACTTTGCCCTCTGACCGGTGGTAAAAGTAATATCCCAAAGTTTCTTTTGGATATCTCACGAACATGCACTTGTCTGATTTTGGAGTGAGTTTATCCGACTGCATTTGCTTGACGTAAACCTCACAACGTCAAATCTTCAGAAAAGACAAACTGGGGGTTTTCCCAGTCCACATCTCATGTGGTGTCTTAACTACGGACTTAGATGGTACCCTATTTAGTGTGAAAGTTGATGTTTCTAGAGCGTATCCCCAAAACAACAAAGGTAGGTCCGAGTAGCTCATCATTGATCGAACCATATCTAATAAAGTCCGATTACATCATTCAGACACGCCATTCCTCTGAAGCGTTCTAAGCGGCGTAAGCTATGGAACAATTCCACAACTCTTTAGATGATTGCTAAACTCATGGCTCAAATATTCACCTCCACGATCAGATCGTAATGCTTTAATTTTCTTGCCATGCTGATTTTCCACTTCATTCTGAAACTCTTTAAACTTTTCTAAAGATTCAGACTTATGTTTCATTAAGTGGACATATCCATATCTACTAAAATCATTAGTGAAGGTTATGAAGTATTGGAATCCTTCTCAAGCTATTGTACTCGTTAGTCCGCGCACATCAGTATGTATGAGTTCCAACAAATCTAATGCCCTCTCAGGTAAACCTGTGAAGGGTGCCTTGGTCATCTTGCCAAGTAAGCATGCTTCACATGTCTCGTATGATTCAAAATCAAACGAAGTTAAAAGGCCATAAGAATGAAGCTTTTTCATGCGATTCTCACTTATATGATCCAAACGACAGTGTCATATGTAGGTTGGACTTAAATCATTAGGCCGAGGCCTTTTAGCACTAATATTACATATAGGTGCATCATCATGATTTAAAATGAATAACCCATTCATAATGGATGCAAAAGCCACAAACATGCCATTCTTAGAGATCACACAACCATTGTTTTCACTCGCAAATGAATAACCATCCTTCATCAAACATGAAGAAGACATAATGTTTTGACTCATACTAGGAACTAGATAAAAATTATTTAACTCCAAAATAAATCTTGATGGAAGGTGGAGTTGCATCATTCCGACGGTCAACATCGTAGCTCTTGCATTATTGCCTACTCTGAAATCAACTTCTCTTTTCACGCTTCTACTTCTTATCATTCCTTGCATCGAATTGCAAATATGGACAATCGATCCGGTATCAAATACCCAAAAATTTATAAAAGAATCAGCAGGAAAAGTTTCTGTAATGTGATTAGCAAGTGTACCTGCTACAGATGTACCCTTACTGCCGCGATCCTTAATAGATGCCAAGTACTGTTTGCAATTCCTCTTCTAGTGACCAAGGTGTTGTTTGGTTCGTTCATTTTACCCCGTTATCCATTTACGTCGTTATCTGATCCCGTTGTTTAGCGTTTGGTTGTAGCGGTCGGTAATCGATCACGGCGCGATCCGATATGGCGGCATACTATCTTGCTCCCTCTCCCCACCCGGCGTTATTGGATCCCGCCGTGGTGGTCGCCTTCTCACCTCGTAGCTCTCTTAGACGCTGCTTTCTCCCAGCACCGCAGCCTCCACCTTCACTTCATGCCCCCTCGAACACAGCGAGCCCCATGTCACCCCTCATGCCAGCAGCGACAACCGGACTCCTACGTTCAGTCGTCGTCCGCTCCTTCCCCCATCCCCAACGCACAACAAGCTCGCCTGTGGCGGCCGATGACTGGCCGAGAAGGACAACGCCCTCACTGTTGCGGTGCCATTGATGCTCCTGCCAGGGAGAGAGCCAATCTCCATGCCATCGCAAACGCCCATGATGAGCTCGCCCACGAAAGAGGGGCATGCCTACCTATGCCTGTCGTCTCGTAGCACGCTCTACGAACCGTACTACAACAAGCAGCTCCATCTCGGTATGGATCTATCGACCAGTATTCATATGGAGTCGTTGAAAGCCTGCTTGCTGTGTTCAGGCTATTATAGAAATGAAAAATGTTGCTAAACCAAACAAAGGGCATTAAGCACTACACTGTAACACATCGCGGAGGTAGTCGATCCCATTGCCGTTACCACTCACTTGATTGAACCAAATAGCACCCAAGTTCTTTGCAGTAAAAGCACTCTGCATCTGTAGCTGGTCCAGCTTTTGCCTTGCCCTTCTTCTTTTGAGATTTACCCTTCTTAAAGTTGGGTTTGTTTTGGACCGCCATCACATGGGCGCTGCTGCCAGCGCTTTTCTTTATGTCACCCTCGGTTGTTTTCAGCATGCCACATAGTTCATTGAGGCCCTTCTCTGTCCCATGCATATGGTAGTTCGTAATGAAGTTTCCATAGCTAGGTGGAAGAGATGCCAAAATGAAGTTAGTATCCAACTCTTGGCTTACAGGGTAGCCAAGCTTCTCCAACCTATGACTGTAACCAACCATTTTGATTACATGTGGCCCAACTGTTGCGTCTTCTGCTAGCTTGCATTCTAGAAAGGCTTTGGACACATTTAACCTTTCAGTCCTAGCCTGAGTCTAGAACATATCCTTGCACGCCACGATCATATCGTGCGCCTCATGGTTTGTCTCAAACTAGACCTATAGCTCAGGCTCCATGCAAGCAAGCATCAGGCAACTCACTTCAAGATTAGCATCCATTGCTTTCTTGTAATCGGTTTTAGCTGCAGCAGTTGCATCTTCACCACGATCCTCTGGTAGTGGGGTGTCTAGAACGTCTTCCTTTTTTCAGCCCTAAGAACAATTCTCAGGTTACGGATCCAATCCATATAGTTTGCTCCATTTAACTTATCCTTTTCAAGAATTGATCGCAAAGTAAATGTTGGTGTGCTAGGTGCCATTTATCTACAACAAAATAATGCAAAATACTAAGACAAAAATAGCCATGACAGAGTAAATCATATTAAATATTTAATAGAATCTACTCCCACCAAAATCAATATCCCTTGATTGATACTTAGTGATTCAGAACCCACAACTAACAAGTCTACTAGTGAACTTTAGCATCACCGCTAGAAGACAAGGTAGATTGGTAAGCAACTCGTTGCTAATCATATCATATATGAGTTCTGTTGTTGGGTGACATCTCTATGTCTCGGCTCCCAACCTTATGCCCGAAAGTCCTTAACCATTGAGCTGACTTTGTTTAAGTTAACTAACCCTTTCTGCAGTTCGTATCCGATACAAACCTATCTAGTGAAGGAAAACTGGTGGCACCCTAATTTCGTAGACCCACCACCAATTGTACAAGACCTATGATAGTGCAAGGTTTGGAGAGGCATTTGAGCTTAAACATTTATGAGGGATTGTCCTACTTATATCATCGCACGCAAGAACATATATGCAACAAGAACAAGTAGAACATTAAGAATGGCATTCACACAATAGTTGTGATTCGGTATGGCTTGTTGTCACATGGTGATCTCCATCTCCAATAATCTATCCATCATGATGATCTCCATCTCCATGATATAGGTATGCCATCCTTCAGGTGATGAGTCCTTCAAGACCTATCTAACATATGCTAGTAACCAAATTACATATATGTTTTGGATCATCACATGTTGACATGCAGGTCATTACATCAAATTTGGACAATACATATGGCAACAGCCGTATTGCCCTGGTCATGACACATAGGTCATGAACAATTCATTAATATGCATCATATACACATAACAGCCATACCGATCACAAGATGTCCTACAAATAACAGGTTAGACAAACATGTTTCTATATGTTCGCCACTACAGCAGATAGCCACGACGGTCCCACTCATAGAATTCCATGCATCGTATGTATGGAAATTCCACTGAAAATCTCATGCGATTGATCAAATCAACCCAAATCTGAGACTTTCGACCCATAGAAGATTACACTCATGACGTTGATCTATTATGTCAATCTACTAGTTGTGCATGCAGTTAGCTCCGATGGTGATTCCAGCCGGTATGGGCAAGTCGCGCACATAACAGAGAAGGACGAATTGATCTCTTCAGTCATATCCGAGGCAATCTACTTCAAACCCTTATAACCAATTGATCTAATCAAACCGTGCAACAAGTAGATCCATCTTATGAACCTAGATCTAGACCTAAAACTATGGAGAACCTACCTCTAATACAATTGAAGGATTAAGGGAAGGCTACACTAGCAAAAAACAAAATTTTCGACCTCATAAAACCAGAAACTACTGTGGTTATAGATCATGGAATTACCACTAGACGCGCAGGGCAGTGGAAGACGTCACGATGTAGACGAACTTGTCAAGCAATGTTGTGCATTCGTCGGCGACCTTTACGTCCTTGTGTGGTTCGTCCTAATGCTCCAGATGCAGCACCTTCGAGGTATCCACACGTACAGGGAGGAAGAGCCACGTTCCGAACTGCTACGTTCGCGACGGCTGCTAGGTGAGGGCGAGGGGCGGGCGGCTGCTCATTTACTAGTGGGGAATTAGGGTTACCTTAACTGCACCCCTGCCCCTCATTATATAGGCGTTCTGGTGGGCTTCTAACTCCGAGGCCCATCAGTAACCTTAAAGCCCTGTCTAATTTCGAATCTAATCTAAGTTAGGCTTCCTTCCCCTTAAGTGTGTGACCCTATAGGTTCACGTACATAAAGACATGGCCCAGGTACTCTTATGATGTGTTTGGTTAGGTGTCAACGGGGGATGGGACGGGATCAACTCTGGGTTGACCCTGTCCCTTATTTTTTGAGGGATGGCTTCATCCACTATTTTTAGAGAATATTTATTAACCCTGACTCTGAACCTCCAAACCAAACATGAGTCAAATTAAAATGATCCCACCCCATCCCTCTTCATCCCTCCTCATCCATCCATCCAAACACTACCTTACTTGGCCCAATAATTGACAGCGGCCTCTAGCAAGACATGTCAATTCCTATGTGCACGTAAAGATCATATCAGACGAACCATTGCAACATTTCGTACATGTTGTTCCCTTTGTCTCACGATATTTGGTCTGGCTCTAAGCTGGCCTCTCTTTCTCGATAATGTGAATTGGAATCCTTTCATTGGTTAACACAACCCTAGCACGACCATGCATTTCTTGATCCAATCACTCAAGGGGCCTAGAGATATCTCTCTCAAGAAGAGAGGGACAAATTCCATCTTGACTGACCATGCCTCACAGCATGCTTCCTGACAAACCCAAAAATACCTTTATAACTACCCAGATATGGAGTAGCATTTGATAGTCCCTAAGTAAGTCAATTCACATCTTGAGAACATGCGACAATCTCAGGTCTAAGGATACGGTATACATGTTGCAAAAAGAGACATATATTACAATATCTCACGTTGGGTCAGTCCAGCCTCATGTCATACATGCGCCCACATTATTAGTTTAACACCTCCATGTCCATGACTTGTGAAATGTAGTCATTAACTAATACATGTGATAGTCATCGACTCTGACTAGGGACATCATTTAGAATAACCATACAAGTAAAGAATCTCACAAACAATTCACATAATTGCTAATCAATACAAGGTGCCTTTTATGGATATTCAATTAAGCAACATATATATATCATGGATACAAATAAATATGCTCATCTCTATGATTATCTCTAGGGCATATTTCTAATAGGGAGTGCCAAGAGAGCTGGCCGAGCACAAACTGAAGGTGTATCCTCAAGCAAAGCTGATTCGGCAGAAGCTACGTCGTTTCACGCCCAATAAAAGAGAAGCTACATGGGCTGAGTTAGTTTGCCTAGTAGTAGCAGGCTTCATTAGAGAAGTAATGTACCCCGAGTGGCTTGCAAATCCTATTCTTGTACTCAAAAAAATAAAGTTGATTGACGCATGTTCGTCAATTATACCGATCTCAACAAAAATTGCATGAAGGATCCCTTCGGGCTCCCTAGAATAGATCATGTAGTCAACTCTACTGTCGTCTTCTCTATGCTCTCCATCTTGGACTGTTACTCGAGATATCTCTAGATCAGTCTAGCAAAGGAAGATCAAGAAAAACATGCATTCATCATGCCCTTTGGGGCCTTCTTCTATACCTCCATGTCATTTGGCCTCAAAAACGCTTGAGTGACATATCAACAAGCTATCCAAACATGCTTAGCTGACCACTGGGCCAAGCAGGTGGAAGCTTACTGGAACACCCTGAATTTGGGGGCATAAAATTTCTTTGCTTGTATCCACAAATTCTGGGGTTGCTCCTCATTTCTCTCCCTCCTCGAGTACCTTTTTCCTTTTTCTTTAGAAAGGGTTATAATTTTGGAAGTGCAAGAGTTCTTCTTATGAGTAAATCCTTAAAAGTATAGAGAAGTGTTGCATCATGCTAGCCCTCATATCTTACTCTTGTTTGGTGCATATGTTTGGCATTCATCCCTTTGAATTTGTGAAGTGCATTTGAGTATGGATTGAAATAAAAAGAAAAGGAAAACTGAATTCAAAAATAAAAAAGAAAAGAGAAAGGAGCCCAGAAACCCCTCCCCCATCCTTTCAGCCCACTCCGCGCATGGCCGCTCTCCCCCTCCTCTCTCGCTGGCAACAATGCCCACCGTATCGGCGCCACCTCGCTCGCTCACGCGCCAGCTCTCCCTTCTCTCCCTGCGTTGTGGGCCCCGCTTGTCGGCACCGCTTCACGCGCCCGCACGCCTGCTCCCTCTCTCTACTCGGCGGGCCCCACCCGCTAGTTGCTCCACGCGCGCCCGCAACTGCCTCCATCGCTCGGCGTGCCCGCACGCGAAGAACAACAACCCACGCGTGCCCTCCTCACGCAACTGCTACTGCCCCGACTCCTTTTGAGCCTCGCACACACCCGCTCCCTTCCCCCTGCCTCATTTCTCTTGCCCATAGCTCGCCTCGCACAGAACCGCCGCCGCTCCGAGCTCACCGACGATGCGTGCCTGCTGAGCCGCCCAAGCACCGGAGCTCCATGGCATGCCTGCTCGCTGTTCCTGCCCGAGGACCCCCACAGCCGACCAAAGCCCTGCCCTAGTCGAGCCCCCACCAGAGGTAAAACCGTCGATCGTTCTTCCTTTCTATCTCCCCCATTTCTTCCTCTATATTGCACGCATGCGGTCCTCCGGCTAGCCGCCGCCGCCCCGCTTTTGCCCCATTCCCATGTGCACCGCTAGCCTCAGCCATGGCGCATGCGCCATGCATGGGCGGGAGTTAGACGCGAGCCTGACACCTGGGGCCCACTATTAGCCTCCTCGCGCTGCCCCTCCTTCCCCCTCTTTAGGTAGCCGACAAGCGGACCCCGCCCTGCCCCCTTGTCAGCCCGCCAACGTGCTGGCATCCCACGCGTGTGCCTTGCCACCCACCTGAGCCACTGGTCCATGGGCCATGCGCGTCTGCGCCGTGCCCCTACCCTTGGGTCCCACCTATCAGTCGCCCCTGCCGCGCGCACTCACGCGCCTTCCCCACCGATGTAATCTTGGCCGTTGATCTAAGATGCAATAGCCAAAGAACCTGATATCCCTTCGCTTGGCACTTTTATTAAAGAGCCCCTTGATTTCCCAAGAATAAACCCGTCGCCCCTGTTTCTTTCACCTGGGTCCCTAGAATTTTACGGAGAGGCTCTCAGACTTTCATTTTATTAGGAAAATATATTTAAAATTGAGTTTTAAATCCCAAAACTTGTAAATTTCATAACTTTGTCATATGAACTCCAAATTAGGTGCTTCAATTTGCAAAATGTTCATCATGTTTTTGTCTACCTATTAAACTAATGTTCACCAACTGTTTTCATATCCCAATATATAATTGATCTCTAGTTTAGAGTTGATGCTATTGGAACCTTAATAGAAATAAAATAAAGGTAGGAACCTCTAATAAATGTTCAAATACTTAAGTTTATAGACCTAACTGAAAGGGAAATGTGCCCTTGGGCCATTTTTATAATTGTTTTGGTGATTAAATGTCCAACACAAATGTGTTGAACTCTTATGTGCTAAACGAGCAAGAAATGCAAATCAAAGACAAGATATGTTTCTAGACTTAGTGAATTGTTTTTGAATACTAACATGTTTATCTAAGTGCTAGAAACAGAGCCAAGAAAAGAAGAAATGCATTGGAAAAGACTTGGCTATGAATAGCCAAACATCTGCTCGGGCCTGGCGCACCAGACTGTCCGATGGCGCACCGGACAGTGTCCGGTGCCCTAGGCAAGTCAACTGTGAACTGGCTGCTCTCGGGAAATGACAGAGTCGTATGGCTATAATTCACCGGACTGTCCGGTGGTGCACCGGACTGTCCGGTGAATCATCCGCGACGAACTCGTTGCTCTCGGGAAACGGAAAAGGCGATGTGGCTATAATTCACCGGACTGTCCGGTGAGCCAACCGCGCCAGCGGCCAACGGTCGGTCGTACGATCAACGCGTGACACGTGGCAGCTCCAACGGTCAGCTGGGAGCACCGGACTATCCGGTGCGCCAACCAGCCCCGAGGAGCAACAGTTGGATGCACCCGATTTAGGAGATCGCGCACCGGACTGCTATAGTAACTGTCCGGTGGTGCACCGGACTGTCCAGTGCACCACCCTACAGAAGGCAAGATTGGCCTTCCAAGATTGGTCTCCAACAGCTCCTAGCTGCCTTGTGGCTATAAAAGGGACCCCTAGGCGCATGGAGCAATACACCAAGCTTATAAGAAACATCCTAAGACACCTAGACTCTGCATTCACGCAATTGGATCATCGTTCTTGAGATTTGAGCACTATTCTTGTGTTCGTGGTTGCGCTGCGGATTTGAGTCTTGCATGTGTTGCTCTCCCATCCTTACTCTGTGCCTTTTTTTGTGATCAATATTGTAAGGGCGAGAGGCTCCAACTTGTGGAGATTCCTCGCAAATGGGAAGAATACTCTGAAAAGGAAGACCGTGGTATTCAAGTTGATCATTGGATCACGTGAAAGGGGTTGAGTACAACCCTCATCCATTGGGCCGCAACAACGTGAAAGTAGGCAAGTGTTACTTGGCCCAACCATGGGATAAAAATCGTGTGTCTCGTGTGTTGCTCCTTGTGATTGTTTTGTTCGCAAGAGCGTGTTTCATAGCCACTTGATTTTATTAACACCTTAATAATCAAGCTTGTGGCTATTTAGTGTTTGATTTTATAGGATCACATATTCACCCCCCCCCCCCTCTAGGTGCTCTCAATTGGTATCAGAGTCGTACTCTTCATCTAAGGGACTAACCGCCTGAAGAGATGGATCCTAAGGGAAAAAGGATGGTGATCAACAACAAGGAGAAGGAGTCCCTCTTCAACGAGCCAAGAGACGACAAACCCACTGACTCAGGCTCGAGTCACAAGAAGAGGGACGACAAGAAGAAGAGACGCATCAAGAAGATCATCTACTATGACAGCAATGCATCCTTTCTTCTCCAAGGGACGACGATGACTCCTCGTCCAAGAGAAAAACGGTCAATCAAAATTATTCTTTTGATTACTCTCGTATTCCATATAATTTGAATGCCCATTTACTTTCTATTCCTCTCAGAAAACCCCTACACTTTAATGGAGAGGATTACTCATTTTGGAACCATAAAATGCGTAGTCATCTATTTTATCTCCATCCTAGTATTTGAGAAATTGTGGAAAATGGGATGCATTTTGATAGTACGGATAATCCTGTGATTATTAATGAACAAATTAAGTGGCTTGGACAATCCTGTCATTTTGATAGTACGGATAAAAATGTCCGAGCTACTACTATCTTGCTAGCTTCACTTTGCAGGGATGAGTATAACAAAGTAAGTGGCTTGGACAATGCTAAAAAAATCTAGGATACCCTCCAGATATCACATGAGGGAAATGATGCCACCATGATCACCAAGATGGAACTGGTGGAGGGCGAGCTGGGGAGGTTCGTGATGATCAGGGGAGAGGAGCCAACTCAGACCAACAATAGGCTCAATACCTTGGTCAACAAGATCCGCTGTAGAGGAGGACGCGCCTGTGTTGCTGGTTCACCGGCTCGAACGACATCGGTCGGGTCCAGTGCAGGCCGGGTACCGACCTGTCCTAGGAGGAGCTGGAACTCCTAGTGAATGGGATTACTGGTGAGTCCTTCATCCCTGAGTCCCTAATCCTCCCCCAGGGCATCCCTGCGCTCTGCGACGACCTAGGGTTGAGGACGGCGATCCTGGCCACGCTGCCGACCCTCGACTAGAGCGATGTGGCGGTTCGCCAGACCAGTGGCCGGGACCCCCACCGTGAGATCCAGATCCCCGGTGTACCGGCTGGGGGTCCCTAGTCCGCCAGTGCGGCCCCCAGCCCCTTGGACAAGGGCAAGGGTCCTGCAAGCGGCTCCTCTGCCCCAGGTGACACCGGGGGGTCAGAGGAAGAGAGGCGACGCCGGCTGCGTCGCCCCGATGGGTCACTTGTTTCGGATCCTCCCCTTGTTTTGGACCCCCCAGAAGCGTCAGAGGACAGTTGGTGGGGCCAAGGAGGCCGGCTCCCAGGCCCAGGGCGCGCAGAGGCACGCCAGTCCTCCGCCACCACCACCATCGGGTCTGCCGCCACCACAACCTCCACCACCATCGGTCCCGCCGCCACCACCACCTGGGGGTGATCTCCCCTAGGGGCACCAGCGGCAGCAAGAACAACAGCAGCAGCAATAGCAGCAGCAGCAACAGCAGCGGACGTCCCGCTTCCAGGGTCGCTGGAAGGTCCAGGGCCCCAAGTAAGTGTTGCCCCTTTTTTCCACGAGTGTAATTATCATGCCGACAGGACTTAACCCATCCTTTGCTTGCCAGGGCTTCCTCCCCCTCTGCTCCCAAGATCACGCCTCCTCCACCGGATACCATGCCCGCCGGCGGGTCTGGCTCCTAGCAGCAGGCATCTGCTAGGAGCGGTATCGGCGATCCGTTGATGGCTACCGCAGCCTCAACGACGGCGATGCCATCGAGTACACCGTCGGCAGCAGCGGCGGGGGAGGTCCCAGCTGCGCCCACTCCTACCGTCGCGAGTGACACGGGGGGCACGTCTGGCTCCATCCTGCCGCCCATTCCGGAGGAGACGGAGGTGGTTTTTGGGCGGTGGCTCCGGTCCGGCGCCGAACCAGAAGCAGCTCCAGTTCTCCTCCCCGGGTGTTGTCTCGTGCCCATCAGGCTCTTCATGAGACCGAGGCAGCGATCTGACGGGAATGGGAGGCACTGGAATCTAAGCACCAGCGCCTCAGCGACTGGCGCACCCAGCTGGAGGAGCGCACCAAGGCGGTGTAAAGCCCAAAATTTGGTAGAAAAAAATATTAAGAGATAAAATATAAATATATATATATAATAGTGTGGTGAGAATTTTTGAAGATCTTTGAAATCTATTAGGGATTCCCCCTCATACTCAAGCAATAATATAAAATTAGATAAGTAACTAATAAATAGATAAAGAGAGGTTGATTTCTTGCCAATAATTTTGAGTGATTCCTTTTATTAAAAATATAATTTGACCTCAACTTATATAAAAAAATATATAGGAAAGAACTTAAGAAAAGTAATAATCATTTATTCCTCCTACGGCCCAGCCTTACCTAGGAGACGCTGACGTGTGGGCCCACGCGGGGGGTCGCCCTCGTGCGCGCCGCGCACCCTCAAATCCGCTGCCCCACGAGCAACCCGGGCCCACTTGCAAGCCAGCCACTCCGCGCCCGCTTTTGCCTTGCTCGGCCGCTGCCGCGTGGGGCCATTTCGTCAAAGCCTTCCTCCCCACCGCAACAGAATCACGCGGAAGTGCCGCGCGCGCCGCGACGGCGTGGACCGGGAACTTCGCCGGGGTCATCGCCACTAACCACCCCACCTCGCCACTATAAGACCGCCACACCTCGTTGCCGACCTGCCCGTTGTCCATCTCCGCACACACCACCAAAAGCACCATGGAGATTTTGTTAAGGGAAGGTGCCGCCGTGGGGAGTCGCCACGAGGTACTGCTGCCATCATTCTCGATCGGTGGTGTGCGCACGGTCGTGGGGTTCCGCTAGTGTCGCCAGAGCGCTTGGGGTCGGTGCGAAGGGAGAAGATCGGTCTCGGTGGCCGTATTTGCTCGCCGCTGCCGCGACTTCGCCTCACTCTGTGGACAAAACCTCTGCCCGTGCCAATCAAGGTGAGGATTTCCGCCGAGTCTTTGTTTCCCTCTGTGCATTGTGTAGCGCTTCGAACAAAAACGAATTGCAGGCCATTGGATCGGTAATTGCTCACCGAAGCTCAAGCTTCGCCGTGGAGCTGCCATGAACTCTAGTCAGCTCTGCAGACCCGACCCCTAACTTTGGTATGCCCCTTGGCATCTTCGCCTCATTCGTAGGATCGTGTGGCACCGGTCGGATTAGAGATTAGGGATTGGGGCGCCAGCTCCACCAACTCCGGTAAACCCGCCACCGTGGGGAGGGCCTAGGCGCCGCCGTCCGGTCACCTGGGATGTGGGAGCGTTTCTGACCATGGGATCTAAAAGCAGCGATCGGGATTAGGGGATGGCCGGTAGCGTTGATTTGATAATCAGCGGTAGAGTTTGGATCTTGGCGCAGGCAAGCAGGTGTCGTGGATCTGAGATCTGAAGCATAGGGTTAAATCGCGAATACTGAAAATCGAGACCGCAGAATCTTGATCCGATGGCCAGTATAGCGTACCAGTTCGGTTAAAGAGTGATCTAATCCTATGCGTCGATTAGAGATCTGACGGCCAAGACAGGTTCATATCCCCCTTCGCGAACACATTTGCATAAGAACCCCTGGAGATTGGATAATTAACCCGCAGTCCACTTGATGGTTGGCTGAGTCTGGGCGAGTTTTATAAAGTTGCCCCTTTGCTTTTCTGTAATAGTGCGCATGATCCAGAGGATAGGGAAAAAGAATAAATGATTATGGAAATAGATTTTTAGTATAAAATTAATTGCAGAAACTTGTTTAATCCCTAGAAAATTCATACTTAGTCTAAATTGACCCATTCCAATTTCTATAATTTGGTAATATTATTGTGCATCAATTAGTGCCACTATTTTGACATGAAAGCCATATTAAAATTGATCTCATAATTAATCTTGTATCAAATACATAAAATCTTAGGAAATTTATAACTCCCCCGTTTTAACTCTGTTTTGATCCATTCAAGTTGCGTTAGTTTTGTATATATTTACCAAGCAGTAACAACATTTATTATACCATGTCTCGTTATTTTATAATTAGATCTTTATTTAACTTATGTTGGTTAGTTTGTTAATCTACTTATTAATGTAGTAGAAGATGATCTATGACCAATCTATGACTTAGATTAAAGTTGAGATAAGTATTTATAGAATCACCTCTAATATGATTTATATTAACTAATTTATGAAATAGTTTAATACTTTAATCACATAAATCTTCTATACATCATAACTCCTTAACCGTAACTCCGATTCTCGTTCCCACGATCCCGTAGCAACGCGTAGATCATTATTATTCAATTTGTTCTCATGTTTGGTGTGATGTTGATTTTGTCTATACCATGTTTGTTTGTATTGCTACGACTAGCAGTGCGGTCACGAGGATTCGAAGAATCACCCTGGTAACTGGAATCTCAAGTGCCAAGCAAGTTGTGCCCTTGATCCACTTTTGTTACCCAATAATGTCCTTTATTATTACTTATCAATGCATAGGTTTAATTTTGATGGGACCCAATAGGTCACCTTAGACTGTTTATCCTTTTTACCTTGTTTACCCCTGAATCATTGGGTAGTTATGTTATTGCTTTATATGGTTTTGGGATAATATTTCATCATATCCATGTTCCAATTATTCCGTTATGTTATTTATGTTCATGTTAAGATCATTATGTTAATTGGAACATGGAGCGACCACCCGGGAAAACAATGCTACCACAAGGGTTTAATGGGACGCCCTTGGCTGATTAATTAGGAAAGCTAGTGGATGACTACCTTACCCGAAAGGGGCAAGGGCAGTAGGGGAGTGGTCAGTGTAGGGAGGTCCTTGGGTTGATTTTGCTGCGATGGTGGTCAGGCGAGGGATTCCTGCACTGGAGCTTCCTATAAACTGTAGCGGGTTTTCTGAAGCTAGTGGAACATTGTAAAGGCCTCGTAGTGTTACCCTACCTTGCTTCCTTGGTAGAGGTGTATGGGATTCATGACCCCTTGGCAGATGGGTAACACGACTTAGGGGTAAAGATGAGCAACCTCTGAAGAGTATAAAATTGGTATACTAGCCGTGCTCACGGTCATGAGCGGCTCGAACCCTCACTTGATTAATTTATGGAACTTAAATTCAATTTGTCATGTGAATTTGCATGGGATTATTTATTAATTTTGTTCAATTATTTATTATGGTTTGGTATTTACTTACATTTAGTAACTGCTAATAAAATTTTGACCAACTTATAAAAGCAATGCTCAGCTTCAACCTTTATTTTGTTGATCAGCCTTCCACTTCACATGAACTCCCACCTTTGGTGAGTTCATGCCACATTATTCCCCATAACTTGTTGAGCGATGAACATGTGTGAGCTCACCCTTGCCGTCTCACACCCCCCCACAAGAGAAGAACAGGTGGTTCACGAGGAGCCACATATCGAGGGGTTCGATTCGGTCTAGGTGGCGTCTCTGAGTTGACTTTCTGGCGCCAAGGATGGATTTTAGATCCTGTTATATTTATCTTATATTTTGTAAGACTTCCGCTATGTAATAAATACTCTGATTATTGTGACATTTATCTCTATACACTCTGTTATTATATATGTTGTCTTCTTTGGTGCATGTATGAGATGCACCCGGCTTTGTCCCTTAAAACCCGGGTGTTACAGAAGTGGTACCAAAGGAATGTTGACTGTAGGACGAAACCTAGATAGAAATGGACATAACCATTACCTACTTACCTTACTCTAATTCTTCTATACTTTTCTTGATCCAGTCTCATCTTCTACTGTTCTACTCGGATTAACCTTACCTTTGCTACTCTGATCCTTTTCTAAACTTATTTTAATCTTTTCTCATCTATTTCCGCTTGCTCTGATTATTCGTACATTTTCCTTCTAAAGACAAAAGTGGATTTCACACTTCGGAAATCCTGTGCCTAAAGTGACTTTAGGAATAGGAGACCTATTCTTAGGAACAAAAAAATAATAAAACTATTTTTATAGGTATCTATATGATTGAGTGTTTGTTCTTGTAATATCTGTCTGATTTGGATCTTTGATTGAGTGTGATTAGTCGTGGAGTAATGTCCACAATTACATGTGCATCTACATATAGGCATAAATAGAATTCATAAGATAACTAAACAACTTAGATTGTCCTCCATTAAAGTGTATCTATTTTAAATGGATCCTTCTTACCTTAAAAGATTCTTTCTTACTTTAAGGGATCTCTCTTATCTTAAAAGACTCTCTCTTATCTTAAATGATCCATCTTATCTTAAAAGATACTCTCTTACCTTAATAGACTCATCTCATCTCGAAAGGATTTTCATCTTATCCTAATAGATCTAACTAATCTCAAAAGATTCTATCTTATTCTTAGAGACTCGTCTTGTCCTAATAAGCATACTTATCCCCACCACTTTGCTTATCTCATAATAATGTAACAAACATGATCTATTCCAAAATAAATTAAGTAGATCTTATCCAGTCTAATCTGATAAGATCTAACCTAATGGACAAACATGTTAGATAATACTGTTAAAATAAGATTGGATCCTACTCTTATAAATATGTTTTAATCCAAGTTGGACTGAGATTCCAATTTAGACTAGACCACATACAACAACCTGGCCATATGCAACTACCTTAACCATTCGATGGTGGCATAACCCCTCCATTTTAACCCATCGGAGATTCTGACCTATCCTATGTTATAGGTTGCCCAACTCATTTATCCCAAAAGCAAAGTAAAACTCTATTTAATCTACTTACCCCACGTAACTACAAATTATTATCCCAACTCAAATAATGGCATTTAACACCATGACTGATGGTCCCTAATTCAGACCCTAAAGGAAGCTCGGTTATGCCATAGTACACTCATTCAATGTCAACACTCACCTAATAGTTAAAATATGATGTACCCTTGATTCTATACCACACCTATTAATGGCATGAAAATTTTAGGTGTATAAACAAAAAAATGAATTGGAAGTTCCACTTAAAAAAAGAAGATACTAGAATCTCATGAAGACAAAATCAGCTTGATATGCTCAACTAAATGATATTATTAAAATAGGATTATAGAATCTAATGTGATCTAAGCTAATATGACCTAATCTAATGTGGTCTACTTAAACAGATTAGTGGTACTTGGACCCTTCTAGCCAAGTGATAACTTAGCGTATAAGATCAACTTAACCATAAGTATAAGAGCTAACCCAACCCATAGAGTCATGATGAATGGTATAATCTATCTATCCCCACCTAACATCAAACAAACTTTGACCTACATCATGTAGACTATCTCGTCTTGGCAAAATTCTAATCTACCTTTGGATATTCAACTTATACGACTAGTTACCCCAATCTGGACATAAAACAACAGATTAAGCCTTGCTAAAAAAATCTTCAGATCATAACTAGCTACTGGCCTATTCATTCTGCTTACCAAATACTTTTCATTGCAAGACTTTCCTACCATGTGCTTCTAACTCTCATGGTCAATACTAGGAAGGGAAGATTACCAGACAACATCAAACAGAAATAAATCCTCCAAATCCTCCACCTGTTGAAATTGATCAAGTGGTTGCCGCCCACAGGCTGGTAATACAACAATTGACAGACATGGTGACCGAAATGCAAAATCAGATAAGATAAGAACGCGAGGAAATACGTTAGGCCCGACTGGAGATACGTCAAGAAATAAGGCAAGCACGGTTAGAAAGACAACGACGACAACAACCTCCACCACCACCACAAGCTCCACCAAGCTACATAAACATATATATACTTCACTACTATTTGTAAGATCTAAGTGATACTTTAGTTAGAATTTTGTATGATACTATGATTGGAGGATAATAAGGTCTAATTGACCCATGTGTTGCTAATAAATTATGATCATGCTGAGATTTTTGTTTGCGCATATGTGTTGAGACAATATGAGTAAGCACCCTTTTCTTACAAATCTCGAGGACGAGATTTCTGTTAAGGGGGTAGGATTTGTAAAGCCCAAAATTTGGTAGAAAAAAAAGATAAAGAGATAAAAAAATATATATATAATTGTTTGGTGAGAATTTTTGAAGATCTTTGAAATCTATTAGGGATTCCCCCTCATACTCAAGCAATAATATAAAATTAGATAAGTAACTAATAAATAGATAAAGAGAGGTTGATTTCTTGCCAATAATTTTGAGTGATTCCTTTTATTAAAAATATAATTTGACCTCAACTTATATAAAAAATATATAGGAAAGAACTTGAGAAAAGTAAAAAATCATTTATTCCTCTTAGAATTAAATGGTAAGGGGGAAGATAAATAATAAAAAAATAGTAACAATAATAATAATAAATATGAAGATAAGGATTTCTGTACACATTAGAATTATGCTTGAGATTCAAAGTTGAATCATGTTTGAATTTGAAATAGAAATCTAAAATTTGAAATAGAAATTATAAAGAGAAAATAGAAAAAAAGGGGGCAAACCACGCTTGGGCCAAATCTAGCACTGTCGGCCCACTCTACCAGACTTCCTCCCGCGGCCCAGCCTTACCTAGGAGACGCTGACGTGTGGGCCCATGCGGTGGGTCGCCATCGTGCGCGCCACGCACCCTCAAATCCGCTGCCCCATGAGCAACCCGGGCCCGCTTGCAAGCCAGCCTTTCCGCGCCCGCTTTTGCCTTGCTCGGCCGCTGCCGCGTGGGGCCATTTCGTCAGGGCCTTCCTCTCCACCGCAACAGAATCGCATGGAAGTGCCGCGCGTGCCGCGACGGCGTGGACCAGGAACTTCACCGGGGTCAGCGCCACTAACCGCCCCACCTCGCCACTATAAGACCACCGCACCTCGTTGCCGACCTGCCCATTGTCCATCTCCGCACACACCACCAAAAGCACCATGGAGAGTTTGTTAAGGGAAGGTGTCGCCGTGGGGAGTCGCCACGAGGTACTGCCGCCATCATTCTCGATCGGTGGTGTGCGAACGGTCGCGGGGTTCCGTTAGTGTCGCTAGAGCGCGTTGGGGTCGTTGCGAAGGGAGAAGATCGGTCTCGGTGGCCGTATTTGCTCGCCGCTGCCGTGACTTCGCCTCACTCTGTGGACAAAACCTCTGCCCGTGCCAATCAAGGTGAGGATTTCCGCCGAGTCTTCGTTTCCCTCTGTGCATTGCGTAGCGCTTCGAACAAAAACGAATTACGGGACTTTGGATCGGTAATTGCTCACCGGAGCTCAAGCTTCGCCGTGGAGCCGCCATGAACTCTAGTCAGCTCTGCAGACCTGACCCCTAGCTTTGGTATGCCCCTTGGCACCTTCGCCTCATTCGTAGGATCGTGTGGCACCGATCGGGTTAGAGATTAGGGATTGGGGGCACTGGCTCCACCAACTCCGGCGAACCCGCCGATGTGGGGAGGGCCTAGGCACCGCCGTCCGGTCACCTGGGATGTGGGAGCGTTTCTGACGTGGGATCTAAAAGCAGCGGTCGGGATTAGGGGATGGCCGGTAGTGTTGATTTGATAATCAGTGGTAGAGTTTAGATCTTGGCGTAGGCAAGCAGGTGCCGTGGATCTGAGATCTGACGCATAGGGTTAAATCACGGTATACTGAAAATCGGGACCATAGAATCTTGATTTGATGGCCAGTATAGCGTACCGGTTTGGTTAAAGAGTGATCTAATCCTATGCGTCGATTAGAGATCTGACGGCCAAGACAGGTTCATACCCCCCTTCGCGAACACATTTGCATAAGAACCCCCTAGAGATTGGATAGTTAACCCGCAGTCCACTTGATGGTTGGCTGAGTCTGGGCGAGTTTTATAAAGTTGCCCGTGTGCTTTTCTGTAATAGTGTGCATGATCCAGAGGATAGAGAAAAAGAATAAATGATTATGGAAATAGATTTTTAGAATAAAATTAATTGCAGAAACTTGTTTAGTCCCTAGAAAATTTATACTTAGTCCAAATTGACCCATTCCAATTTTTATAATTTGGTAATATTATTGTGCATCAATTAGTGCCACTGTTTTGACATGAAAGCCATATTAAAATTGATCTCATAATTAATCTTGTATCAAATACATAAAATCTTAGAAAATTCATAACTTCTCCGTTTTAACTCCGTTTTGATCCATTCAAGTTGCGTTAGTTTCGTATAAATATTTACCACGCAGTAACAACATTTATTATACCATGTCTCGTTATTTTATAATTAGATCTTTATTTAACTTATGTTGGTTAGTTTGTTAATCTGCGTATTAATGTAGTAGAAGATGATCTATGACCAATTTATGACTTAGATTAAAGTTGAGATAAGTATTTATAGAATCACCTCTCATATGATTTATATTAACTATTTATGATATAGTTTAATATTTTAATCACATAAATCTTCTATACATCATAACTCCTTAACCGTAACTCCGATTTTAGTGGTTTTCGTTCCCACGATCCCATAGCAACGCGTAGAGAATTAATATTCAATTTGTTCTCATGTTTGGTGTGATGTTGATTTTGTCTATACCATATTTGCTTGTATTGCTACGACTAGCAGTGCGGTCATGAGGATCCGAAGAATCACCCTGGTAACTGGAATCTCAAGTGCGAGGCAAGTTGTGCCCTTGATCCACTTTTGTTACCAAATAATGTCCTTTATTATTACTTATCAATGCATAGGTTTAATTTTGATGGGACCCAATAGGTCACCCTAGACTGTTTATCCTTTTTACTTTGTTTACCCCTGAATCATTGGATAGTTATGCTATTGCTTTATATGGTTTTGGGATAATATTTCATCATATCCATGTTCTAATTATTCTGTTATGTTATTTATGTTCATGTTAAGATCATTATGTTTATTGGAACATGGAGCGACCACCCGGGAAAACAGTGCTACCACAAGGGTTTAATGGGACGCCCTTGCCTGATTAATTAGGAAAGCTAGTGGATGACTACCTTACCCGAAAGGGGCAAGGGCAGTAGGGGAGTGGTCGATGTAGGGAGGTCCTTGGGTTGATTTTGTTGTGATCGCAGTTAGGCGAGGGATTCCTGCACTGGAGCTTCCTATAAACTGTAGCGGGTTTTCTGAAGCTAGTGGAACTTTGTAAAGGCCTCGTAGTGTTACCCTGCCTCGCTTCCTTGGTAGAGGTGTATGGGATTCATGACCCCTTGGCAGATGGGTAACACAGCTTGTGGGTAAAGATGCGCAACCTCTACAGAGTGTAAAACTGGTATACTAGCCGTGCTCGCGGTCATGAGCGGCTCGGACCCTCACATGATTAATTTATGGAACCTAAATTCAATTTATCATGTGCATTTGCATGGGATTATTTATTAATTTTGTTCTATTATTTCTTATGGTTTGGTATTTACTTACATTTAGTAACTGCTAATAAAATTTTGACCAACTTATAAAAGCAATGCTCAGCTTCAACCTTTATTTTGTTGATCAGCCTTACACTTCACATGAACTCCAACCTTTGGTGAGTTCATGCCATATTATTCCCCACAACTTGTTGAGCGATGAACATGTGTGAGCTCACCCTTGCTGTCTCACACCCCCCCCCACAGGAGAAGAACAGGTGGTTCAAGTGGAATAGCATATCGAGGAGTTCGATTTGATCTAGGTGGCGTCTCCCAGTTGACTTTCTGGCGCCAAGGATGGATTTTAGATCCTGTTATATTTATCTTATATTTTGTAAGACTTCTGCTATGTAATAAATACTCTGATTATTGTGACATTTATCTCTATACACTCTGTTGTTATATATGTTGTCTTCGTTGGCGCATGTATGAGATGCACCCGGCTTTGTCCCTTAAAACCCGGGTGTTAAAGGCGGCGTCCCACCAGTTCGCCTTTGTGCGGTCCGAACTGGCGCGGGACCGCAAAGACTACAAAAAGGACCTCCAGAAGGTGTACGCTCGGGAGCTGGAGGCAAGCCGAAAGGAGAAGAGGTTGGCCAAGAGGGAGGAGGCCTTGAACCAGAGGGAGGTGGTCGTCATAGAGCTCGGGGCTAAGTTGAGTGCCATGAATGAAATCCTAGAAGAGCAGTGGACCCAACAGACCGTGGTTGTGGAGAGGATCCAAAAATGGGAGCGGGAGCTGGAGGACAAGGCCAGCAACATCGCCCTGGCCGAGGAGAACCTCAAGGTGAAGGATGCGTCCCTGGATAGGCGGGCAACGGATCTCGCCTGGTGGGACAAGGACCTCGCCTTCTGGGAGGAAATGTTTGAAAGGCGGGATAAGTTGTTGGCCGAGCATGAGCTCGAGACGGAGGAGAAGGAGAAAAAGCTGGAAGAGCGGGTCCACCAGTTCCAGGCGGCGCAGGCTGCACCGGGCCCCCAGGCGGTGGAGGCGACGAAGAAAGCACTTGAAGATCTCTAGGCGGAGCATCGCGCCGGTGTCCAGCGCATCGCTGCTTGGGCCGGTGAGGCGAGCACGGCGCTGGTGCCGCTAGGGATGAGTCCCATTCTGGTGTCAGAGCTGCCGACGTCTATCTCTGACGCGCTCCCGGTGCTGGATTTCGCCGCCGACCGCCTCCGACGCCTGGACCAGATTCTTGGCGCTCGCCTGGAGGCCGAGGGCGGCAGGCTCTGCCGGGCGGTGATCGAGTATATCCTAACGTGCTTCCGGAGCCACGACCCAGCCATCTCCTTGGAGCCGGTGATCGCTGGTCCGGTGGCTGACACCGAAGACGCTGCCCTTGAGGGCGTACAAGACGCCGTGGAGGTGGTGGCCGAGCGCTTCCAGTGGGATCCTGCCGATGATGAGTAGTCCATTCTGTAGAGACAGAACAAGGGTTCCGCTGGGGTGCAGCTTGCAACAGCTTTTGGTTTTGTAAGAAACTTTTGAGAATTATTAATCAAACAACACTTATCTGTATGCTATTTGTCCTTGCTGTGTGCATCATTACCAACTTCTCCTTGGTACTTGGCCCCCTGGGATGTAGGCTCAACGTGTCAAGGCTGGATACCAGTACACCTAAGAAAGAATTGGCAACTCGGTCCCCAGGAGGTAGTCTCTACTAGGACCTGGACCTGTACACAGCTTTGGCTAGGAAGTTTTAGTAGCGCACCCATAGGACCCGCCAACGGGTATCTTCTATCCTTTGATTAATGCAACAGGACCTGCAGGACTTAGCCTGGGAAGCCAAGCTATATGCCCGAACCCCCCTAGATTGTAGCTCCAAATACTAGGACATCCATCGCAGAGTGTTGGAGCGTGTAGGCTTAGGGTATAGGACTAGGCTAAGCGGCTACAAAGCTCCAGACCACCCCAGGAGACAAGTGTCCATTATTTAGAACCGGGCCCCAGGTTGCCGGACCCACAGGACTATAGTTCCAAATACTAGTATACCCGTCACAGAGTGGTGGAGCATGCAGGCTTAGGGTACGGAACCAAGCTAAGTGGCTACACGGCTCCGGAAAACCCTAGGAGACAAGTACCCGTTCTCTAGAACTAGCCCCCAGGCTACCGGACCCCCATGCCGAGGGGTCCCAAACTACAAGCCTGGCTACTCAATTCGGATGTCATTATACCAGCAATGGTGGGAACTGTATGGGTGGGTTAGATAAAAAATAATGCTCGTAAATTGAAGCAGACTAAAAACATCACAAAAACAAATCTGGGGGTGAATCTTTTCTTTATAACTTGATATTCATGAGTGTAGGCCAACAGACCGGGTTTATAAGGCCGGACCTCACCGGGTTGACGTACATATATGCGCTACCTAGTTACAAAGGAAGAAAACCGGGTCCCCAGGTTTGTTTTTATGGGTAAAACTTACGGAGATGCTCTATGTTCTAGGGATTGGGAAGAGGCTCTCCTTCAGCTGTAGCAAGGCGGACACACCAGGGTCGGCATATTTCCATCACCTTGAAGGGTCCTTCCCAGCTGGGGGAGAGTTTGTGGAGCCCTTCTCGGTTCAGTTCTCGCTTTAGGACCAGGTTCTCAACCCTGAGCTCCCTACTATGCACGAACCGTTGGTGGTAGTGCCTGAGCGCTTGGTTGTACCGTGCATTTTGGATCGCCGCTCGCCATATGCGCTCGTCGATGAAGTCCACGTCCTCACGTTGTAGCTGTTCCTGCATAGACTCATCGAAAGCTTGGACCCGTGGGGAGCCCATAATGATTTCTGGGGGAAGGCAGGCTTTGGCCCCGTACACTAGGAAGAACAGGGTCTCCCCGGTGGCTCGGCTGGGTGTGGCCTGGTTCCCCCATAGCACGGACGGAAGCTCGCTTACCCAATTTGCACCATGCTTTTTCAAGCAGTCATAGGTGCGTGTCTTGGGTCCCCTGAGGATCTCTGCGTTTGCCCTCTCCGCCTGGCTGTTGCTCCTAGGATGAGCCATAAACGCAAAGCAGAGCTGGGTGCTGATGCCCTCGCAATACTCCTGGAAGAGCTGACTTGTAAACTGGGTCCCGTTGTCTGTAATGACATGGCTTGGGACCACAAATCTACACACAATCGACCTGAGGAAAGCAACAGCAGCACCCTGAGTGATGTTGACCACAGGGGTGGCCTCTGGCCACTTCATGAACTTGTCTATGGCGACGAAGAGGTACCGGTACCCGCCGATGGCCCTGAGGAATGGTCCCAGGATATCCACCCCCATACAACGATTGGCTAGGAGGGTGGAATCATCTGCAGAGCCTGAGCTGGTGTGTGTATCTGCTTTGCGTGGAATTGACATGCCTTGCAGGACTTTACTATCTCAGCTGCATCCTAGAGGGTGGTTGGCCAGTAAAAGCCATGCCGGATGGCCTTACCGACCAGCGTGCGGGATGAGGAATGACTTCCGCACTCTCCTCCATGGATCTCCATGAGCAACTCACGGCCCTCCTCCTGGGTAATGCACCGCATGAGAATGTCGTTGGCGCCACGGCAGTAGAGATCCCCTTCCACCACCGCGTATCGCTTAGCCAACCGCACTATGCGCTCTGCGGATACATGATCTTCAAGAAGGATGTTTTCCTTCAAGTAGTCTTGGATCTCGGAGATCCATGCATCGGGACCACTCTAAGATACTGGTTGTGGCACTAAGGGGTAGGCAGGACCCCCTACAGCACACACAGTCTTCGGTGGGTTCTACAGATGTAATGCCACCGGGACCGCTAGCTTCGAGGTGCTAGTCTCGCCCCCTTCGCCCAGTTCGGTAGGCTGGGCGGTTGGTCTCAGCAGCCGTCTTTCGAAGACGCCCTTGGGCACGGGTGCCCAAGTTGATGCCCTCGTGGAGAGTTCATCTGCCACCGAGTTGTCAGCCCGAGGAACATGTTGTAGTTCCAGGGCCATGAAGTCCTTCTCTAGCTTCCTTACGTGGAGGAGGTAAGTTGTGAGCCTAGGCTCGTTGCAGCTACATTCCCCACAGACTTGCTTGATGATCAGCTGGGAGTCCCCCTTCACGAGGAGCTGGCGGATCCCTAGGGATAGGGCAGCTGTCAAGCCAAAGATCAATGCTTTGTACTCTGCCATATTGTTGGTGGCCTTGAACTCAAGGTGCACCATGTACTTCACTTGATCACCGCTTGGGTCGATGAGGACAACCCCAGCCCCGCCAACTTGCTGACGGGCGGATCCATCGAAGAAGAGCGTCCAATGGGGCTCAGTGAAGACCGGACGCCTGTGCTCCGCAGGTGTGGGGTCCGAATCGGGATTCGGACCCCCAGGGGCGCTCGGGGGAGGCGTCCACTCCACGATGAAGTCAGCCAGGACCTGGCTCTTGACGGCATGGTGAGGCTAAAAGTCCAGCTGGAACTCAGCGAGCTCCACAGCCCACTTGGCGATGTTGCCTGTGGCGTTAGAGTTGTGGAGGATGGCCCTTAACGGAAAGGAGGTCACCACCACAACCCTGTGTGCCTGGAAATAGTGGTGCAGCTTCCTGGACGCAACAAGTACAGCAGAGAGGAGCTTGTGCGTCTCAAGGTACCTGGTCTTTGCCTCATGGAGGACCTCGCTGACGTAGTAGACCGGCCTCTGAACAGTCCGGACCCCTGTAGGTGGTCCCGAGCCCTAAGGTTCTTGGCCTTCTTGTGTCATCCTTTTGATGACCAGCACCATGCTCACTGCTTCTGCAGCCACCGCGATGTATAAATACAATGGCTCCCCTGGCTCCGGAGCTACCAGTATGGATAGGGACACAAGGTGCTGCTACAACTCTTGGAAGGCACGTTCTGCCTCTTCGGTCTAAGAGAATGGACCGGATTCTCGCAGGAGCTTGAAGAAGGGTAGCGCCCTCTTAGCCAGCCTTGAAATGAAGCGGCTAAGGGCGGCTAATGACCCTGTAAGCTTCTGGACGTCCTTGATTCAGGCTACAGGCCTCATCGCCTCAATCGCCCTGATTTTCTCTAGGTTTGCTTCAGTGCCCCGGTGTGAAACCAGGAATCCCAGCAACTTCCTAGCGGAGACACTTGTCTGGGTTCAGCATTGTGCGCGTCGCCCGCAGCTTGTCAAAGACCAGGGTCAGGTCCTCCACCAGAGTCGACCCCCACCTAGTCTTGACCATGATGTCATCGACATATATCTCTACCATGTCCCTAATCAGGTCCCCAAAGGTCTTACTGATCGCCCGTACAAATGTTGGCAAGGCGTTCTTCAGACCGTAAGGCATTATGACATAGCAGTAGAGCCCATCCACTGTTACAAAAGCAATATGCTTCCTATCTTCCCTAGCCATCTGGATCTGATGGAAACCAGAGTAGGCATCTAGAAAGGACAAGAGGTCGCACCCGGAAGTAGAGTCCACGATTTGATCTATGCGTGGAAGTGGATACGGGTCCTTGGGACAAGCCTTGTTCAGGCTGGTGTAGTCGATGCACATCCAAAGCTTCCCATTTGCCTTTGGAACGATGACTGGGTTGGCCAGCCACACAGGGTGATGGACCTCTTTGATAAAGCCAGCATCAAGCAGCTTCCAGACCTCCTGGCGAATGAAGTCCTACCGCTCAACGGACAGTCTGCGAGGCTTCTGACTCACCGGCTTGGCGTCGGGGTGGATCTTCAAATGGTGCACAATCACCTCTCTAGGGATCCTAGACATCTGTGACGGTTCCCAAGCAAAAACGTCGACATTTGCCTAGAGGACGGCGATGAGCGCGAGTTCCTATTTCTCCCCCAGATTGTCCGCGATGCGGGTGGTCTGGGAGGAGTCCGTGCTGACCTGGATGGCCTTAACGGGTCCGCCGTCTGCTCCGGACGGCTGCACCTTTGGTACCTTGGCAGGCGCCTTGGTACCGGAGGTCGAGGGGTCCTTCCCTTCATCGTCCAGGCGAGCAGCTTCTGCCCCCATGGCATGCAGCTTCTCGACAATCGTTACCGCAGCGGCGCGGTCGCCCCGCACGATGAGGACCCAGTAGGGGACGGCATCTTGAGGACCAAATACCCGTAATGGGCAGTGGCCATGAACCGGTATAGGGCCGGCCTGCCAATGATGGCATTGAAGGGGAGGTTAACCTCCGCAACATCGAACTGGACGTTCTCGGTGTGGAAGTTCTCCTCTATCCCGAATGTAACTGGGAGCGTGATGCTCCCAAGGGGATACACCGGTTGAGCGCCCACTCCGGATAATGGACGAGAGGGTCCCAGTCGAGACCCCGGGATCTGCAGCTGCTAGAAGGCAGCGTGGCTGATGACGTTGAGGCCTGCCCCACCGTCAATCAGCACATGGTGCAGCCGCATGTTGTTGATGACAGGGGCGGTGATGAGCGGTAATATACCGGCCCCTGCCATATTGGCGGGGCAGTCGGATGCCCCGAAGGAGATAGTGGTGCTCCTCCACAGCTGATGTGGAGCAGCCTTCATGACCCCTGGCGTCGCCGACAGGACCTCTCGATGCAGGGACTTGACGTTCCTGCGGGAGGCGAGCTCCTAGCTCCCACCGTACATAACATACAGCTTCTTGCGGTGGTCACTCTCGCCACCAGAGTTGGAGTCTCTGGTGAAGACGTCCTTGAGGTCCCCCTCGGGTGACTGGTACCCGAGGTCCCGCTCTCCCGTGGCCACATCACCGTCGTCGACCCTCTCCTTGCCAGGCCGGCGACGAGGTGGGGAGATATCCTTGGAAGTCTGCTCGTGCCGCTCGCTGACGCGCTTCACAAGTTTGATGATCTCGCGGCATTCCGTGGCGCTATGGCGACTGTTGGGGTGCACAGGGCATGAGCCGCTATTGCCTCCCTATGGCTGTGGGCTCTTGTTGCGCTCGCTCCAGCCCCCAGTCGCAGTTGCGACGACCGAGGCAGCAGCCTGCGGCCTCTCGTGGCCACGGTTCTTCTTCTTTTTCTTTTTGCCATCCTAGGCGACGGCACCCGAGCCACCCGTCTAGGCAACCCTGGTATGTGGTGCTGAGTGCCATGCGCTGCCCTCGGCGGCTCTGGCACACTTGTCGGCCAGAGCGAAGAGTGTGGTGACAGTTTCCACGTCATGCGTGGCCAACTTCTCCAGCATCTTCTCATCACGTACCCCCTGGCGGAAAGCGGTGATGATGGAAGCATCGGAGATACGAGGTATAGTCCCTCGTACCTTAGTGAAGCGGGAGATGAAGGCCCAAAGAGTTTCACCGTGTTCTTGCCTCACTGCATGGAGGTGAGCCTCCATGCCATGCTGCTGATAAGCACTGGCGAAGTTCGCTGTGAACCGCGCACAGAGCTCTTCCTAGGAGTAGATCGATCCCGGGGCGAGGTTCATGAGCCAGGTCTGGGCCGGCCCGGACAAGGCTACATGGAAGTAAGTTGCCATTACAGTAGTGTCTCCAGCTGCTTCCGTAATGGCGGTGATGTATACCTGCAAGAATTCCGACGGGTTTGACGTTCCGTCGTACTTTTCTAGCAGGTGTGGCCGGAACTTGGATGGCCAAGTCGCTGCGCGGAGATGATCCGCCAGAGCGGTGCAGCCCACGCCAGCCAATGGGACACCCGCCTAAATTCGGGCACCCCTTGGGGTTTGCGGCGCTACCGCGGTGAAGTCTAGGTCGAGGTTGCGACCCTTGATGTTCTGTCACTCACGCGTCCTCTCCAGAGAGACATGGGCATCCTCACCCGCACACCTGTGGTTGAGCTCCGCCCACAGGTCCTCGGTCGGTGCAGCCTTCACTGAAGGCGAGCGCACCGATGCCGACGCCTCATGTTGACGCCGGGATGACCGAGGCCTGGGCCTGGCTGAGCCAGAATGCGCCATGCCGATCAGACGGTCGACATCGTCATGTTACTGCTTCTTGGCCCCCAGCGAGGCCATGGAGCTAGGAGGGTGGCGTAGCAACTCCCTGGCTGCAGACAAGGCCCTAGGTGCAGCCCTTGACGCTCTGGATGTCTGCGCTGGAGTGTGCTGCCGCGCCGAGCGCACAGCAGCAGCACCAGGCGCAGGGCGGTTGGAGGGCCGTGGTGTGGAAGATGCAGCCTCTTCCTCCATCGGGAAGTCCTCGGGAATGAAGTTGTGGTGCTTGACAATCTGGACCATGGTGTCGAGCAGAAAAACAGGCGAAAAACCTAAAGCCAACCCCCTACCTGGCGCGCCAAATGGCGGAGAGGAAATTCTCCGGCCGGGTGGCGGAACACACCCGCCCTAAATCCTAAGATGAGGAGGGGCCTTAGCGGTTTTCCTGTTATGTGGATTGGTGGATGAACACACGAAGACACAAGGGTTTAGAGTGGTTTAAGCCACTAGAGCGTAAAACCCTACTCCATTGTGTGTTGTATTGAGTGTCTGAGTTGCGTCTAAGAGTCTAAGTTGCCTCTGTGTGCTTGAGAGCTTAAGTTGCCTCTAAGTTGGCCTGCCTTGTAACGTTGTGTGCCTTCCCTTTTATAGCTTAAGGGAGGCACATACAAGGATGCTGAGCCCCAACATGTGGACCCAGGAATAGAATGGAAGGAATACATTCTAGGAGTAACTAATGCAAGTCACGCCCGAGCATTCTCCTGGCACCATGATGTTCACAGCCCGCACAATATTGATACGCAGTGGCAGCTTCCTTGGTACTGTGCTAGCAATGATGAGCATAGTGCACGCGGCAGTATGGGCGTGCTGCCTACCAGCGGAATGGACAGGCACGCCGCCTACGGAATGAACAGGTCGCCGCCTGACAGCAGACAGGTCGTCGCCTATCAGCGGAATGGACAGGTCTCATTAAATGCTGAGGCGGCACATCGCCTGTCAGTGGAATGGACAGGCGGCGCGCCTTATTCACAATAAATGCAGGGGTCACGTAACCTGGAGGCCTTACGTCAGGCTCCGCCCGTTGGCTTACATCATGTGCAGTAGGCCACGTGGAAGCATCGGGCCTCCGCCTGAGTGGGAAACAGAAGTGTATGCAGACAGGTCCGCACCAGACTAGGTCTGGACACGTGTTGGTACCGACCCTCACCTAGGTCCTGTTCAAGGCCCGCGTATGTTCTATCCTGGGACCTTGGGACCCCATTGTGGGTGGCCCAGACCCATACGGGAGGGGTCCGGATCCCATTCCAGGGGTTCGGCTTGCACACGTGGTGGTCCTGGACCAATCTTAGAGGTCCGGATTGCACATCTAGGGGTCCGGTGCTCTCCCATGGGGGTCCAGACTTACTGTTGACGCCTTGGAGTATATCACCTTCTCTGGACACGTGGCGGCTTCGGACCCGCCCATGTGGTGGAGTCAGGCGCCGCTATGGACCCAGAGTAGCCACCCGGGACTGGGGCGAGTCATGGCCTGGTCCCACACACAACACTTTCACCACGCAACTAAGTGATAGCCGCATGGGCACTGCATCTTTATACAGTAGTAAGGGGTACCCTAGTTTTAGGGTACTGACAAGGTGTTTCAAGAAGAAGAGTTGCCAACTAGTTTTCATATTGATCCTGCACTAGCATTAGATTCACTAGTTGCAGACATTAACGACTTAACTTTTTCTGAGAGACGGAGAAGACAACCTGTTAGGAGAAAAGTTACATGGCGACCTCTGCATAGAAGAGAACAAATAGATCCTGATTTTCATGATATTTAACAAGTAAATTTTTTTGTTCTTTCATTTGTTTCTAATTTTTAAGGATTATGTCATTTTAACATTCCACTAATGAATAATTTCTTATTTTGATGTAGGATGCCGCCAAAGTTGAAGAAGTCAGTGAAGGGGTTGTTCAAGGGCCTGGGCCTATTTCAGGGCAGTTCTTCGAGCAGCAGAAGACGTCGAGAGCTGTTGATCGCTGTGCATGGAGATGAGGTAGCATATTTTGTACAAATAAATTTGTTTACATATTTACATGTATCTAAATCTTGAGTTGTATGTAACAGGATGAGCAGCACACTAAGGAGCAGCACAATGAGGAGGAGCAGGACAATGAGGATGAGCAACACAATGAGGAGGTGCAGCACAATGAGGAGGTGCAGCACGCGACATGGGACCAAGCCACGCAACAGCACCAGCCACGGGACCAGTGGGACCACCAGAGAGAGCAGCAATAGGTGTGGGACTAGTGGGGCCAACAGGCCCAACCGGCTGACAACCCGATGGATGATGGCTCAGGAGGCTCTTCAGCGACACACACACATCGCTCAAGAAAAAGCCACTTAGTAAAAGCATCGTCACGCGATAGAGCGAGAGGCTGATAGAATCTTAATCATGCCTCATGGAGATCGGTGAGTGTAATATATTAACTTGTCTCATATAACTATTATGTGTATTATTAATGTTTGTGTGTAATGCAGGAATTGAGAGGATCTGTCCTTTGATGGCAAGGGACACCACACTCAGGTTAACCTTACGTTGGGTTCTCTTTGCCGCCTTCACTACCTTGGTATAGTGAAGGTGTCAGACGGAGATAGTGTCGATGAGGTGCTCGTTAGTACCTGGGACGAGTACAAGTTAAAAAAGGAACAAAACCACACTGACAGACCGGGACTTGTGCATCATGACTTTTGGGTATGAATTCTTTATTGTTTTTGTTCTGTTTTTTAATATTGTAATTCTATGACTTATACCATTGTATTTGTATTCTTTATGTTGTAGCTTCGATATCGGTTGCCTGACGGAGAGGATTACATGGGGCACGCTGAACGTGTGTTCCAAAACAATGCAAAGAAGCTAGTGAAGGATGCCATATACTATGCGAGAATTCAGGCTACAAACCTGTATTTTCAAAATCACCTGGAAAAAGCAGGCCCCTTGAACAAAAAGGAAGGGTCCTCAAAGATATATTTGACTGAGGATCAATATCGTGAGGTTAGTATTCAATTTGTTTTACCCTTTTTATTGATTGTTGTGATTGATATAATATGTAACATTGTGTGTGCAGGTGATGGTTCCATGGATGGCGCCCATGCCTAATGCGTACTATGCTTGGTGTCAATATTGGGCTTTCGAAGGCTTCTAGAAAGCGTCAGCGCATCACAGGCAATGTCGAGGAACCAATCCTAACCACAAGTTTGGCGGTGACGACATGCTTCAAAAAGGAAAAAATGGTAAGTTTGATCTAGCTATGTCGATCACCAAATAGTATGATTGCTTATGGATGTTTTTTGTTTATACAGGAAGCTACGTGTGGCCAAAAGCCTAGTGACATTGAAGTCTACGAGGAGGGCCACAAAGGGCCAGACCCTAACAACCCTGACCAGCTCTGTAGCCAGACAGCCACGGATCGGCTGGTGAGTTTTGGCCCAAAATTACAAACGTTCAAAGTACAGAAATTCCTGCATTTGTAAGGTTGTGAATGATGTATAGGCGACATATGGGGAGTAGATGGTTCGGCGCCATGGCCCTGACTTCGACTGGCGACATGAATCGGTGGATCCCTTGGTGGTGTACGCAAGTGGTGGTGGAAAAGCGCATGGACGGTAAGCTCTAACTTATGAAATTACATGGTTGACACTAAATTGATCATGCAGTAATCACAATTTTTGAATCACTTATAGATACACACTCTTCGATGAATTCATTGACTCATCGTTGGTGAGATCTCAGAGGACAGGTTCGTCTTCCTGTAGCTCGTGCTCTCGTCGATCGAACGAGCAGGAGTTGGAGATTATGATGATGCGTGAGGAGATGAGACAGCAATGAGAATTTATGGAGGCTTGCAATGCACATAACCAAGCGATGTATCAAGTGAGTATACATAATCCAAACTCTAAATTATTATATTTCAATACAACATCTTCAATAGTAACACATGTTTAATAGTTAATGCAGCAATATGGCATGACACCAACTATTCCACTGCCACCACAATGGAGGCAGTTTGCATCCACACCAGCTCCGGTACATTAATCTTAGCAAATTCAGTTAATAACATTGTCTAAACTAGCAATTCATCTAGTTAGTGTAGTAGCAAAACATGAACTGTTTACTTAACTTGTTGAATACTCATTAAATAGGGATTAGGGACTCAGCAGTTCAACACCCCTCCGACGCATATACCTGCACCTGGAGATAGGGTATGTTTGATAACTCTCAATGAATTTATACACTTGTATACTTATTGATATTTGCATTTAACGTGTTGGTATTTGCATTAAACATGTTGATATTTGCTAACTTGCATAGGTTACGCCCGAAGCAGGTGGTAGTGGGTCTGATCCCGCAGCAGGTACTGGATTTTTTGAGTCCCTCTTCGCGTTCCCTCCTCCTGGTGGCGGCAGCGGTCAAAGCTCTAACCATCCAAATGGTGGTTATCCCTAAATATGGTGTTTTGTCGTATTTATTTCTTAACTCGTGCACGCTATGCTTTTCGTAAACTAAACACTTTAACTTATCTCATTGTTCCTATTTGAAGTGTTTGTGTAAACTATGTTGGTGATGTGTGAATTGATTATCAATGTATGTGTTTGTAATGTGCCGGTTCTGTATGATGATATATATATATGTTATGTGTGTTGTTGTGTGCAATTGTGGAGAAATAATGACCATTTGGTGTTGGTTTAACAGCAGTATAGGTTAATCCCCGTCGGCTTGACCATAGCCGACAGGAATTAGCAGTTAATTCCCGTCGGCCCAGTAACTCCCGTCGGTCCTACCTGGCCGACGGGAATAATTCGAATAATTCCCGTCGGGCAGGTAGGGCCAACGAAAGTTACTGGGCCGACGGGAATTAACTGCTAATTCCCGTCGGCCAGCCGTAGCCGACGGGGATAATCTAATTCGCGTCGGCCAAGCCGACGGGAATTAACCATATACCAATGGGAATAAGTAATTTCCGTCGGTTTGGTGCTTATTCCCATCGGTTCTGAGCCGACCGAAATTAACTGGATTCCTGTAGTGGTCGTAGGTGTTGGCGCGCTCCTGGGCATGGTCGTGTGCAGGACCAAGGCCCTTTGCAGTGCTAGCGGGATCCTTGCTGGTGCAGTTTGTGACCTCCCTACAGCTGCCTTTGGCAATCTCAGGGAAGGTTTCATCCCAGATGAGGTTGCTATGTGGTGCAAATTTCCCTCCTAGTCTGTGATGCAGGAGATGGTCCCGAAGCAGAAGATCGCTGCAGGATTGAAGTTGATCATGGCCTTGAAGGTGACTGCCATGGAGTTGACATTTATCTATGTCGCACCACCTACGTGGCACGCTAGCTGTCGGTGTTTGTGATTCGACCGCGCACTACGTGGATACCCACAGGGTGCTTTTGGGCAGGACGACATCGTTGATTGTGACTCGATGGTTCGTGTTTGTAACATGACGGAATGGCACATAGACTTATACAGGTTTGGGGCACGTAGAGTTGCGTAATACCCTACTTCCTATGGTGATGCTGATATTGAGATGAGGTTTACAAGTTGGGAACTGTGGGTGTGGTGGGCTAGGATGAGATGAAATGATTGGGGATGTAATATCCCAAAAAAATGTTGACCAAAAGTTGATCTTCGGTGCGTGGATGAGGGAAAGGGTTGTGGGCCGTTGGATGCAAAGTTAGAAGTCATCTGAGGCGTCGTTTCCTTCTCTCACAAAAACCCTAGGTGGCCACCCCTTCCCCCCCTCTCTTGGCTTCCATCCCTTTTTCCCCCTTGGCTGGCCGCCCCTCTCCTCCTATGGCAGCCGCCCTCTATTGCTACCTCCTCCCTAGATCTCCCACTACGCAGCAAGGATCAAGAAGAGGAGGAGCACGTTGAATTGAAGAGGAAGAGAGGATCAAGGAGATGTTCTTCTCCATCTCTTCTTGCAGTTTTTCTTGGAGAAACCCTAGGTATGGATGGGATCCTTTTTCCCCCTGTAATTATGTGCTTTTGGAGGTTGTGGATCATGTGGATTAAAGGATTAGAGGTTGGATTAGATGTGGGGTTAGGTTTTGATCTCGAATTTAGTTTTCTGCAGAATGGCAGATTTGATAGTTTCTGTTCATGCCAGTTTTCTGTGGTCTTAGTGGCCTCAAAAAAACAAGAAGTCTATATATGAGTCATAGATAATTTGTAGATCTTTCCGTGGCCATAAAGAATACCTCAAACGGACATCAGATCAGAAAGTTATTGCAGTTTGATTATAGCAGTTTTTTAGTCTCATAATTCTGTGCAAAATCTGTTCTCTTAAGATTTAGGCAATTTTATCAATAGAATTAAACCCTGGGTTTGTAAGAAAAGTTGTAGATAATTTCATAAGCTTTCCAGATTGATAAAGAGTGTATTCATATGAATTTTTAAACTCCAGTTATATTTGTTTAACTGTGGCTATTTCTGTTTCCCTAGCAAAAATGAGCGGGTCTGTTCACTGGTGGGTTTCATCTAGTAAATTGCCGAATTGGCTCTTCCAACTATGGAGACTTTTGTAGACGGATAAAAGTTCTTAATTCCAGCAGAATTTCATAATTTTTGGTTGTGTAGTTTGGGAGATATCAAATTTTGAAGTAACTATGCTGCTGTCTGAAACAGAGTCAGTCAGTTATCTTGTCAGATGTTTTAGAACTTATAGATGGCAAAAATTTAATTATCCATTGAATGCTGAAGTTGTAGAGTATTTTGTGCAGAAACTCCTAGAGTATTTGTTTGATATCACCACTGTTATAATTTTAAAGATACAAAATTAACAAACAGCGCTGCTGCTGTTTGGCATGTGGTTCAGGGTGGGAGTCATTCCACCGGGTCTTGGTTTCAAGTGTAGGAGCGATTTGTTGATTGTTGGCAAATGTTTGTGAGATATTTGTACTAAGTTTTATGCCCCGCAATAGGTGTCTACACTCCGGATCATGCCTAGTACATTTTTCTTCTTCGATGAAGGCAAGTGAATGTAGCGGTGGTTGCTACCGTTTTGACTTGTTTTATCGCCTACACTCTAATATTCAGAATCATCGAATTCTTTCATAATTGAACTCTATGGTGATGCTTTACTTGATTGTATTATATTGATGCTTAATCATATATTGATGATGATGATGGTGATTTGAGTATGACCCATGAGATTAATTCACACCCCTGAAGGTAAATGAAGTATTATTTGAGGTTTGTATTGTATCTGAAGGTAAACGAAGTATTGTTTGAGGTTTGTATTGTATCTGAAGGTAAACAAAGTATTGTTTGAGGTTTGTATTGTATGTGAAGGAAGTGAAGTATATTGATAAATGTAGCATGCCATATACATTACACGATTCACTTGCATCTGAAGTTTTGTCGTGACCTACGGTCCGACCGTACCGGTACAACTTAGCATCGCACGTTGCCCAAGGAGGGGTACGATGCGGCTTCATACCCTTTGAGGTATGAAGGCAGAGTACATATGCATTGCATTCATTGAAGTGATATTTGCAGATGATGTGGTTTTATACTCTCAGAGGTATGAAGGTAGAGGACCTACACATTGCATTCCTATGCAAACATTGAAGTGACATTTGCAGGTATTGTTGACGTAGGGAAGTGGTATACAACCTATTGTGGTTGCTCGAGGAAATGAGATGGTATTTGTTATATTGAGACTATTGAGTTCTATATCTATACATATTTCTGATCTTAATTGTGATTCCTTTAAAATATTGATTAATTCAATTTGTGGTTTAAATATATCGTCAAAACAATTTGCTTGCTGAGATGTTTCATCTCACTCTTGCATTACTCAATGCAGGTGCTTGATTCATGTTGGGAATGAGGGAAGTAGCAGCACGTCCACCTTCAATCTCATAATAAAGCTGCCCAGGCACAGTCATGATTTAATTAGAAACTTCTTGTCAAAGGATGTTTGTTTTTTAACTAGTTGTGCACACTAGTTAATTCAGTTTATGTCGTTATGGTTATCTTCCCACTGCTAGCAGATTATTAATGTCTAGTATGTTTTCTTATCATGATATTTGTTTATACACTGTTGTTTCCACGTTTATGCAAATTTTCAAAAGAGATGTTGTCGAAATTTTATATATGAATGTTAGATGTGTAGTTTAGTAGCATTCCGGGGTGTCTGTGGATCTTAGGGTGTTACAGGTACCTCCGGCCTTACATACTCGATTAGGGAGAGTTATCCCGTATAGACGATGATAGTTATCTACTTGTTTGTCTCCTAGTTTGTAGCAGACTGTATCCCTACACATCCGGAGTCCTTTTCATCCATTCGCCCGAGCTACCACCGAGGATTTTGTTTATCGAGCGATCATAACTATGGCGCCCTATACACCCACGCCCCTGTAGTGCCTAACTCGGGCGTTAGCTTCCATCTGCTCAGATCGGGCCCACTTGGCTTGGCTGTATTTAGTTGGCCCGTCCCATAGGACAGCCCAGGAGAAAACCTGTCAGGCGGCCCATGACATGTTTTAGTGTTTATGGGGCCCCGGGAGATATCTATCCCCCACACTGCAATTAAAGCATCCATCCTTCGACCCGCCATGCCTCCAGTTCTGATAGTTGTGAAACCGTGTGAACCAACTGGCCCCTAAAAGCGCCACCTTTTCATCCTGAGGCTCTCCTCTACTCCACTGTGATGGTCAACAAAGAAGACAAATCAAACATAGAAGGTGAGGGGTTAGAGGAAGAACCACTGCTAGAGATCATGGCCATGTTGGGTGCACCAGGGTTCTCGATCTTGGCCCGGGTCTGGTGGTCAATCTCGATGGACTTGAGCTTGCTGAATAGCTCATTCATGGTGATAGTCTCATAATTGGGCGACTCAATGATTGCCGAGACCTTCACCTCCAAAACCCTATGATATAGAGCATGTAGCAGCTTCAACGCTCTCCCATGACCATCATAGGGAAGCTGTGCCTTGTTGGCATGTATCTTGTTGACAATCGACTGGAACTGAGAAAACATAATGTCTACGGTCTCTCCAGCCATCTGCACAAAGTTCTCATACTCTCGTTGGTATGTCTCAAACATTCTGGTCTTTACATGACCGTTTCCCTCATGGAATCTCTCGAGGGTGGACCAGATCTGGTGAGCATAGACAAATGTCCAACTCGCTTAGACTCACTCATCAAGCGAGAGACATGAGAACAAAGCGTTTCAAGCTTTGTTGTTCGAATCATGGAACTCCATCTAAATCAAAGTGATTCAAGCACATGCCGCATCGACCGCAACATCGAGACAAATCTCCTAGACACGATACCCAATACTATGAAAGTATGCTAACATTTGAATCTTCTAGTTTGTGTAATTCGTCCCATTGAAGAACGAAGGTTTGCCAAGACCTCATTCCATGTCGCCTTCATGGATTTCAGACCAATTAGGGTAAGGAAAGCCTTAATCGACTTAGGTACCAATTGAAGGGTGAGGCGATGTGATAGAAGACGCGGCCCGATCTTCCGTGAGATACGATAACTTGATTGAGTGGAGATCTCGACGTTGATGATCCATGGCTCCGAGCGAACGGTTCCTCGCAATCACTACACCACGGCTCCGTTGGTTATCACTCATGACACACGAGTGACCTCGCCACGAAGGCTTATCCCTTCAAGCGTAATCAAGAACACAAGCAAGAACAGGAAAGAAACGCAACCAAAATTGTATTGATTACGGGATGGGGTCTCACAAACCGATGACGACGATACTGTTCGATGACAGAATTGATCTAAGCAAAACCCAAACCTAATGTGACGGTGGTTTTTGAATAAATAGAGTATTAGGGCGTGCGTGACCCCTAGACTCGCCCCTAATGGGCTCCGACGCGATACACGGCCCAATAGCCCAACAGACAGTGTCGCAGCACCAAAACAGAATCTAAACGTTGAATTGTTTCGACGATTCCCTTTGACTCCGGATGAATTTTAAGGTGGAACCAGTTGGGTTGGTTAGATAATCTCTTTATCTTTCTAACCATATCAAGTCTATCGCAATCGGAGTCCGGATGCATCTTGGGCGTCCATTTTAGTGCAGACTGGTCCTGGACCCCGAGATGGAGTCGCAGCCGAGTCGGACTTGATCTTCTTCCTGTTGTGGGCACCCTTGCTGCTCCTCCTCAACACCTTGGCCTTTCCCAAGTCCTTGCTGGTTCTCTCCAAGGTTTCTAATCATCAAAACATCCATGGCCCCAAGCGTAAGCTCTGAAACACAATTGATAGGGTAGAACGTACCTGGAGATTTAGCTGTCGTGCACGTGATCGTGTTATCGGTCCATTCATTGTATGTATAGAAGTGATGTCCTCATCACGATGTGAGGGGGTGAATGGGAGGCAATCAAAATTTGCTACTAAGGACTAAAATTAAGTACTTAACTTCAATTGAGATGAAGAAATCACTCAAAACAAAATCACATAAGCAAACTAGTGATCTCATGAATTCAAAATATTCCTAAGACTCACCACAAGTAGCGCTGGGTGGTTTTTAGAGATCAACCACCACAAGTAGCACACCACATGCACATCCCCATGTCCTATACATGTGTCTTGCCAGTTGTCAATCGTGCCGGCAACACGGCCACTGCCGGAATCTGGCTCTTTATCGAGTGCTCGACGCATTGTCGAGTGCTCGGCGCTTTGTCGAGCGCTTTTTTTCGGACAATCGGCAAAGACTACTCGCTAATGTTCTTCTAAACTTAGTTGTGAGACATGTTTATGCCATATATTGGATGTTTGTGGAATTATTTATGTCAGTACTTGTTAGTGTTGTGAACTATTTTGTGGTACTTGTGACTTTGTGATGTATGCGAAGAAACATGCCTTCTTTGTGAGTTATGTTGTGTGTTTGATGTATGTGATGATTCTGTGATATCTGTGATGTATATGTGATATATCTTTTGTTTATTTGGATAAAATAGCAAAAACAAATAAAAAGGGGTATTCTGGTCACTTTGCCGAGTGTAACACTTGGCAAAGAGGTACTTTGCTGAGTGTCAAGGTCATAGCACTCGACAAAGAAGGCACACCTGGGCACTGGTAAAGTCTCTTTGTCGAGTGCTGTGGCCTTGGACTCGGTAAAGTAGCAAGCTTTGCTGAGTGCCTCCTAGTGCACTCGGCAAAGGAACTGACAAAAGGGGCCCGCGGGTGATCCCTTTGCTGAGTGCTAGTCAGTTAAGCACTCGATAAAGAGGGAGCCTTTGCCTAGTGTTAACAGATATGCTCAACAAAGGAACCTGGTAAAGGGGCCAAGGAGGAGCTTCTTTGCCGAGTGTCAATATAGTGGACACTCGGCAAAGAGAGAGCCTTTGCCAAGTGTCTATCTGTGAGCACTCGGCAAAGGCTCCGTCGTCGTTACCTGGCGTCGTGACGTCGACTTTGCTTTGCCGAGTACCGGTGACACTCGGTAAAGTCTTTGTCGAGTGCCCGATAAAAAGTACTCGACAAAGAAGCCGTTGCCGATGTACAGTTCACCGCACTCGGCAAAGCCTTCACCGAGTATTTTTCAGACTTTGCTGAGTGCGTCAGACACTCAGCAAAGAGGTTGTTTCCGATAGTGGGCCCGCTCCGTCACGTTCTCGTGCGAGTGCGTGTCCTAGGTGTCAGCCCTAGTCAACTGATGACTTTAATCCTGCGGGCAAATCCCAATGCTCGTCCTTCGTCGCTTTTGGTCCATCAGTATGAACTTGCATGACCTTCACTTTCGCTGTCGACCACCGTACTTGTGCTCCACGCCTGCACACCATAAGGCGAGAGACATGGTTGCACAACACAATAACTCATGACTCGGTTAATCCACGACTCAATCAGAGACATTACCCGTTAACAATCATTTATCATCAATCCGAACCACAAGAGATAAGTCAACTTAATATTCGTATTTCGATTTTAGATGCCAAAAAACCAAACCAAACGCACCTGGCTTTAGTCGACAATGCAAGCACTTATGTTGATTCGGCGACTCAAACTGTGTAGACGTGCAAGTAGATTTCAGTACAAGGAAGCTTAAAAAATACGACAGACCGGAGACAACCATCATCGGTGCTTGGACGCCGGACGGCTGAGGTGATCGAGCTTCCCTTCTCGGATCCGATCCGATCCCCTGTGCACAGCAAGGAATGTGCGCCTAGCAAAACTCCGAGTGACCAATCTATGAAATCAAATTAATAAAAGCACATTTCACTAAAACCGTACGTACCTATGCGCACATCAGGAGACAGATCGGTGCGGCGCTGTGCAGAAATTTCGAGGCACGATTTCATCAGAACTCTTATTCTTATTACACCCTGCTAACTATAGGCGCTGATTTAATATAACCTACTTCATTGACTTGCAGCTGCTACTACCTCCTATAACCGTAGATACCTACGGACATCAAGAGCAACACTAATAATATAGTCTATAGCAAGACTAATAAAAAAAAGGCAACAACTTCTATACAAGCGGTTTTTCTGTACAAACGTGCAAGTAAATCATTTGATACATTAGATTGTGATCGAACCATAGGTCACATTTAACACTTAAACCCTTCCACCACCAGCTCAATATTTTCTATAAAAAAACCACTAACAAATCATTGTTGTATCTATGGTTGGATCGTAATCTAATGGATATGTTTACTTGCACGTTTGCACAGAAGGACTGTTTGCATAAGAGCAAATATAAAAAGGGGCTACAAGCAAACTAAATATTAAGATAGAAACAAGAGAAGTGGTTTGTAAAGTTACATCTCGCTTAGACACGAAAACTAAGAAGTTTTATGAGAGAGTGGGTCATACATTAATAGTGAAAGACTAAAGGCCTGTTTGGTTTCCTACCTAAGGTGCCACAATTTGCCTAACCTTAGTCGCTCAAATTGAAGAACTAAGCTTAGGCATAAAAGTTAGGCATGTTGTGGCAGCTAAAGCAACAAACCAAACAGCCCTTAACTATTATACATATGTGGTAAGATGTATGTCGTAAAAATCCTTACAACTAGCACGGCTATTAGGCACAGATCTATCTCAAGTCCCCTACCACACCCAAGTTTATAGAGCTTCACTAAAGCCCCACCTAAACCTAAAAACGTATATAGTATAATCTCATTGTGTATTTACTATTATACTAGGTGAGTGCCCGTGCGTTGCAACGGAAACATATAATAATATAATAACTTATATACAAAATGTGTCTTATATTGTTATAAGAAAATGTTTCATAATTCATTTGTAATCCTAGCCATACATATTTTTTGTTATTTTAATTTAGCTGTTTCACTACTACATTGCAACCATCAGTATCATGCAGACTTCGATATATGCACGATTTGCATGGTCTCATCATTGAAGAGCACGTGCCACACCTGCCTAGGGATGAAAACGGGACGGATACAGCCGGATATAGGGTCATATCATATTCTACCCTAATGTATTTCTCTCGGATACAGGACCGGATATGGGTAGTTAAGATTCGGGACGAATACAGGACGGGACCGGGTAATAATACGGACGGGTAAGAAACGGATAACGGATACTACTCGGGTAGGTACCGGATAGTTGTCGGGTAGTTCGCCTGATGATATTAATTGTCCAACCATCCAACAAACACATAAGTTAAGCAATACATAATCATGTATATGATGGATCAAATGTAAGAAAGGGAACCGATAAAATTGACATCATGCAGTTCAAAGTTACTTATCACAAGGACATTGTAGAACCAACACCGCAATATTTAAAATTCATAAAATATTATAGTTTCACTCAAAATTTGCAAATAAGTTACAAAAACTAATAAACATTTTATACAAAGATAACTCAAGTCCTCATGAAAATGATAAAGTAAAGTTCTGATTATGTTGAAACTTGGATATTTACACTGATTTCACATGTAACTCGTACAAATAAGTGAAAGTGAAATAGAGTAAACGCGGGCATCTTATAGATCTTATGATCCAAACATTTTTTATTGTTATATATGGACATATGTTGTGTCTCCGTAAAATTTCACGATTTTTTGAGGCTATTTATGTATTATTAATTTCTTGTCATAGAAAATTATCAAAATACAATTAAATCCTTAAAATATTGTAGTATCGACCGAAAAATACAAATAAGTTATCAATACTAATAAATAGTCAATAAAAAGATAACCTTAAGTTCCCACGTGGAGATAACTTTAAGCCCACACATAAAAATGGTAAAGTCTATTAATTTGATATAAATTTGGACATTATTTCAATGATTTTGGTCTAAAGATATGTTTAAACAAAAAATTGATGTATTACAAACTTATAGATCTCTTCAAGTTCTACAATTTTCATATAAACTTTATCTTCATCCGATTTCATATGTAAAAGTTATGATTTTATAACTATATTATGCAGAAAAAGAAAAAATGGGTACCCGAATTCCGGGTACCCGTATCCGACCCGAATATCCGGGTAGTTCTTGTTCCGTATCCGACCCGAATCCGAAGCTACAGTATTCGGGTATTACCCGTATCCGTCCCGAATATAAAACTACACGAATCCGTATCCGAAAAACGGGTATTAGCACTACCTGTATCCGGTACCCGACGGGTATACCCGACCCGTTTCACCCCTAACACCTACCGGTAGAAGTTACCTCGTACATTGTCAGTCATCAGGTACGCACCACCATACACGCTTGCTTAAACAAAAAAAAGCAAGTGTATGTGTTTGCGAAGAGAATTAAAGGCAGGACAGCACAAAAGCTACCCCGACGATGGCGAGTAGTCATTGCTGTCGGTCCTCCTCTGCGTCACCTCTAGCACCAAGATGATGCCATAGTCCTTGATATAGTAGTCATCGAACGCGCACGACATGACGAGTACCGATGACTCTTGGTTGGGCTGCCAAACGAAGTGCACCCCGATCTCATCAGCGAGGTAGTACATCTAGCCGTTGCACCACCGGATGTGCTACTCCTCTACATACATCTTGTTCGAGGACACTCACACAACGTCAGCAACGGCAGTCGTCCCAGCGCACAAGAAATTATGGCCGGTCAGTAGTGACTTACGTGGCAGGTTGAGCTTCAGGTGATGATGAGCTAGACAGTGTGACAACGTTGTTCTCGAATGCGGTGCCCAGAACAACCCAAGAGTCGCCGGCGTTGGTGACGACCATGAGGTCCCCCTGTTTGAGATGGACAGCGCGATGCAGCCGCTCTAGACCGCGTCCAAGCGGCAGCTGCGGCGGAGCTTGCCGAACACAGCGACGCATGCGGCCACGTAGTACTGCATCTAGAGGTCAAACTAACAGTCGCCAAGCTTCTTCTCGTCGTCGATGAGCGACGCCAACGCGAGCGCCTCCTGCTAGTGGTGTTTGTTCGGGGTTTCCAAGTAAGAAACATGGATTCATCTTTAGCGTTGGTTTATGAAAACGACTCATAAGTCAGATCCATGGAAAAAATATTACGGAGAATAAATGTCACACATATAAAAAAGAATTTAAGTTGAAAATATTATTCAAACAAAAGAAATTACATGCAAGTCTATTCTTTAAATACTATTCCCTCCATCCAAAAATATAATTTAGGAATCTCGTTGATAATTATCTACTACTACACATTGTGCAAAGGTAGCAGGTAGGCTTTGAGAGAGATATAGTAGATATTTTTACTGTAACATATATTGACATAAACACACATATGGTGTAGTGGTAGCTACGAGCACATTTGCTTGAGAGGTCACAGGTTTGAATCCCATTGGGCCCATATTTGTGTTTTTTAATTTAATTTTAGCTAGCCGTGGAATGCACGTGGGAATGGGAATGAGATTTGCGGGGAGGGAGGAATGAGAAAGAAAGTGCGGGGAGGGGGAATGAGAATGACAGAATACTGGTAGAACACGGAATGACAACCGAGAATGGGAATGGGCTTTGTGGGGAGGGGGGGAATGAGAATGACAGAACACGGAATGACAGTCTACCCCTTACCGTCTTAATAAGTAGTAGAGATATATCTATTGTGAGTGTTTTAATAAGATTATATCGTAGTTATCATTTAATTAAGTCCATAGGAATGGGCTTTGCGGGGAGGGGGGAATGAGAATGGCAGAACACGGAATGGTAGCCTACCCCTTACCGTCTTAATAAGTAGTAGAGATATATCTATTGTGAGTGTTTTAATAAGATTATACCGTAGTTATCATTTAATTAAGTCCATACTAAATTTTTTTCTAGCTCCTGTTGTCTATATTATTAACATTATTGCTCTTATGATGTTAACATGTCACGTATAGACAACTAAAAATTAGTTATATAATAATTTTCTCATGATAAAAATTGTATATTTAATACTTGGTCCATCTCTCTTATATAGTACCTTATAGTCCGTGAGCAGTCTAATTTTTAGATGGTTTTTAGTGAGCAGTCTGCTTCCCTTCTACCTCTATTTTTCTTTCTTTCATCATAAAAATTTGACGTGGTATTTCTTAGGACTCATCTATATTATTTTATTATACTTGCTCTAAAGCCTTATGCATGTGATCTTTAACATAGTGTGAGTGAGCCAATTGATCCAGAAGAGGAGGTGGTGTCACATGCACGGATGCAGCCCCCTGCCCTCCCCGGCCTCAGCAGCTGTGCCCAAGGCTCCAAGCTGACAGATATAAGCAAATCTCGTCTGGGGTGCTATCTAGCTGCTGTACAATCGTACTAACCCTTATATTTATTTATTTATTTATTTATTTATTTATTACTCTAGTTATTACCTGGGCTATTGGCGTCTCGTCCTCTCCAATAATAAAAGGAGTGCAGTGCGAACTGTTGCTGATTGGAACTACTACTCGGCAGGTGCAGGGTACTACTACTACCACCAGTAGTACTTTTTAACCTTGTGACTTGTGAGCTTACAGCACTACTAAGAAGAGGGGCAAGGTACGACCGCCTATCTATCCCATCCATCTCCTCTGCTCCAAAAACCAATCACCAAGAAGAGGGCACACACACGCACACGCAGGGAAGGAGGGAGGGAGAGAGAAAGAAAGAAAGAAAGGACAGTCTCAGCAGCACCTCCTCCTTTCGATCCCTGTACGGCGACGAGTGCTCACCGGATCCAAGAACAACGAAGCCCCCTCTATCTCTTTCTTCTTCCTCTTCATTCGTGCTTGGAGGGTTGGTTTGTCCCTCTTCGGTTTCGTGGTTTGGCAACTTCTGAACCCTGATTTTGTTTTGTAGCCGGTTAGACGACGACGACGGCGGCGCTTCTGTAGATGCGGAGAGGCTCTCGAGAGATTGACAGAAGAGAGTGAGCACACGGCGCGACGAACGGCATAGCATGTATGCCGTCCTCGCCGCGTGCTCACTTCTCTTTCTGTCAGCCTCTTTCTCTCGGTGGCTTATCTCCCGTCTAGATCCGTTGTTAGTCTTAGTCTCTTAGTCTGGTGGGGGCCGGGGTTTATAAACCGTTCAAAGTCTGTGTTTGATTTCAATTCAATTAGAGGCTGCTTTGGTGCCCTAGTTGTTGGCTTCGATTCAATTAGGCTGTTTTGATGTCCAGGTTTGATTTCGATTCAACTGAACCGGTTTAATTTGATGGGGGGCAGTACCTTTTTTTTTCTTATCACAAGAGACAGAGCATGCATGCGGCATGCCTCTATGGCCGTGGCTTTTCTCCTGCTTTTACACACTGCCGCCTCCTTATCTCCTAGATCTTCACACCCGTGGTTTTTTTTTCCCTATTTTGTTCTGTGGTCTTTTCAGTCATGCTGGGACTGCTACCGATGCTGCTGCTGGTCATCAGAAGCTAGCTATTGGCCTTGTAGTACCGGAGTAAATGATTGGCGCTACTAGTTTTTTTCCCCTATCCCCAAATTTTTCATCTTGCAGTGGTACCCTTCGCCTTGGGAGCTGAAAGCATGGGGAGATGCTGCCGGCCGGCCGGCCAGTGTACACTGCAACACTGAGAGGTTCCCAAAGGAGTACAAACTACAAACTACGTTGGCGCGCTCCTTCTCTCTCTACCTTCTCTCTGCTAGTTTCAAGGTTTCTTTGTTCTTTCTGTGTGCAGGTCATGGACGAGGACGAGTCATGGTGGTGGCTGGTGGGTGGGGTCGATCAAGTTCTTGTTGTTGGGTCGAAAATGGAGCACGGAGACGAGCCATATTTAGCAAGGAAGGTAGTGTCCTCGCTTCGCCCCCCTGCGTGCCATGCCAGCTGATAAGCTTGCATCTAGGTTAGCCCCTCTCTCTCTCTATCTCTCTCTCTCTCTCTCTCTTGCACATCGTTTTAGCCTACAGATCGAAGCAAAAGCGAGCATGGTGTCGTACGTGTTGCAGCTACCTTTACTGATGCGTGGGGTGCATAAGAGTGTGTGTGTGTGTGTGTCCGACCGTACGTCTCTTTGTTCGCATTCCGTTTGGTTTTATATCGCTTGGAATTTTCATTGCCCTTGTTACTTTGCTGTGGTGAGCGAGAGTTACTTGCCGGCCTCCTCCTCGTTGTTGTTGTTAGCTTTGCGTCTTGCTAGCTAGCTTGTGGTCCTCTTTTTACTGCCAATAATAATTAGGAACCGATTATTGCTGCCGTCATTTTTTTCTCCTCTATAATATATATATATATCGGATGATGATGAGTTTGTGCTTGCTATTGGCTACAAAAATTCAGGGATAACAATGTAAATTAATTCATCTTTTGATGGAGAACATATGTATGTATGTACATCGAAGCACTTCTACCACATTAAAAAATAACCCTGCAATTTCATTGTATATCCACTGTTTGGTACGCATGCTAGCTAGATAGGCTACGTTCGTTAAAAAGATTTATATATACGTTCAATAAGAGAATATTTCCAATCCGAAATGCCGAATTAATTTGCGTGGAGAAACGTGTGACACGTGGTAAAAACTTTTCTCTAGTAGTAGTACTAGCTAGCTAGGGTAGTAGTAGGATCGACCTGATATGACTCAGGTGATGGATGTGCTTTTAGAAAAGTTTACTGCTACGACTACATGTGTAGTCCCTTTCTTCCATGTCGTAGCCGTAGGTGAGGGGTAAACTACTTTCGTTATTTGATTTTCTTTCTAAAAGTAAAATTTGATAAATTCAATCAACAATTAGTCAATATATACACATAGTCATCAGAGCGAGTATATAATAAAACGGTACAATAGTTAGATTCATGTCTTAAATATCTTTTAATGTGTGCGTGGCATTGGTTATGTAGATCTTTCAAACAATTAATTTCTGTTTTTGTATATTTTTTTTCAGTGCACACTTTTCTGATATTTTTTTTTTGCATGTTAATTTTACTTGCCCTTTTTTCTTTGGATATATATGTGGGCAAGCATATGATAATATATTAATAATGTGTGCAATAACGAAGATGTTGGCTCCCTTCAAAGAAATGTATGCATGCAAGCAGAAGATGAACTTATCTTATTATTCTAATCAAATTAAAAGTTCCACCTCATCTAGAATTGCCCTTGAAAATTTTAACCATTTTATTTTATGTGGTCATGTGTGCACATTTCAGTAGTATCAAAACAAATTTCCCCTTTAATTTGCATGATGTAAATCGTCTAAGAGCTACCACATGGAATGTTTTTTTTTGGTGTGTATGTTTGTGCTCCGAGGGTCTTAGCATGCATTATTTGTTTACAATTACCTTGCCAATAGTTCCCTGCATATGAGCTTGCACTGGCATGTATCATCATTTAAGATGAAACCATTTTTTTTTTCAAAATATGTCATGTTCAGAAAAATGGCAGATACCCTGTTTCTTTTTTCAGTATCGTTTTTACTGCTTTTTATGGTTTATCTGCACAAAAGGCACGGCATTTTGATTGGATATTATTAAGGCAGGATTAGAGCCTGTCCCATCGCCTCGCTAAATCTAATATAATTAGGAGACATGAGAATGTTAATGTGAGCTAACCTTTCTGTTATCTAATAACTGTGTGATCATCCTTCAAACATATATGCTTCTTCTTTCATGAGCCACCAGAGCAGTATAATCTGTCTATGGTTTACCAAGCCATATGGAGACGCAGTATTATGTGTATGTCTGAGCATGCAGAATGGGAACAGGGGATAAGGTGTATTAGAAGTTTATGCATGTGACCCATTTTGATTTGGCATCTTTTAGTTTAATACCTCCTCCACCTTAAAAGAATAAAATTTTAGATCTGAGATGAATTAAATTTTATTAAGTTTGATTAAATTTATAGAAAATAATATCAATATTTATGTCTCTTGATAAGTCTATTATAAAATATATGTATAATTGATATAATAATACTTATTTGGTACTCTCTGTAAAAAAAGACACAATTCTCACTTATTGAGGAGTCAAACCATTTGAAATTTGATCGAAGGATGTCTTTTTTTTAGAATCTAACTGTTATTATCAAAATTGTATATAAAATTTGAAGAGGCTAATAAATAAAGTTCATTAATCGACTTGCGTGATTATATTAACCTTGCTACAAATAATCATAAATTTAAACATTGCTTGGCATGGAGTATTGAATGTACAAAGTGTTCTTAGAGAGATGCCTTATTAACATGCAATTCATATCCACTAGGAGCCCACAAATTCTGATTATATCACAAACACCCATCATTTACCCAACAAATTTCCACGGCATGCTTCTTTTAGTGAAAAGATGGACTGTATTCTCTATCATTGTTATATTTGTCTCACATCCTGACATCCTCATATATATTTCATTGATGTTTTTACATCATGAAATAGCTAACGTGACATTATCGTGCAATGCTCCTAGCATTTAGTAAATCGCCGAGAGGTTCAACTAATTGCTTGTCATCTCTTGATTTGCTATCACTATGCATGAAATTATTTGAGCTCGATTAGATTCATACAACCATATTATTAAGAAAATATTAGAGGTTTAACATTAATTCAAAAATCATTATATTTTTGTGCATTTTCCTCTATGAATTATCACTACAAAACCAATCTTCATCGTCTGTCCATCCATACTAATTGGTCTTAAACTAATAGTAATAATCATTCACTATTGGTTTATAACTTAAAAATCCAAAAATGATTGGGTTCCTAAAGAACCAACAACAAAGGTATCTATCACTGTTGGCTCATGTAATGTACCGATAGTAATATATCACTGTGAGTTTAATCCAAGAACCGACAGGGATATTGAGACTATAATTTCTAGTTGGTAGTTTAAATCGATAGTGATATATTAGTGCTGGCTCATGGCTTGAGCCAGTAGTGATAGCCACACAGTACAAAATCCCCATTCTTTCCATCCCGAGCAGACTCATTCAAGAAGGTGTATTTCTCCACCTCTTCCTGCATTGTTGTGGCTATTTTCACCAAAATGCTCATAGAAGGTTTTAGATATTGAAGGATGGATATAGTCTTCTTGCTTTAATGTCAGTAGAAAGCATCACTCCTTAGAATTTGTAGACTTTGATTCACATGCTAGTTATTTCTCTATTTTATAGAAGAATCTTCATGCATGGTTTTGGTAATGCAAATTAATAAAATAATATTTACTAGGTTTAAGTTCATACCCAAGATTGGGCAAGGTGGCCTATCATGAAAATGATGATGATGGCCACAAAGGTGAACAAGTACTATGAAAGGAGAAAAGCATAATACGAAGGCACAATGCAAAGGTATAAGCTAAGGTATTTTGTTTCACCAAACAAGATGCAATAGTGTGTGTGATCGAATTTTGTATAAGTAGTTGTGCTGTAAAGAGGGGAACCCAAGGTTCAAAATGGTTACTTATGTACCACTAGATTAAACAAACTCATGCATTTGCATTAGTCCTAGTAAAGTTATAAATTTCCATCTTATACACCATTAAGTAAATGTTATCTCATAGACTCTAGAGTTTAGAACACATTGAAGTTAGCACATGTGCAAAGGTTAGATGAAAAAAAACTAATGGTTATCTAGAATAGGCGTCAGACTCTAACAGATAGAGACGTCAGACAAAAATAGTACTAGTCCAGTGGCTAACCGTAGCTGCATGATCAGAGTAATTATCTACTTTGTGCTATGGTTCGATGAAGGTCTTTAGACTAGTTCAATGCACACAATTGCTCTCTAGTTGTTTTCTAGAGAGTGTGGGACCCTAGGGATTTGGTTCGACAGTTAAGGAAATGAGCACATCGAACCGAATGAATACACTGTTTATTAAATTGGTCCCACTATCATGTCTCCCATGTGATTGGGAACAAGATCATCAAACCATGAAGATTGGTCCAATGAAGGACATCAGACCAGTTCAATGTTACTGGTTGCTCTCCGGTCACTTAACGAAGGACATCATACCCTGTATTCTATGGTTTGATGGTTGTTGCACTAAGGACATCAGACCATACACTAAGATAGAAGTTGGTGGTAACAATGGTAACATTCAAATGCCTAGTACACATGACACGATCTATGGTTGTCAGACCTTGAGCTTTGGTCTAATGGTGATGTGTTGGATGGTCCAACAACCTCGCAAAATGCACAAGAATGGTTCCAATGGCTAGTTGCCCCTTAGGATCCTATGAGTAGAGCTTATGCGGGCTTGGTGTGAGAATCTAGGCTTCCCAACCTGATATGCACCCTAGTAAGCCCAAGAAAACTTTTTCACTCACATCCAGTGATAGTGATTTATCCAAAGTGGGATTGGGAGTGATCTTTAGTGATTTGCATAGAGTTTTTGCATCTAGTGATAATAGTGATCATATTGAGATGCGAGAATCTTGTTACTCTTGGTGGTTGTTGCTACCTAAATGGCATCGAGATAGCTGAGGATCATGAACAATTTTTGTGATTGTTGTTGACTCCGATCATCATATTGTAAGGGGTTTTGTGGTCATCCCCACATGAGATTCGCAAACATCAACTCTAGTGGATATCGTGGCTTGCTGGAGTGCCTCGTTAGAGTAATTCTTACAGCACCCTTTATAGGCTTGGCTTGTTATACGAATTAAGCACATGAATCATTTGGTTTAGATTCACCACATTGAGGAAGCAACTGAACCTCGAGGATAAATATCGTATCATATCTTGCCTCATGTGGTTTACTTCCCAAAGTATCCTCGCTTTTACATATACTTGTTGCTAGCTCATCCACTTATCAAGTATCTCTTATTTAGTACATAGCTTGTCTTTTTCATACATATCCCTTTCCCACTATTTATTTATTTAAGGAAAATAGTCTTGAGTAAAACTAGAGCAAGTAATCACTTTCGTATATCTTTTATATTTGCCATAATTGTAATTATTAATTGTGTAAGTAAATTTTTATAGGCTATTCACCCCCTCTCTAGCCATTTATTTTCATTCAAGAGATCACTTTTGAATTAGATCTTGAGGAAGTTGTTCAAATAATGGTGAATCTTTTTTTCGAAAGGTTAATATATGTTAAACCATTTAATTTCTAGCAAATTAAATGCTAGTTTCGATAAGTGTTAGAATGTGATTCTTTAGTTCTTGCATGAAGTATAATAGAGTTTTTTAAATTTGATGGACTTGTCCATGTAACATCTAGCAATCTATTTTTTTTAGCTACAACTGTTGTTCATGAAGCCTCTATTTTTTTTTAATTTTTCTGTCATTAGCCTCTATGTTTTTATGTGCCATCAAGTATAATAATTATTGTTCATAAGTAGACAATCAAAAAACAAGATGAAGAAAATTAGATACAAATAAAATGGATTCATAGGTACCACGTAGATTAATTCATAAAAGCTCAGCAGTCTTCATAAAAAATCAACAAATACTGTGTCCATTTGCTATAGAGTGTCTTCATCCATTTGCTTTTCTTTTCTCTAGTTCTTGCCACTGACCTGCTATAGAGTATCTTCATCCATTTGCTTTTCTCTTGTTCTTGCGTGCGACTTTGAGATGAACTCTAAATTAGTCACATATATATGGAATAATCTGTTAATTTTGATCATGTATGTCATATTACTTTTTATGTTACTTTATGAATTAATTTGTTCCTAAAATACCTACTAAAATCAATATTTTCTTCATAAATCTGATAATACTTATTTTGTAGTGTAAAAAATAATTTTATAAACTGTGGCCCAAACAGAAATAATTTAACATGTGCCTACTCCATCTCCAGAAAATAACATCACTCTCGTTTCTTGGGAAGGTAAATATTTTAGCTTTGATAAAATATATAAAAATATTATTATTTGTCATGTATAATTGGTAACAAAGCTAAATCTATTGATATATATATATTTAATAAATGTATTTAAAATATAAATATTGCTAATAATTTTAGCAATCTAGTTAAGTTTAAAAAATGATTAATATAGCAACACTGTTAGCACCGAGTTGTATTCTTTTGAATAGAGATAGCAAGAGGTCCGATAGTACAGTTGCCCGCTCAACCCAGTTGATGAGTATGTACGTGTGGCAGTCACGCATCAGACTACCTGCCAAGGTGTTTTACTGCTTGCCGTATTTTCGTGGTACTTGCTAACGATTGCTGGAATCTTTTGCACACCAAAGTGTTGATGTCTTGAAGATCTAGTACAAGTACCTATATAGTTTGTTGACTGTAGGAGCACCTACCTGATCCCCCACCCTGAAATTGTTAAACAGATATTTATTAATTTGTAAACCATTTTTAATTTTTGTTAAACTATATATTTTAGGATGGATGATAATCATCTAGAATGATGAATAACATATTATTATTATTATTATTATTATTATTATTATTATTATTATTATTATTATTACTATTATTATTATTATTATTATTATTATTATTATTATTATTATTATTCGTGTTAGAGCATCTCCTCCAAAACGTGGCACTATTTTTAAATATAGAGCTCAAAATTATAAAATATCCTTTCAAAAGTGGACCTATTTTATAAGTATTCATCAAATGATTATAGAGTTCGGTCTCTCGGGTATAAAATATAGTATCTCATATAGGAAAGCTATCTTATTCTCCAACCATTTATTTCCTAATAATATGATTTATTTTCTAAATAGCAGTATTAATTTAAGGTCTAGCTGTTAAAGTTAAATTTTCTTTTGAGGCCCTAATAAATACTTTAAATACGACCACATTTCAAACTATAGGACTCTATTTTAGAGTTTATTGTTGGAGATGCTCTGTGATCAACTTAATAGCGGTGTAGTTGTAAGCTCGGAAACTTACGAGGCAGACTAAAATTAAACCACGAGTGCAAAATTGTGTGATCTGAAAGTCCAACGATCAGTTAATACATACCATTGTTTGTGTTAGAGCATCTCCAACAGCGTGACCTATAAAAATACTCTATAATTTGAAAATAAGTATATTTTATAGAATTTAGGGAACCAATAAAACACTCCGCTCTAACAGTAAAGCCCCAAATCTAGATTATAGGGCAGTCTACTACGGTGTAGTATATTTGAGTCACTTGAGAGGGTGCCCTATAATTTTTTGACAAAATTTTTTGAAATAGGGCACTGTTGGAGTAGTTTTTTCCTGTGTAAAGCCCTATATTTCAATTTGAGGCACTAATTTGAGGCATTGTTGGAGATGCTCTTACTTTGTTTCAGTTTTTCTTTCTTTAACTTGGAAACCGTATAGTTAGTGCACCCATATATCCAGGGGTGTTTGAAACATGCGAATTTTCATTATAATTATATCATATGGAATTGGGTAAAAAGACCTCTAGAGTAATGGTTAAGGTTTTCGAGTAGAACATCTAGGCCTGGGTTCGATCCCACTTGAAATCGAATTTTCGGGCTTCGTTAAAAAAATCTCTCGTTGTGGCTCGCCCGCTCTCAGCCTCTTGGGGAACGAAATTTTGTACGTCACCCTTTGGCTAGGCCGTTAAAAAGTGAGTAATTGATCGGCCCGTTAGTAATTAAAAAGTGAGTAATTGTTCGGAAGTTTTTTCAATTGAAACTATATTTCGATCTCTTCTTAATATAATACAGGGAGGGTTGTCTTTCCCTCCCCAGCCGAGTTTATATTATATGGAATTGGATCATTCCCTGTATACTATGAACTAGAACCTAGAGGGAGATAAAAGGTCATGTTTAGGGCCCCTTTGGTATGATTTTTTGGGCGGCTCTAGCTCTAGCTCGTTGTAAAGCCTTGCTAATCGGTTACAAAAAGCGACTTCTCGTCGAGAGACTTTCAAAAGCTAGAGCCGTTTTTTTGTTGGGAGTCAGAACACCAAAAATTTGACTTCTATCGGCACTTCTTATCCTCATACACCATTCCAAAGAAACAGAGTAGTTGTTTCACTGAATTGCTAAACAACTTTAACTCCTTTAGTGACGACGTAGGAAGCTAGAGAAGCTTTTAGAGGAGTCGGAGTCCTACCCAAGACGGTAATTGGAACTCAAGGATCTTAGATGCATGATTTTTACCTGTCTATCACGCATGCATGATTGCATGCACCAGACGTTTCCGACAATTTATTCTTTCTCTAAGGGCTAATTTGGAGCCACAAAACTGGAGAAAATTGACAGAATTAAAATCCCCTTCTTATTAAATAAGGTCATGTAAACTACCGTTTTCTATCTCAGTTTGTATTCCGAGAAACAGGACACGTAGAAACGATGCGTGGACTGACTTGTTCCTTGTTGAACTCAGGCTAGTACAGACAAGCAAGATGTGTAGAATAAGCCGCAGCTGACGAGCGCATGCAGTCAAGAGGTGGGCGGGCATGCTTCCATCATCGCTGAAATCGCCCTGCAGACTTGGGATTTTGCTATGTAAAGAACAGACTACCCAGACAAGGATGTGTAGTTGTAGTGCAAGAGCAACAGGATGCACCACAGACAGAGACAAGACATTTTTGCTATGTAAGAACAGACTGCCCAAAATTTTTTAATAACCAATCAAATGAACGGCTTGTTCTGACAAAAAAAACATGGCCAGTTTGAGCACGTGTGCAGATCCACCTCAAAGTTTCGAAACGATTTCGGGTGGTGGCTGTGATGTCGTTTGAGGCAGGCAGCTGCGTCGTTCAGGCACCTGGAACAACAACAAAAAAAAAACGGCTACAGTAAGGACAGTATCTGTGACTATACGTTTATAGTTGCAGGCTACGCATACGATCTTTGGACAAGACCACAACTGCCGGTGTTTTGTTATGAATATCCTGCCTGTTTCGCCTCTCTCTCTCTCTCTCTCTCTCTCTCTCTCTCTCTCTCTCTCTCTCTCTCTCAAACTATGTGTGTTCAAGTGATCTTCATATGGTGTTCTCTTTGTTTTAGTGTTATTACCTTGGAGCCAGAGGTCTTCGGGAGGAACCCCTTGTCTTGCAGGGACTTCACTGCTTCGTACAGGTACCCATGCACTGGCGTGAACTTGACGCCAAGGTCCTTCAGAGGTTGGTTCGTAAACTTGTAGCCCTTCTTCGGTGGGTTCACCTGATCCTTGCACCTGCAAAAAAGAAAAAGAAAAAAAAAGTAGCATGCCATCAGTGTAGTGCTGCAACCGCAAAGAGCAAATGCATTTGTCTCGAAGCAGTTTGGAAGTCCAGACAGGCAGACACCATGTATATATGTTGTTGTTGCTATATCTTCAAAACAAGGTGATGTTTTTTTTTTTTTGCCTTGAGGTACCCCTAGGGTCGTCCATCCATGTGCTGCCTTCAAAGGAAAGAATAGGCATTGCTTTGCTTTTAAGGAATCGTCCCAGGCACTGGTCACACCTACCTCTTCAGTTTATCAGCATAACATTTGCAATTGCAAGCCAAGCACAGAGATATATAGTAGTAATAAAAGACTGCGCCGCATGATCATTCACATGACTAAAATGCACTCCGGGTTTCAGTTTTCTATTACGTGGAGAATCTTGGCTTATCTAAGCATGGATACCCATCATCTGACTTGTAGCTAACAAAGTACTGTGCAGCATCATCAGATGGACTTTTCTATCCATGGAGAGCTATTATTGACCTTGTCCAAAGGATATTAACTAGTCGTTACTGACCAGACCAACCAGGTTGCTCGTCATAAACCCTCTCGGCCATGGATTTCTTCAAATATTATCGTGCACAAGTTGACTTTTTGGAGCAGTCCACCACTATTTCCTTTGATAACACATTGTTCGAAACGACGAAACCATTATTAAAATGCCATACCTTGTCGGAATAGGGTACTCCGGGAAGAGTCCGGCGAGGATGCGGCAGAGCTCGCCGCGGTGCAGGGTGCGCTCGGCGCAGACGTACCGGCGGCCGCCGGCTCCGGGCGCCTCCAGCACCCTGACGTGCGCCTCGGCGGCGTCCCTGACGTGCACGTAGGCGTGCGACTCGTTGACGTACTCCTTGGTCTGCCCCGTGAGGTACTTGAGGATGTGCAGGGTGCTGGTGTTCATGCTGGGCTGCAGCAGCTCGCCGAGCACCACCACCGGGATGACCACCGCCAGGTCCAGCCCCCGCGCCCGCGCTGCCTCCCACGCGCCCTGCTCCGCCACCGTCTTTGCGTAGCAGTACCAGTTCTGTGCGAGCTCATTCATTCCAACGGCGTCAGGACTGGCCGCCGCAAGCCGGAGCGGGGGTTCTTTCTTTTGTACTAATTAATTCGTAGGCCGGCCGGGCGAGAGTTTTGTTTACCTCGGTGTTCTTGCAGTACTCGAGGTCGCTCCAGCTGGAGTCGCCGAGCGGGGCGTCGGGGTCGCGGCGCGGGTCCATGTACATGGTGCCGATGGTGGAGGACAGCACCAGGCGCCGCACGCCGGCGTCCGCCGCCGCCTCCACGACGTTCCGCGTCCCGGCGATAATCGGCTCGATGATCTCCTCCTGCAAGCCAGGGGTGAATGAGAAGCTTCAGTTTTAATCCTTGCGCGCGCTCTCGTGTTGTATTGCTTCCAAGGAGAGGGCGAGAGGCGAGGTCTCGTCATTAGCGGGCGGGCGGGCGGCGGTGCTTACGGGGTTGTCGTGCATCGGCGAGGCGGTGTGGATGACGCCGTCGCAGCCGCGGAAGGCGGCGCGGAGGCTGGCGCGGTCGAGCAGGTCCACCTGCAGCATGGTGAGGCGCTCCGCCGCGCCGTCGAGCGCCCACAGGTGCGCGTTCTTGGGGTCAGCAGCTGCGCCCGCCAGCCGAGTCGAGTCGGGATTCGAGATCCAGCCGCCGCCACAAGCGACAGCCAAAGACAACCCGTCACGTCAGAGACATTCCGGCGCTTTTGTTGGGAAGGATTGCGAGGGGAAGAGAAGACGGAACGGACAACTGACATAGGGGAGGGGAGGGGAGGGGAGGGGAGGGGAGGAGCAGGCAGCGACCAGCGCGTACCAACCTGCGCGGCGGGAGGTGCCCCGGACGGCGTACCCGCGGGCGAGGAGGATCTTGACAATCCACGACCCGATGAAGCCGCCGGCGCCGGTGACGCACACGACGGCGGCCATCGCGCGCTGTCGCCCGGTCCCTTCTTCTTCCTCCTCCTCTCGAGCGGGACGGGTGGTGCTGGTGCCGGTGGGTGCGCCGCGCACGGCCGGCCGGACGGGTGAATGGGTTCGTCCGAGAGCGGGCTGAGCAAATAGGGGCAAGCATTTATCGGCGGAAGTTGGACGAAATGGTACGGTGAAGGGGCGGAAATGGCACAGAACGCGAGCGGAAGCCGGTGTCTCAAGGCGGTCGCGGTCGCGCTCGCACCGGCCGTCATGTGAAACGCGAGTGCTATGACCTTGACGGCGACGAAGACCACCACCACCAGCGGACACCGCGCCTGGTGACTGGTGTGTGTCTGTCAACCTTGAATACCAATACCAACGGCGAACCGTCATCCCATTATCATTTTCTGCCCATTGTGTTAAGGGGGTGTTTGGGAACAAAGTTTTTCTGCAGTTTTGAAAGAATACTGCAGTATTCTCAAATACTGCAGTATTCTCAAATACTGCAGTATTATATACATAATGGTGTTTGGCAAGCTGGGTAAAATCTCTGTTTTCAAAACTGAAGTATTGTAAATACTATAGTTGTTTTAAGGCATTCTAAACTTAGCTCTGGACCTCAGTTTTCAAAACTGCGGTATTATAAACTACGGTATTGTCATAACTAAAGTATAGTATAGTATTTCAAAAAATGTGGTTTTCAAAAACTTTGTTCCTAAACTGGGCCTAAACGTGTGGTAGAGGTAATAGTGCAGGCAGCCGTCTCTAATCTATTGTTTATGACTGCCAGTGCCACCAGGCACCAGCCACCTGCAGCTGTTTCTATACTGCTGGTAATAGTACTAGCAATAATAATCACGCTGAAAAAATGGTGCCCAGCAAGCACAGCAGGATCACGTGCCCGGACACGTCGCAGTTGTTTGGTGGGGCTCTTCTCTTGCCACTTGCCAGTGTCGTGCGGGGTCGGCGAAAGGGAGGGACACGTCGCGGCCCTGTGCGACGCGCTGAAGGATCGGAGCCACAAGTGGCCAGTGGAGAAATTTGGAATTTTGCCATTATAAGAACTGGACTTCGCTGGATTGTCATTAAATTTGTGGGTTTCATTCAAGTGCCATTATCAACCAAGACACATACGCTGAAATGCCTTTTGGCTATTTAACAAAAAGAAAAAGTAATTTATTTGGGTTAGAGATGGCGCACGGACTCATTTACCCTTCTCTTCTCCGTTTCGCCGCTCCGCTCAGTGAATGACCACTTCGTGTGGTTGCACTCCAGCGCGATGGGCACCAGAGCTGAGGCCATCTCCCATACCAGCATCGTCGTAGTGGATGTTTGTTCCTCCTGCTCTCGAGATCAGGCTCGCCGGCGCCGAGCACCTCGGTCTGTGCTTCCGCGCCACCGGCTTGCGCGTCAGCCTCCGCCCACGGAGAAGCCGGAGCCGCCTCCTCGCCGTCCACTGACGCCTGACGCAGTTGCTACAGCCCACGGCGGCAGCGTAGAGGCGCTCGACGATGCTATCGCGGCGCGCGCGAAGCTTGTCGGGGCGGCCGCGTCCAGCGCTGCGTCAACCAGCGCCCACAGGTTGCCCCTGAAGGCGTCCAGCGCGCGGCCCCGGCGAAATGGAGAAGAGAAGGGCAAATGAGTCCGTGTGCCCTCTCTAACCCAATTAAATTGGTTTTTCTATTTATTAAATAGCCAAAAGGCATTTCAGCGTATGTGTCTTGGTTGATAATGGCACTTGAACGAAACCCACAAATTTGATGGCAATCCAGCGAAGTCCAGTTCTCATAATGGCAAAATTCCAAATTTCTCGTGGCCAGTGGGTGATGCATCGATGGGCCCCCGACGTCCACGTCGGCACGAATCCTCGGTGCCTGCCGACGCAAATCTTTGCTAACTCCAAGGCATCTAAACTGGTAGACTTTTGTTACCTACAATCCTATGTTTCTGATTCGGTTTTCTAAAACGAAATACAGATACATCCTATATTATATAAGTTGGCAGAGGTTCATATCATATCAGGACAGGGAAGGCAGAGTCGCGGAGAGGATCATATCAGTGAGGAAGCACATGGCGAGAAGACGCGGGAAGCCACTGCTATGGACGCACGCGAATGGATTACGGAGAGTCTTGGTTCCCGCAAATATGCAGGAGGGAAACCGGCGATGCGGGGGAAGCGAAAAATGGGGAAAACAATAGGGGTCTGTCGAGAGGAGTTATCGTCCTTTTGCCCTAAAAAATATTTTGAGATTGCTTTAGCATCTCTTTGAGAGTTTCTCTAATACCCATCCATTTTTGAGACTCATTACATCCTTTGCGTACCCACCCAAAAATACATCTTCTACTAGTCGGTTACCCGTACGTTGCGACGGCTCACAACAATATCCACGTAAATTATCTACCAAAAAAATCTCAAGGTTTTTTATTGATGGTCTCCGCTCTTTGTATAATATTTTTTATGAACGCACGGGTACCATAGGCAGCAAATCAGAGACCCCCATCCCCGCCTCCCCCACTTCTAAGGTTTCGTAGAGCAGGAGGGGAAGGGAAGAGGCGGATGTTGGGGTGAAGGCGAAGACGTCATCCTTCGCTCTAGCCTTCATCAATCTCGCTGCACCAACGGAGGCAATACGACCGGCGGGGTCCACCCTTCGTCCTCTACACAACGAGACGAAGGACTACGACGACGTTGCCCCGTCCCACATCCTCACCCGACCATTCGGCCCACGTGGGATTCGGCCCATTGTAACAGATCCCGCGCGGCGTCGTGTGTTACGGGCTCGATTTGTAATGGCTTTTCTATAATGACAGTCTATAACCCTCCTTTATGGGAATATTCCAGGGATAGTCTAGGGGCCTGAGGGCACATACGTCCTTACATCGAGGCGTTGGGCACTCAGGCATCTATAAATACCCCGATACAGTGCCCTTGAGAGACTAGATTAACAAAGCAATTGCCGCCTCGAGTTAAACCGTGTTTGCATCTCTCTCACTCCCCCGTTGGAATCAACTTGCACGGGAGACCAAGTTCCAACATTGGCGCCCACCGTTCGTGCTACGAGAAAAACCACCGGCGATGGCACCCAAAAGAGCTAATTCGAAGGCAGCCCCATCCGTCGACGAAGCAGCGAAGGCAGCACTGCTAGCTGAGAAAAAGGGCAAGGCCCTCGCCGACAACACCCACCAAGACGAAGCACATATTAAGAGACAGCGCAACGATCAACACACTCCAGAAGGCACCCTCCGCACCTGCAGCTCCGAAGGACAACCACAAGTGCCACCTCCAGGCTTCGCACCACCAGAGAGTGAGGACGCAGCAGAGGACGGCGAGGTCCTCGACGTCTCCGCAGAAGAACAACTACAGCTACGGGCCCTACGCCTCAAAAACCGCAACCTCCAGAAGCAGAAGGAAATCCTCGAGGCCAAGCGCCAACGTGTCTCTGCGCAGGCCAAGGTGTGCCAAATGATACGAGATGAGGAGCAGAGGGCTCAAGAGCTTGAGCAGGAGATTGCGCTCATGCAGCGCGAAGGCCAACATGATCTGCAGCACGGCCCGCCCCTCCAGCAGCGCGCGCCAGTCGGAGACCTATTCGTTCCTCAGCGCAGACCTTCATCCCGCACGTCGCAGTTGTAAGGAAAATGGACCCCAGGCCTTTTGGCTAATTAAGTTTTGGTGTTTGATGATTAACACAACCTGTGGACTAATATGTTTGCTAGTGTTTATAGTTCACAGGATGCGAAGAGAATTGGACCAAGGCAATGAGGATGCAACACCTCAAAAGAAGACATAAAAAAGATGCATAGGAGTCCAATACTCAAGAACAAAAGAAGCCCCAAGAAATCAGCGAAGGAATCCAAGATGCGGGCTGTCAGCCAGCGCCTGGTGGCGCACCGGACAGTGCTGTCCGGTGTGCACCGGACTGTCCGGTGGACAACCGAACAGTCTGCGTAGAGAGGCCACAAACAGGCGATCTCTGGCTGTTGCACCGGTCTGTCCGGTGGAGCACCGAACAGTCGGCACCGGACTGTCCGGTGTGCACCAGACAGACGGCAACGGTCGGATCCAACGGTCGACTGCTACAAGCGCCAACGGTCGGCTGACATGCCGTGCACCGGACACTGCACAGTGGCTGTCCGGTGGTGCACCGGACTGTCCAGTGCACCCGACGACAGAAAGCTGCTTGCTTTCTGTCCAACGGCTAGTTTGGGGATTGGAGGCTATAAATACCACCCAACCGGCCATTCTCAAGTGTGGGAGCCCAAGCAACATACCAAGGCATATAGTGCACATTTCCAAGAGCTCAAACACCCAAATGCTTAATAGAATCACTCGGTGATTAGCGTAGGTGCTTTGCGAAGTGCTTAGGTTAGTTAGACCGCTTTAGCGCTTGCTCTAGGTGAACCCTAGTTAGTTGAGTGAGTTTTGTAAAACCACACAACCCCTCGGCTCTCGCGTGAGTCGTTGAAATTGTACCGAGTGGGGCTAGAGTCTTGCGAGAACGTGACAACCGCGTTTGTGTCACGGCCGCCACCGTGTACCAGAGGGAACGAGGCCCGCGGCGTTTCGGCCGGAAGCTCGATAGTGGAGACGGCGGGGAGCGTCCGAGAGGAGCCGGAAGCGGAGCACCACTTGCGCGTGGAGAAGGCCCACGGCTCTCTACAGAGTTACTCGACCGTGGTGCTTGGCCCTCGTGTGGGCTTCCCTATGCGTAGGGGTACCAACGAGGATTAGTCGGGACCTTGCATGGTTCCGGATACCTCGGTAAAAATACCGGCGTCATCCACGAGAGTTTGCTTCTCTACTTTGCTCTTTAAGTTTCCGCATTTATATTAAGCATTTAAGTTTCAATCTTGTATTCATACTTATTTAGTGTAGATTGAAACTTAGCCTTTGCGGTAGAGATAGCAACACTTAGACAAAACCTAGTTTGCACATTCTAGTTTGATTATTTGCATAGGTTTTGCTTTAGGGATTTATTTGTGGCCTAGTTTAGCAATAGTTTAGAAGTCCTAATTCACCCCCCTCTTAGGGCGTCACCCGTTTCCTACAAGTGGTATCAAAGCCCAGTTTGGCTCATTTGAAACGCTTTAGCTTCACCGCTAAAAGAGCCGACACTTTTTAGAGGAAGGGATGGATACTCATAGGCCACCACACTTCGACGGCACTAACTTCCCATATTATAGTGCTAGAATGGCTTGTTACCTAGAGGCTGTTGATCTAGGTGTTTGGAGAGTCACTCGTGACGGGATGAAACCCCTCAAGAATCCCGAGAAACCCACCACGAGTGAGGAAAAAAGAGATCCATTTAAATGCTAGAGCCAAAAATTGCTTGTATGAATCTCTTAGCATGGATATTTTCAATCAAGTATTTACCTTGAAAACTGCTAATGAGATTTGGCTAAAATTGCATGAGCTCCATGACGGCACATCCAATGTTCGTGAGCAAAAACATTGCCTAGTCTTAAATGAGTATAATTCTTTTGCTATGAAAGATGATGAGCTTGTTAGAGACATGTATTCTCGCTTGAATCTAATTATCAATGAGCTCAATTCTATTGGCATTAATAAGCTAGGTGATGCGGACATTGTGAGGAAGATTATCTCCCTGCTACCACAACAAAGATATGGGAGCATCATCACCATTCTTCATAACATGGAGGACTTGGGCAACATGACCCCGACCATTGTGATTGGGAAAATCGCGGCCTTTGAGATGTCGCGAAAAATGAGTCGGGGAGAGGAGCCAACATCCTCAAGACCATATGCTTTTGCATGTGATGAAAGGAAGGGCAAAAAAAAGGCTCTCACTTCATGTTCCTCAAGCGAAGAAGAGGAAGAAGAAGAAAGTGATGATGATGAAGATAATCAACCATGCACATCATCCTCCGAGGATGAAGAAACAATCCGACGCGTCGGAAAGGTAATGAGGATGATCCGCAAGATTAATCTAATGGGTGTGCCCCTGCAGGTCGAGGATCTTCTCTTTAACATTGACAGGAAAAAGCAAAGGAAGAGAGGATGCTTCGCATGTGGGGAGAAGGGCCACTTCAGGGACAACTGTCCAATATGGCCAAACCCAAAAAGGAGAGGAGCAAAGGCAAGGCGCTTACAAGTGTTAGAACTTGGGATGATTCTTCAAGTGAAGATGAGCCTCCAAGGACGCGCAACCACCGATCCTCGTCACGCTCATCACGGTCATCACACAAATGCCTTATGGCAAGAGGTAACAAAAGCATTCCATCCTCTAGTGATGAAAGTAGTAGTGATGATGAAGGTGAGGGAAAGCCCTCTCTGGATGAGCTTACGGAAGCTGCAGAATTTTTCCAGGATGTTTGCACTAAACAAAAAGCTCAACTTAAAACTTTGAAAAATAAGTTGGTTAGCTCTCAAAATGATTACAAAGGTTTGCTAGAAAAATTTGAAACTTTTGCAAACCTAAATAGTGAGCTATCAACTAAAATTGAGCTATTAGAATCTAGTGCTCCATCTACTGCTACCGATGATAGCCTTATTAAAAAGAATGAAAAACTTAAGGCTAAGTTAGCTAGCTCCCAAGAAGCTATTGAAAATTTGCTAGAGAAAATGGAAATTCTTAGCATACATAATAATGAGCTAACTACTAAGCTAGAAAACATTGGTAGCACCCCAGCAGCATCTTTAGTTGAAATACCTAAAATTATTAAGAAAGATGCTTCTACTTCCTGCTTTGATTTAATTGATGATTCTAACCCCTGCAACCAAGTTCTTGTTGAGAATATTGTTGTAGAAACATGTTCAGATGAGGTTGCAAAGGAAAATGATCAATTAAAGCAAGAAGTGGCTTGCCTTGGAAAGGCCTTTATATGACAAGAAAGGCAAAGCCAAACAAATCCGACCTCCACAGGATAACACCACCGCGGGAGTGAACAAGCCTATGGAGGGAGAAACTGTGATTTGTAGGCTATGCACAAGGAAGGGCCTAAGTCTTTCCAATGCAAGGCGATGACCGGGGATAAACAAAGGCAAAAGCTCAAGCAAAAGCCATCAAGCAAAATCTTTAACACCTACATCAAAAAGGTGGACAAAAAGACTGCTACACCATATTTGATCAAGAAGAAAAAAAATGGAAAGGTGATAGCAATCAAGGCCAACAAGCAAGCAACAAAGGAAAAGGGGCCAAACGCATCTGGGTGCCAAAGGAAATAATTTCAACCATGAAAAGCACCAAGAAGGTTTGGATCTCGAAAGGGAAGTGAGTGGACCGAAGGTCTATGGGAAATTTGGAGACTTGGCAAATTTGGGATGTATATCATGGGATACATCATATTGGATCAAGTTAATTGCCAAGTGGGTTAGTGAAAATTTTGGACCCAAATTTCCCACCCATGACTAAGGTAACTAGATTTATTGTATCTCTTGTTTTTAGATATGCGTATCTATTTACCTTGTATCTAGTTTACCTTTTCTTGCCTAGTATTACATTTGTTATTTACCATCGTTTAAAATTATGCATACTAGGTAAATCACATGGTAGGATTGCTTGCTTTCAATTCATATACTTAAGCAAACCTACATGGCTTAAAATGTTATTTAAGCACGGCACATAGCTTCTATATCACTCCATAGTAAATGATGCATCAATTGAAAATTTTGATTTCTACAAGTTGTATCATTTAACTTATATGTGCCAAAGTTCGGATTATGGATAATCTGCCCCTCTTGATATCAAATCAAAGTGCAAGTCTCCTACAAGTATTCAAAACTTGTATGCACACCTTGAGGGGGAGGTTACTCCATAATCTAATACTTTGAGACTAACACCGTTTCAAGTCTATTTCATGTGATAGTCTCATTGTAAGGAAAATGAAGTCCCCGGAGAACGACAACAATCTTCCACTGCAAAATCTCCAAGACCTCTCATGTCTCTCAAGCTCGCCAATGACCTTCAATTGGTATCTTTTGAGACTACATTAAGTATCATTTTCATGTCTTCTCCAAAATTTGATTAGACTATATTTCATATCACATGCTTCCTTGTGCTAAAAATGCATAAGTAGTTAACTCATATTCTGTTACCTATGCATAAGGGAAGTCAGTCTTTTCAAATCATGTCTTGCACCTCTAATTTTCACATGCTTTTTCCTAAGTAGAGGATCTCTGTCAGGGGGAATATTTCTTCATCTCTAAAAAGGGGGAGAATACTTCTTTGTAAAGAGAACACTCATTTAGGGGGAGTAATCCTTTCAACTGATATCATGCATATGGTTTAATTTAGTATCCTTCATGTGGTATCATCTGATAAAATTCTTGATGAGGGCAAGCTCTTATTTACTTCCTACATGCTTTTAATGTCTTCCTTTTCGGTGGTTGATGCCAAAGGGGGAGAAGTTTAGGGACCAAAGCAATTAAAACTATATCAAATACCAAACACCACCAATTTAAAATTTTATATCTACAAATGTTTTTTCAAGTGGTTTTGGTTATTTGGTCCTAAAATAGGAAGTAAGTGAATTATGGAGTTAGGGGGAGGCTTAAGTCCATAATATCACATTGTGGGGGCAATCATGCATCTTAGCAAGTAGCTTGCATATTTTAATTCAAATACTTGTATTATTTGCTTGCTTTGGTTGTGTTGTCATCGATCACCAAAAAGGGGGAGATTGTAAGGAAAATGGACCCCAGGCCTTTTGGCTAATTGAGTTTTGGTGTTTGATGATTAACACAACCTGCGGACTAATATGTTTAGCTAGTGTTTATAGTTCACAGGATGCGAAGAGAATTGGACCAAGGCAATGAGGATGCAACACCTTAAAAGAAGACATAAAAAAGATGCATAGGAATCCAATACTCAAGAACAAAAGAAGCCCCAAGAAATCAGCGAAGGAATCCAAGATGCGGGCTGTCAGCTAGCCCCTGGTGGCGCACCGGACAGTGCTGTCTAGTGGACAACCGGACAGTCTGCGTAGAGAGGCCACAGACAGGCGCTCTCTAGCTGTAGCACCGGTCTGTCCGGTGTGCACCGGACAAATGGCAACGGTCGGATCCAACGGTCAACTGCTACAGGCGCCAACGGTCGGCTGACGTGGCGTGCATCGGACACTGCACAGTGGCTGTCCGGGTGGTGCACCGGACTGTCCATTGCACCCGACGACAGAAAGCTGCTGCTTTCTGTCCAACGGCTAGTTTGGGGATTGGAGCCTATAAATACCACCCCAACCGACCATTCTCAAGTGTGGGAGCCCAAGCAACATACCAAGGCAAATAGTGCACATTTCCAAGAGCTCAAACACCCAAGTGCTTAATAGAATCACTCGGTGATTAGCGTAGGTGCTTTGCGAAGTGCTTAGGTTAGTTAGACCGCTTTAGCGCTTGCTCTAGGTGAACCCTAGTTAGTTGAGTGAGTTTTGTAAAACCACACAACCCCTCGGCTCTCGCGTGAGTCGTTGAAATTGTACCAAGTGGGGCTAGAGTCTTGCGAGACCGTGACAACCGCGTTTGTGTCACGGCCGCCACCGTGTACCGGAGGGAACGAGGCCCGCGGCATTTCGGCCAGAAGCTCGATAGTGGAGATGGCGGGGAGCGTCCGAGAGGAGCCGGAAGCGGAGCACCACTTGCGCGTGGAGAAGGGCCCACGGCTCTCTACAGAGTTACTCGACCGTGGTGCTTGGTCCTCGCGTGGGCTTCCCTTTGCGTAGGGGTACCAACTAGGATTAGTCGGGACCTTGCGTGGTTCCGGATACCTCGGTAAAAATACCAGCGTCATCCACGAGAGTTTGCTTCTCTACTTTGCTCTTTAAGTTTCCGCATTTATATTAAGCATTTAAGTTTCAATCTTGTATTCATACTTATTTAGTGTAGATTAAAACTTAGCCTTTGCGGTAGAGATAGCAACACTTAGACAAAACCTAGTTTGCACATTCTAGTGTGATATTTGCATAGGTTTTGCTTTAGGGATTTATTTGTGGCCTAGTTTAGCAAAAGTTTTAGAAGTCCTAATTCACCCCCCTCTTAGGCGTCACCCGTTTCCTACAACAGTTTTCCAAGGCATCAATTACCTTGATGAGCGGAGCCCCCTGGCGCCGCAACTGCAGGTGTCACCATGGCCTGCCAACTTCAGGGCAGAGACCTACCCCAAGTATAACCGCAGCACCGACCCAACACAGTACATCATGAGCTATCAAGTCGCTGTCGCATCATCCGGAGGGGACGACGCCATGATGGCCAAGTCCTTCATCATCGCCCTCGAGGGTCCGTCCTAACCTGGTACACCAGGTTGCCCTCGTTGTCCATCGACTCCTGGAGAAGTCTCCGGGACAAATTTCTGCTCAATTTCCAGGGGTGCCGCCCAGACACCGACGCCCTTGGCCGAACTGCACTCTGCAAGCAGCTGGAGAAAGAAACCCTGCGAGAGTACTACTGCAAGTTCCTGACTCTCAAGTCACAACTGCCTTCGATTGATGACCAAATTGCCATTCACTATGCCATCAGTGGCCTTCGGGCTGGCATCCTTTACAATCACTGCATCAGGGACCCACCCAAGAACCTCCAAGAGCTCTATCAGCTGTTTGAAAAATAGCAAGATCCGAAGAGCTCCACCAGCGCAAGGTCGAGTCCCAGAGGAAACCCAAGGACCCTCCACAGTCCAGCCGCACATGGACAAGACCTTCGCAGTCAGACTCAGTCGGGAGAACCGCAGTCAACAGCAGGTCCATAACATTGCCAACCAGCACCCCGCCGGTGAGGCTCCTCGCCGTCAAGATTATCCCCCCAGGGCCGTGGCAGTGGCACCCGTGGTCGGGGCCGAGGACGGGCACAGCAGCCGCGCAGATTTTACTGCCTGTTCCACGGCGAAGACTGCACGCACCCAACGAGGGATTGCTCGGAAACGAAGGCCACCAGGGACAGGATGTCTCAGGCGCAACCAGCCGACAACCCACGGGTTGTCGCGCACACATATCAACACCACCTACCACAACCATACAACCACGGCCCCGCCCAGCATCCACCTAACCACGCATACCAACACCATCAGGAGGTACAAGTCGTACCACCTCCACTCCGCCTCCACCCCCGCATCAGCCAACATTCACCACCCAACCACCCCCAAGCGCCAAAACAAGAAGACTTCGCCGATCAGTCGTATCGTGGAGTCATCCACATGATCACTGGGGGGTCCAGCGTCGAGTTCGACACAAAGCGACAGAAGAGGGGACCACTACCGAAGCATCAACCATGTCGCCGTCACCGGCCCAGTCATGCAAACGAAGTGGTCCCACGTGCCGCTGACCTTCGACGCCAGAGATGTCGACCTGCGTAGTGCACCCCACATTGATGCCATGGTAATCAACCGTAGCGTGGCAGGCTGGGACCTGCACAAAGTTTTAGTTGACAACGGCAGCCAGGTGGACATCATTTTCCTCCACGCCTTCGACCGCATGGGCATCAGCCACAGTTTGCTTAAGCCTTCGGACAACCCCCTATATGGTTTCGGCGGTAAGGGCACCTTTCCTGTGGGCAAGATCGAGCTACCTTTGTCCTTCGGTGTAGCACCCAATGCATGAAGTGAGCAGATCACCTTCGACATCGTCGACATGGTATACCCGTACAACGCTATAATGGACCGGGGCTCCATCAACAAGTTTGAAGCGGCCATTCACGGACTTCACCTATGCATGAAAATCCCGGGTCCGCAAGGCGCGATCACAGTCTATGGCAATCAACAGACCACACACAACATTGAAAGAGACTTCGTTCCAGGGCAACAGAACGTACACTGCCATACGACGCAGCGCGAAGTCCCCGAGCCAGCCCGCCCAACTGCCAACGAGCATGAAAAGGCACAACTGCAAAGCAACGATGGAACGAAGACAGTCCCCCTTGACCAGGCAACGCCCCAAGCAGACGATCATCATAAGCGAAGACCTAACATCGCACGACGAGGAAAGACTCATCTCCTGTCTTTCCAAAAATAAGGACATCTTCGCCTGGTCTGCCCTTGACCTGGTCAGAGTTAGTCACACTATCATCAAACATAGTCTGGGCATCGACCCTCAGTGCGGCCAAAGAAGCAGAGGCTACGCAAAATGTCTGACGAGAAAACAGAAGCCGCCAAAGCCGAGGTACACCGCCTGCTTGAGGCCAAATTCATCGAACCAGTCGCCTACCCTACGTGGCTTGCTAACGTAGTCATGGTGCAAAAGAAGAGTGGCAAGTGGCGGATGTGCATCGATTTCACTAGCCTCAACAAAGCTGCCCCAAGGATAATTTCCCACTGCCATCGGATCGACAAGATCATCGATAGTGTGGCCGGATGTGAAGTCAATGTCACTCCTTGACTGCTTCTCTGGCTATCACCAAATATATATGAAGGAGGAAGACAAGGCCAGTACCAGTTTCATCACGCCCTTCGGCACATATTGCTTCGTCAGAATGCCGGAGGGACTAAAGAACGCTGGGTCCACCTTCTCTCGCCTCACCAAGACGTTGCTCGAGAGCCAAGTAGGGCGAAACATTTCACGTATGTGGACGACATCGTCGTCGCTAGCAAAAACAAAGAGGACCATCTGGCCGACCTCGCAGAAAACATTCGCGAAACATGCGGGACGCACGACTTCGCCTAAACCCCGAAAAGTGCGGTCTTCGGAGTTCGCCAGGGGAAGATACTAGGGCTACCTAGTGTCGCACCGCGGGATCGAGGCCAACCCGACCAAGATCCAGGCCATCATCAACATGACGCCTCCGCAGTCACTAGAGACGTCGAACGCCTGACACGCAGATTGGCCGCCCTCAACAGATTTATCTCCAAGTCCGCAGAGTGAAGCCTACCTTTCCTCAAGACGCTACGTGGAGCAAAAGACTTTGCGTGGGGACCAGAGCAAGCGACAGCCTTCGTTTCACTCAAACAGCACCTGTCAGAGTTGGCAACCCTTACAAGCCCCGACCCCTCGCTGCCGCTGTTGCTCTACGTCACAGCTTCGCCTCACGCGGTCAGTGCAGCTTTGGTCCAAGAGCAAGACAGAGAGGGCACAACTCGACAGTGTCCAGTTTATTACGTCTTCGAAGTCCTCACGACTTCCAAATGCAACATGACGGAGTTAGAAAAAATTGCATATGCAGTCGTCATGGCATCGCGCAAGTTGCGCCACTACTTCGAAGCGTTCAAGGTGTGGGTCACCACGGACACGGGACTCGGCGAATTATTCAGGAATCCGGAAGCGTCCGTCCGTATCGCCAAATGGGCAGCCGAACTCTTTGGATACCACATCACCTTCGAGCCCAGGACAGCAATCAAGTCGCAAGTCCTCTCAGACTTCATCATCGACTGGACAGGGCCGACACGGCAGCAACAAGAGCACTCGGAAAAAGTATGGACCATCCACTGTGACGATGCATGGTGCCATGCGGGGGCAGGCGTGGCTGCAATCATCACATCACCTACCGGCGTCAAGCACAGATACGCTGCATGCCTCAGCTTCGCTCTGGAATCCGACAGGTGCACAAATAACATAGCAGAATACGAAGCCGTCATCCTAGGCCTTCACAAGCTGAGAGCACTTGGCGTGGCCACCTGCATAATCAAGACAGACTCCAAAGTCGTTGCTGGCCAGATTGAAAAAGACTATTCAGCAAAAGACCCTGCACTTCTGTAGTATCTTTCGGCCGTCCGCAGTCTTGAGAAACAGTTCAAGGGTTTCACCCTACAGCATGTGGACCGCTCTAGAAACGAAGAAGTCAGCGCGTTGGCCAAAGCAGCAGCTAGAGGCAAAGCCCTACCCTCCAACGTATTCTACCACATCATTGGCACTCCAGCCGTCCGCAACCTAGAGGGCCTGCAAATAACCACCAATGCCGAGGGCCATCGCATTGTCAATCTCATCATGGCTGAAGACTGGAGGGCCCCAATAACCCTGTTCTTGCAAGGATACTACCATCCAGGTGATGTCAACGAGGCCAAGCGCCTCAAACACCGAAGTCGGGATTTCACACTTATCGAGGGCCAGCTATACAAGAAAGGGATCAGTCAACCCATGCTCAAATGTATCACTGAGACCGAAGGCATCCAGATCCTACGCGAAGTCCACAGCGGCACTTGCGTCTCTCACTCAGGGCCTAGGGCCCTCGCTGCCAAGGTGATCTGTCAAGGTTTCTACTGGCCCGCTATTATCTACACCACAATCGAGTCACGAGGTCGTGCGAAGCCTGCCAGAAGTTCTCTCCCCGCTCGGGCAACCCCTCGCAATTCACAAAGCTGATCACCCACACATGGCCTCTTCAACGCTGGGGGCTAGACATTGTCGGGCCAC